>CM071928.1:75759100-76130098 GCA_016081115.2 Rehmannia glutinosa
TAAAAATGAGCGGAACAAAAGGTTAAGGCCCGATTGAATATGCTTTCATTTTGAAAATTTCCATTTTGCTAGAGAATAGTGGTGAAAAGAAATTTTAAAAAAAAAGATGAATTTTGATAGTATGATTGGATGCGAGATGAAAAAGTAATGACTGATTTGATTTACAAATAGTAAAATAATGATTGAATATGATTGGTAGTTAGAAATGTGAGTGAGTGAATAGTGAAGTTTATGGGATAATGTGTAATAATGATTAATTTTTTTGTGAAAAATGTGTAGATGTGATTGATAAGAGAAAAAATGAGAAAAAATGAAAGTGAGAGAATAATATATTTTCTGAAAATTTTCATAAACAATTGCATATTTTGTCAAAAAAAAAAAATCCTCCAGCGGAACGGAAATGAAATTTTCCTCATATCCAATCGCAACCCAAGCAATCATTCCCTTTATTACTTAGTTTTGGCAAAAAAATATTTTTATAAACCAAACAAATTTAAGTTAAAGCTGTAAATATTAAAATCTTTTATAGTTGTATGTTCATAAATTTCTTGTTTACTTTAGACCATGGTCTCACACGGTCTCACAAGAGACCTCTCAATATAGAATGGTTTTCTGCAACATTTTACTCAATATAGCTTAAAACTCCAAAGTATCGTACTTTTCTTGACAAGAATAATAATTTTATTAATTAATTCAAACTAGCAATACATAGATAGAAGACAAAAACAAATATGTTAAAAAACATAAAATATGAATTAAAAAATATTCATAGCATCTAGGTTAATAACAAAGTTCGGCTTAAAGCCTACAATTTTGAAAATTATATAGTGTCTATAATACATATGATTTAAGATCTGCAACATGTTGAAGAATATAATCTGATTTGTTATCTATGTCCGATCGAAAACTTGCTCGCATGTATCTGCACAAGAAAATTACAGCACCAGGGAACTACATAATAAATGCTCCCCCCTCCAAATCCAATCCAACTTCCTTTTTTTCTTCCCTGTTTTTGTTTTTGACAAAAGCCATCCAATTAATGATCCCAACTTCAAATAAAAAATAATTATATATGTATTTGCTTTTATAATCGTGTCTTATTCCTCTCCATTTTATTTTTATTTTTTTAATATTGGTTTCTATTTAAGTTATATTATAATTCTTGGGTCAAGACATTTTATCATTTTTTGGGTGGATTGTTAAAGTAACTGCTTTTGTTTGTTTTTATCTTGCAGTGTTGATCTATTTAATTATATATGTATTTGCTTTTATAATCGTGTCTTATTCCTCTCCATTTTATTTTTATTTTTTTTAATATTGGTTTCTATTTAAGTTATACTATAATTCTTGGGTCAAGATATTTTATCATTTTTTGGGTGGATTGTTAAAGTAACTGCTTTTGTTTGTTTTTATCTTGCAGTGTTGATCTATTTTCGCCCTTTTAATTGGTTATTGATTGGATAAAAGTATTTTTTTAATTAAGTTAAAGAGTAAATTTCGTAATTATATAATGAAGGATTAATTTCTAACTGACTTGTTTGTACATCTTGTAAAGCAAATTGGTACAAAATTTTGAACCATTCACTTGATTTTTTTAGCAATAGAGATGTTCTAAATTTTACAAAATTAAGAATATTTTTCAACACAAGTATAATAATTTGAATATTGTTATTATATATAATAAATTAATTGTGATATTTTAACTGTCGGCCCCCTTTCACAACAAATCTTGGTTCCGCCATTGCACCGCACCAAGACGGTGATAAACCAAACGTCACACCAGATGGCAAAATCACAAATAAGAAAACAAACAAATAATTCAGATTTATGTGGGAAAACCACTTGTTCAGAAACTAAATTAATCAAAAAGAAGTAGATGTGATGATTTCAACCCAAAATGGCCAAAATCACCCCTTCACAATGAAGAACACGAAGAGATGCAATAGAGAGTTAGAGAGAAAAAGAGGCTAGGTTTTGCCTAAAATCTCCTCCAATGTATCATACTTGAATTATCTAATTGAGTAAAAAAAATCTACAATAAAGGTAATATAATTTCAATTATGAGTATTATTATTGTAACGTCCAAATACAACCACCAAAATATAAACACCATAATTTTGTCGCTATTTTCTCGAAAATTAGAAAGTGTTACCATAAACTAGCTTGTAAGTGAAAACGAGTTAACATTATTTACTATTGATATTAATGATTCATATTTTTTATGTAATGATAATGAAATCGTTTTACTTCATATCCAGTGAAATAAAATATGTAAAATAGTTGGATTTTATGATGGGTTATTGATTTTTTGCAACCTGTACTATAGAGTTATTGCGGTTTTAGTCATGTACTATTTTTTTGTGTGAAAATAGTACCTAAACTAAACGAATTTGTTGAAATGCAACCTAATACACACCGGCGATGGAATATTCTACCGGGATTCCATCACGTGACGCGCACGCCCCTTTTTTAAGGGTATTTTCGTCATTTTAGGTTGTCATTAATCTCCCACCCAAATAGGGGCTTAGGGTTCCCAAATTGCAAGTTGTGAACCCTAAACTAAACAAATCAAAATTAACCTCCCAAAAGTCTCTAACCTGTGAAAAAAATTGCAATCAAAATTCTCTTCCACAATATAAACCCTAATTCGAATATCTCAAATTACCCTTCTCATTCAGAAATCCATTCTCATTTTACTAAAAAATGACAATCAAAATTCTCTTCCACAATATAAAAAAGACCGATCAAAAAAGCAACCATAGGATCAAAATTCAAGAAATGGGGTCTCCATTTTGTAAAGCAGAGATAAAAAAAAAGAGCAAGCAAAAGATTTCAGCCGACGGCGGAGCTGCGGCGGAGGTGGAGGTAGCGGCGGCGGATACTTCGTCTATTGTGAATTGGGAGAGATTTCTTTCGAAAATGGTGGTGAGAGTGCTGTTGGGATTTCGTTTACTGGGTCAAATTGTTGGTTGGATTTCTATAATTTTGGATTTGAAAAGATGAGAATTTTGTGCTGGTAAACTATAGTCTGATTTTTATATTTATTTTTTAAAATTTAGCTGTTAAATTGTGTGGATACTTGGTTGAGATTCAATTTATTTTTCGTTAAATTTTGGGTCTAGTACTCCTTAATCTGCATTAGGACTTTTAATATAGCTTCTAAAAGTAAAATAATGCAGGATGTGATTTTTCTGAGGAAAGTTTTATATTTTTCTGAATGTAGTCACAAGAATTTTAGGTAGATAGTCTCGATTGCCACAATCTCGAATATTTGCTTGATTGGAGCCATTTTCGAATCGTATTCTAATAAATTGTGTGTAAATTTCCAGTTATTATTTCTCTGCAATTGGTTCACAAAAATTTTGCTTTCTTGAGTTTGGAAAATTTTCTCATTTGTCGGTTGTCATTTGGCAGCGGTGGTGGATTCTTTAGCTTATTCCTGGTGCTAGAATTTCATTTCCTGACCATAAATCCTAGTTGGTATGACAGGATATATTTGTCCATTTATAAATGATGACAACCTAAACTGACGAAAATACCCTTAAAAAAAGGGGCGTGCATGTCACGTGATAGAATCCCGGTGGAATATTCCGTCGTCGGTGTGTATTAGGTTGCACTTCCACAAATTCGTTTAGTTTAGGTACTACATTCAAAAAAAAAATAGTACAGGACTAATACCGCAATAACTCTATAGGTTGCAAAAAATCAATAACCCTTTTATGATTATGTAAATCCTTGCTTTTCAGTTCCATATGAGAAATACTTCCCTATATGATTCAAATAAATATTTGAAAAAACATGGTAAAATAAAGGTCAATGGCTCGGCAATTATTCAAAATTTATGTCAATGTGAACAAGGCCACAAGCTCACGACAGGGTGTGAAGTTCTATGAATTTGACTTGACCTTGTTTTTGTGGTCAAATTTGGTGCTCCATAATCTTTTTAATTATTTAATTACTTTTTTGGCAGTTGCATTTTCTTTTTTCTTTTTAATAACAAGCATTTATGGTTACGTTTTATATGTATGCGTGTTGTTTGGATTAGTTGTATAAATTTTCAGCCACCTTTTTTAATTTTTATCATGTTATGATATTGTCCGTGAGTGAAAGGGCACTGAGTTGTTTGATTTGATATATGAAAATTTTGGCCAAGAATATCAATTCTTTTATATTAGTGAGCAAAATAAACTTTTTTCTTCTAATGATATTGATCAATATATTTTCATTTTAATGTCATTACACGAAGAAGAAAATAAAGTTCCAAGTAAATGGACCAAAATGCCACCGAAAAATGGACCAAATTTTAGAACAAGACTTAGTACGTGTCACGAAGTGAGTTAGAACCAAACCAATCTTGACCCAGATACGAACCACGTTTATAACCACACCCACTAAATATAGATCATAAGAAGCCACGTGTAAGTTCAACCCACTATATATATGGGTTAATTTAATGTTTGGCGTGGCCTCACGCTCGTCCTTTGATATCTCACTTTGTTGTTATATAACCCATTTTTCTACATAGGCATTGGAGGGTTATAGTTGGAAGTCACCCCAATAGGCTTAACTAACGTTTAGTTATACCAATGTAATAGGATAAGATTATCTCGATAAATACTTTTAGTTATTCAAAAGACCTTGAGATTGAGAATGAACGTCTAGACTTATCTTGGGGTTTATATATACATTATAATATTATATATACACACAAATTTACGGATTCACAAATTTGTTGGATCTCAATGAAAAAAAATCTCTGTAGTATATAGATATAAATCTCATCTTCAATATTCAACCAAAAAATATGGATGTGTTTCTAAATCCAATTTCTAGTTTCTAGTGTTGGAAAATGAATTTTCAAATTTTATTGGTTTTCGTGTGAGAATTGAGAATATGTTTGGTTTGTTGTCCGAATTTCTGTTTAGAAATAAAAATATGTTTGGTTATAGTATTTTTAACATAGATTTGCCTGATTGTAGTGTATTTTTGACATCGTTTTGCGTGATTGTAGTGTATTTTCACATAGATTTGCGTGATTGTGGTGAAAACTTGTTTGATTGTATTTTCAAAAGAATCTTTCCATAAAAAATGAAAACTGGAAATGACTTTATTTATTTTGAGAATTTCTTAAACAAACATAAATTCATTTTCTGGAATAGTTGAAAATTGGAAAATTGGATTTGAAAACAATTCCATACATAACCTAATGGATGTAGCTAATATTTTTCAACTCATGTAACAAAAAATTCAATAACTTCAACTAATAATATAATTTAATTATATGTTCTAGGTTTCTTTATGTATATGCGTTGGATATAATATATATTGGATATAATATATATTATTACACCCCACTGGTGGATCATAATAAATGGATCAAGAGGGTGTAACCAATAAATATGAATTCAATCAATAACCAGAGAAAACATGTAAACTGCATGAGTATGACCTGCCGGACATAAATGCCCCAACTCTTGTCAATTATATAAAACATGCTCAGATGCATGTGGACTTTGGATAATTTTGGCCCAAAAATGCTAAAAGGAATTCATCAGGCCAAGCGAGGATTCGACCCATTCAGACTTTCAAATATGAATAGGTTCCCTATAATTGGATTAATTTCTATTTTTCAATTTGCTTTCATTATTTTCACTTTTTTCTCTTTAATTCGATAGCGTGAGTATACTCTTAAAAAAAGAAAGAAGAGGAAGAAATTAGCCCCATAGTTTTATTTTTCTTTTCAATGATGCGTCCTTTCAATTTTCTAAAAGCACGCGTAAAATTAAAAATTCAGTTGTTAAAATGGCATACTATATGTAGCACTCATAAGGCGTGATCAAGTTGGTATTTTTGTAACTAGGACTCTCTCTCCGCCAAAGTTTTTCTCTCTCTAAAAACCCTCCAAACCCCAATCCCAAAAACACAGCAGCCCTCTCTCTCTCCCTCCCCTCCCCCTCCTGAGATATCCTTTTTATTTTAGATCCGATTGGTTTTTGATTCATATGTTCAGGTCCGGGCTTGAGGAGAATCTCATGGAACTGGGCAGCGGCGGTCGACCCATAACTCTAGGCGGATACGGTGGTGGACGGTGCAAGACGACAGATCAAGGGGGGAGTTTCTGATGTTTGTGGTAGTCGTGGTTTTGGTGTTCCGTTTATTTTCCCCATCTGGTGGTACTTTTGTCCCAATAAGTGGCTTGCTTGTCCCGTTTGTGGATTTTGCTCAGAAGACTCAGATGTGCCTTTAACCGATGATATGCGACAAAAATGAGATCAAGTTCTTTTGTACGTGTTTTGTCTAGCGCCTTTGCTGCGAAGTTCTGAATCTATGGATTAAATAGATCTGTTAGGCTTAAAATTTGGTTTAGATCTGTATAGATCTATGATCTGTAGGCTTGCAATTGTTTTACATTTGATGTTGTACTCAATTGTAAGTTTCTTCTATTTAATGAATGATATACATTTTGACTCAAAAAAAAAAAAATGTAGCACTCATAATTAACAACTAAGGGATTGTAAGATTTTCATTCCAACGAAAAAGTCATTTTTATACCATTAAGATAAATTTCCAACATTTTATTGGATTCTGTGCGTAACTGAAAATATGTTTGGTAACACAAATTTTGATGAAGAATTTATGGGGTGAAAAATTGAGAATATATTTGATTTAGTATTTATTTTTTAATATTTTTATTGGGGAATGTAATAAGATAATATATATATATACATATATATATGAATAGGATCAAATGAGACCACATAATTAAAATGAGACAATGTGGACTAATCCTGGCCACACATCTCAAATTTTAGGTGGCTGGGATCTTTCCAATTTAATATTTATTTTTGTTTTATTTTTAAGCTGAAAATGGCACAAAGGTCATTACACAATTTCATTTTAATTTTGTAACTGAAATATTCCTTTCATCTCCCTCCAAAATCTCTCGACGGTTCATCCATTCGATTTTGAAATTGCGATTTCGCGGTCTGGAGAAGGAGGTTGCAGCGGTTGAAGAGTGAGAAATCGAGAGGAAATACACGGTCCACGGTATAAATTGCTTGCGATGCCGATTGTTGTTTCTGGAACCGACGACGATTTTTCATTTCTGAAAAAGGTGAGTTTCCTTTTCGACTGTAAATGTGACATTCTACGGTTTTTTAGTTTTTTTTGGTTGTGTTTGTTAGAATGTAAATGTGACATTCTAGGGTTTTTTAATTTCTTCTTTTAGTTTGTGTGTGTTCGAATGTAAATGTGACATTCTAGGGTTTTTTAAGTTTTTTTTTTGGTTGTGTGTGTTCAAATGTAAATGTGACATTCTAGGATTTTTTAATTTCTTCTTTTAGTTTGTGTGTGTTCGAACGTGAATGTGACATTCTAGGGTTTTTTAATTTTTTTTTTTCAGATTATTTTTCTTCGACTGTAAATGTGAGTGCCTAAGGTTTTGTTAATGGAGGTTCTAGGTTTTTTCTAGGTGATGAAGATGAAGTATTTGTTTGTAGATATGATGCATTCTTATATTTGTGTATATGTAAATGTGTACTTATATGTGTTTCGATGTATAATTAGATGTGATTCATTATGTAATTAGTTAATATTTGTTGTATATATAATTGTTCTGCAAAGTGTATTCTATATTATTTCATTTTCTATGTTGTTTACTTACACGTGTTTTGTTGTATACTTACGCATGTTTTGATGTATAGTTAGTTATTGTTTGATGTGTGTATCTATGGTTTTGTATACTTGTGTTTGCTGGATTCTTCTATTTATTTTGTTGTACATGTATTTGTGTTTTGTTGTATAATTATAAATATAGATATATACTTATTTTTGTGTTTTTTGTGATTTGGTAGGATTACTGTGTCTGCAAGCATGGTAAAAAGAGGTAGAAAAGGTGACGACGTTGGCGAGGGCAATGGGCAGGGGCAGGTGTCTTCTCCAAAAAGGGCAAAGGGAATGGGTGGGAATGTGAAGGATTCATTCCCAAAGTTAGTGACCCACTCTACAACAACATTATTTGTTGAATCAATGAAAGCATTGAACCCACAACAGAAGAGGTCAGTTGTGGAGATGGGGTTTGGGACTTTGTTGGAAGTTAAGATTGACAAATTTCCTTCCCGGATGATGTATTGGTTGGTGAATAGTTTCCATCCTACGAGTTGTGAACTGGTTTTAAACGGTGGGAGGTCACTCAGTTGTGGTGTGAAGGATATTGAAAGGGTTCTTGGGTTCCCTAATGGGAATATACCTATTGTAAAGAAGACGAAGTCTGATACAGGTGAATGTATTATCAGTGGCGCGATTATTTTGAGCCTACTGCAAGTGGTGTGTATAAAATAAAGGTTGAGGTTGCCCGGCAGAGAATGATGAATGAGTCTGACGGTGGTCCGTAGTTTAAGAGACATTTCATTGCACTGGTTGATTTTTGCATTATTGGAAATGTTATGTCCGGCTATGTCAACCCGTTAATTATGAAGTCCCTGGAAGATGTGGGGAATATTAGGAATTTAAATTGGTGCGAGTACACTTTGGATACACTGATTTCGAATAGAATGAAGTGGGATACTTCGAAGAAGAAGGAGCTTAATGGTCCCTTGTTATTTTTGCTTGTAAGTGTCTATTTTTGGTTTTATTTCACATTTGTTTTTGAATTATTGTTTTGTATTTTGCTAATTATTTTTTTTTTCAGGGTCTTTACATGGACAGAGTCGTGGTTTGTAATTGCCACGTTCCGAGAAGATTACCTAGTGTAGTGGCATTGAGTACCGAGCTAGCTGCAGAGAGGTGCAGGACAGAGATGAGTTTTGGTGGTTTTGGGCAGGGGTCTGTGGTGGATCCATTGGGTGAGGGGCCGTCTGAAGTTCGTGAGGGCTCGTCTGAGGTTCGTGAGGCCCCGTCTGAAAGCCGCGATGGCCCGTTGGATGTCCCACGTGCGACTGGTGTGGATGTACACATTGCTTCATTGCAGGATGGTGGCATGCAGGTTTTTTCCATTCTTAAAGCATGTGTTTGATGTATATTTAATAAGATAAAAGTGTATAGATAATGTTTTTGTCATGTATTATTGATGTGTTTTTGATGTTTTATACATAAGTTGGATTTTATGGATGTTTTCTGCATCATTATTTATAGTGTTTACATATCAGGGACTTATATAGTTAATATATTAATATTGTATGGATAGTGATATACAATTATAAATAGTCAAATATGTTTTAAATTTTCCATTGCTATACACTTAAAGTACATTTAATGTTTACTTAGTAGTAAAACATTGTATATATAGTAATATAGTTTTGTAGAGCTAACAGTACTGTGTTTTTTTTACAGGGTTATGTTGGGAGGGTTTTGGCTAAATTAGCCAGGATGCCATCCGATATTGTCGATATTATATCCATGGTTAAGGATGCACCAAGGGAGATTGCAGCTGACCCAGGTTTTCCCAGAATCGAGGCGGTGGCGCGAAACCTGATTTGTGAAAAAGTATCGAAGGGCTCAAACAAAAAGGCCTTTGAACTTGGTGACACTCAAAGCGACGATGCATTTTGGAATAATCTTGAAAATATAGCGGCATTGGAGAAGGTCAAGAATGCTGTGTTATAAAGGGAGGAATTCAAGAAATGATTTGACGATGCACCGAGCTTTAGTATGAGATTTTCCCAAGATTTTCCTGATCCGGTTTGGGGTTCTGTTTTAGAGACGACACGACATTACCAGGAGGAAAATGTTGGGGTGGAGAAAGAAAAGATCGGCGACGTTGACGATCGTGTTAATGTAAGTCAATTTTTTTATGTTTGGTGTACTTGTTAATGTTGATTTTTAATTTCAACTTTTCTTGTTTTAGGTTGGTGAAACGGCGGTCAGGGAGGTTGATGTTGCGGCTGAAGTTGGTGGCACGGTTGTGGTGGAAGGTGAGACCGTTGATTCGACTGCAGTCGTGGAGGGTGGAGAAAAAGCAACTGATGTTGCGGCTGGCGTTGGCGGCACGGTTGGGGCGGAAGGTAAGATCCCCGATTCGACTGCAGTTGTGGAGGGTGGAGATAAAGTAATTGATGAAGCTGGAGCGACGGACATTAATGAGGGTGGAGGCAAAACGAGAACGAGGTTGGTATTTCAAGGGGGCGTGGTAGAACTAAAGTTTGTGCGAGGAAAAGTCAGAAGAAGCCTCGGAAGATTGAAGTACTGACATCCCCATTTAAGCGCAGACAAATAGATGTTGATGTGAAACTGAACAAGCATCACAACATGATAGCAAAATGGGTTTTTGAGAATCCGGATGAGGATAAGTATATATTTTTGGTTTTTGTTTCTTTTATTTATTTTTAAGTTTTGTAACAGTTGCTTACATTTTTTTAATTTTTGTATAGGGATGAGGTCAAGAATGAAGTTATTTTCAAGGTGGGTGATCGGTTATTGTATAGGGATGAGTCCAAGTCCATGAGACCGGGCCGTTATGTCAGTGTAGTTGTGCTTGATGTTTGGTCGGTGATTTTGAACTCTAAGGAGAAAGTTAAAGTTGTTGGGTCGCCGTCCAGATTTTTTGCAACGACGTATTGCACGGTATGTGTTTGTTGTATAGATAGTTTGATATTGGTGTATAGTTAGATATAGTTTATTGTATGGTTAGTCTAATTTTTGTGGTATATTTGGATGTTGTTTAGATTTGATAGGTTGATGTGGAGTTAGAAATTACCTGATGTTTAGATATTGATAGGTTGATGTATATTTATTAGGTTTTCTTATATGTATTATAATTAAATTATATGATTTGTGTAAAATCCAGCACAAGTCTAACAGTAATTATTGTAGTTGTTCACTGTTGTGATGCCAAGTAAGGAGCTTGATGATATTGAAGGTCTGTTGGCATTATTTTCACGTAATTTCGATGCCGAGTTTCCTGGGGCCAATTCTATTAGGCTACAAGCCGTTGATATGGTATTTTTTTTGTTTGTCTATGTTATATTGTGTTTTATTGTTTTAGATTGTCGTGGGCTAAAGCCTAAGTCTCACGATATATTTGGTTGGTTATTTTTTTATTTTATGTTGCAGTTTTTCTTCCCCATATGCAAGAGTGAACATATTTATGTTATCTGCTATGATATTAAGAGGAGATTTGTTCACATTGACAATTCAAGTGTTGGTGGAATAGACCCTGCGAAGTATGAGCACACACCGGCGTGGCTGGTAAGTTATTTAAATGATTTTACAGTGTTTTATTGTATAATTAGATTTACTTTATTATATATATAGGCTTAGTTTGTTGTATTGTTAGTTATAATCTTCAGTTTACATAAAAGCTTATTTTGATGTACAACAATCTTTGTTTTGTTGTATAGGTAGTATAATTTTGTTGTATATTTAGACATAATTTGATGTGTAATAGTATTTTTAACTGATTTGTTTTCATCAGTTTTTAATTGGTTGTTTTTGTTATCCTTTGTGATCGCATTGTTCTCCAAGTATTTGCTTGCTCGAGGATGCTACCAATCGTCCTGGGTTGTTGAAAATTCTGATCTGTCGAGGGTTGCAATGCCTTGGAGAGACGAAGAGAATAAGATTGACTGTGGTGTGCTTGCAATGCGCCACATGGAAACGTATATGGAGGGAGGGATGCAGAACTGGAATGCGGGTCTTGAGAAGGGAAATACTACCTTGCTTAATAAGTTGAGGACGCTATACTGCGCTGCTATTGTCGAAGACGATATCAATGAAGTTAAAGAGACGGTGCTGGCAGAGGCTAAAAAATTTTCGACTGGCAAAAAAAAAGGCCTAGGACTCGTACTTGTATTTTAATCCACATGTTTTTGGGAATTATGAAACGATAATCTAGTTTTTTGTGTATTTTGTTTATATTCCATGAAGTATTTTAGTAGTTTTAACTCTTTTAGTGGTTATGGGTTTTATGGAAATTTGTATCTAGATTTTTAGCTTGAAAAGACGAAAACAATGTATCTTTAAATGAAGTTAGTTTTTATATTTAGTTGTTGCAAATGAATTGATGTTAAATATACAATGTATTATTATAAAATATGGTGCATGTATTGGCTAATTGAATAGTATTGTCATTATGAGCATCAAATATATAATATATATACATTATAAGGAAGCTAAATATACAACAAAAATACGTTAAATATGCAGTATTAAATATACAACATAAAACATGTATAAGTGTACAACTTGAAACCATTATGTGCACAAGATAAACACGATAACCACATAGCAAAGACACGTTAAACATGCAGTATTAAATATATAGCATAAAACATGTATAAGTGTACAACTTTAAACCATCATGTGCACAACATAAACACGATAACCACACAACAAAGAACTGTTTGATATGCAGGGGTATAAAGTACTGTCATATATCCACTGAATCATTGCAAAGCGTCAAAATTGTTTAACAAAAAACTAAAAAGTACATATTGTTATGATTGAGTAATAGTCCGTTTGGGGCAGGTCCTGCTATTTGTACTTTCAGATCTTGATGTTGTCCTAAGTAATCCACCCATTTGAACATCTCTGAAATACGCAAGAATCCAACTGTTTCTGATTTCATACAATTTTGTAAACCACGGATGCGATGTCAAGTGAAAGTCGTCCATAATTTCATTCCATTTTTCCTCAAATTCATCTGGTTCGATCTCTTCACTCCAAACGATTGAAGTAAGTCTTTTCATGAATGTATTATCCTTCAGCAATGCAGTCCCGACTTTAGAGCTGACCTTCTCCATGATACGCCACATACATAAACGATGTTTTACTTTTTTAAAAACCACTTTGAATGCGTTCTTCATTGCAGGGTCTTGGTCGGTCACGATGTAATGTGGTTCTTTTCCCATTGCATCCAGAAAACACTTGAATAACCATACGTATGATTCCTCGTCCTCCTTCTATATTAACCCAGCTGCAAAGGTAACACATCTCCGATGGTTGTCGACCCCTGTGAATGGTGCAAAAACCATCTTATACTGGGGAATGCATACAATGTTTAGTCATTAATAATACAACAAAGTTACGATATATACACAGTAAATATATTCTAAATATACTATACTACAATCAGTTATTCATTGTAATGATGCTTAAAAAATACAATTACTAGCAATTAAGAGTACATTAAACTTAAACTAAATATACAATGAATGTAGTCTAAGTATACAACACATGCACTACTTTTATTCAGCAACAGATTATTAATGCTTTTGAATTGTACGCACCTATTCGTATTGTACGTGGCGTCGAAAGAGATGACATCACTAAAGAAACCGTAATTTCGAATCGCTGTTTCGTCTGTCCAGAATAATTTTGTTAATTGATCGTTTTCGTCCGCAGCATAATTGAATTCTAGCTTAGGAAAAACTTCATTCTTCTTTAGGAAGTTGTCGACAATCATCTGTGCAGCCGCACCAGATATATACACCTTCAAATCCCTCTTAAAATTCTTGAAATCTATTTGAAGTGCGCCAACCTTGGAGTGCCCCCCAACCATATGTGTATATAGCTGATGAGTCTTTGCAGCCCCGATATTTGCTCTAGAACAGTCCATGATGAACTTTTGTTGTCCAAAGTTTAGATTTCTGTTAACTTTGAGGAATTTCCTTTAGGATTCAGATGCCAATGGATGGGTGTGGCGCTCTTTGAAATGTTTGATCACGTATGCGCTGCGATTAGTGCACTCAATATACAACGTGCGTCGCAACCGTTTCTCTTGGATAACCTTTTATGAGTTTTCTTATTTTTGGTTCCACTGTTGCCTTCTGTGTCGATACGCTGGACAAAGTTACTAGCGTTTTTAAATCCTTCTCTGATGCACAAAATATATTGCACACGAATGTCTCCATTACTAAATTTCTCGATGTACTCCTACGGATGTCAAATTCGCTGCACGAACCATATTCTTTATAGAACTTAATACCATTTTCCAACGATGTGAAATGCATTCCTACACGTGGCACCTTGTCTTCATCAATTTCAGGTATCCAATATTTTGTAGCTCCAGGGGAAATTACTAGCCTCTGTTTGACATCAATATATATTGTGCCTGTTCGATAAAACAGTGAATTAACACTATCAATACAATAAAAGATGTCTACTTATACATCATATTGAATCTAAATACACATTAAAGGTGTACAAGCAGGTTATTGATAAAGCATTAAATTAATACTAATAATATAGTGTAATTGCTATAAGTATACATCATATGGAAAATATTACACTTTAAAAATATACAAGCATCGAACCAACAGTAAACATTGAACACCACTAATTCTCTATACAATGATAAGTATACACCGAAAATAGCATAATTATACATATAAACAACGTTAAATATACAGTGAAAATGTTTTACCACTTATGCATCCAAAAAACCAATATTTATAAAAGGTATACAATTATTGAACACTACATCAAAGTAATTGATTTCAACAGCAAAGTATAAATATCTGTAATTCAAAGAAACTTGTAAATATATGGATTTTTCAACAAATTTGCAGAAATATAACAAGAAATCGATAATTACTCACTAATTTATACAGATTGATGCACCGTTTCACGTATATATTCAAATTACACATACATTGTATCTTTTTTTTTTATCAAATTATGTACTAAATATGTTGAAGAAATTGACATACCAGGATTATATTCACTTTCAACGTATTCACCGTCGATTTCGCTCGAAGAAGGTTCGCCCATAATAGAAGAATGTTCGCCGATTTGATTGGAGCTCATTTTTGTGTATTATTCGCGATTTGTGGTGGAATTTTGATGTCGATTTGCAGAATTTTGGAGCTGTTTTCGAATGGAAGGAGAGAAGAAGATGATACAGTTTTTTTGGAGAAGGAGATTGCGTGATCTGCGTGAAGATCTCTATTCCATAACTGACGCCCAAATAACATGGTCCCCACTTGGGTAATTTAACTATTATGCCCTTATTTTGATTTAATTAAATATTTAATGTAATTATAACTCCTATTTATCTTAGCCCTTGATATAGATAAGGGAGGGTTGAGATGAGTCCACATTGTCTCACTATAATATGTGGTCTCATTTTAACCTCCCTATATATATATATATAAGGATAATATATGGGACCCACTTAAGTGATATTGTTAGAAAAGTAATAATATATAAATTGATAAAAATGATAGTGGTGGGGTATACTTTGAAATTTTAATTTGAAAATAATAATTTATTTGGAAGTAGATGCCAATAATGGTCCCACGTAATTTAGATTAAGGGTGGCTGCAATGGTAGCTTTATACACCAATTCGAAGGAAATTAAGCACTCAATCATTTATTATTCATTGTGAGATTGAGTTTGAAATGCACAGTGCAAAGTTGGATTTGATTTTTCAAACCCAACTCAATAAAAAAAAACCAGCTAGCATTTGAGAAGAGGTGGAGGTGTAGTGCACGCATGAAATTTTTGGGCTCGTGGCTTGTATGCGTGCGTGGCGCACGATCCCACAAAATGACAGTTTTCACAATTCAACACACACACACATCCACAGGGTCCCATAAAATGACAGTTTTCACAATTCAATCAATTTTGCATTTTTGTTATCTTTTCATAAATTGGGTTGTTTGAATTTGTTTTTCATTGTGTAAATTATTATTTTTGAAAATAAAAATAAATATTTAATGGAAATATATTAAAAAATTGATTAATATTTATTTATTATTTTCGAAAATAATTATTTTCACAATATTATTAATTTCGAAAATAAAAATAGATATTGAATGGAGATGTATTAAAAATTAATTAATATTTATTAATTATTTTGAAAATAATTAATTTCACAATATTATTAATTTCGAAAATAAAAATAGATATTGAATGGAGATGTATTAATAATTAATTAATATTTATTATTAATAAAATAAAAAGTATTATTTTAGAAAATGTGCTTTTATATATTTTTACTAAGTAAGAGTTAAATAGAAAATATATTATACAAAAAATAGATAAATAGAATAGACAATGATGTGTGATTGATAGAATAGTAGTGGGACCTTATAAAATTGCTTTTTGGGGTTTATGATTGTGGGGATAAGTTTATAAGTGTGTTGACTATTTTCCTTTTGATGTGGCAATGAGGTGGCACTTTCAAGTTACTTTTGTGTTGTACCATTGCAACCACCCTAAGTGGTGGTTGTAGAATGTAGTTGGGGTCCATTGATGTAGTATAGAGTTAAAAATAGTTATATATGTTTGAGAATTAAGAATATATGGCTGAGATTGGTAAATGGTCCTCGAGAGAGGGGTCTATGGACAAGAATTTAGTAATTATTAGAAAACCTGATATAATCCTAAAAGAATTGGGAGTAAATTGATTAAGAGGAATGTTATACATAGTAGATATGTCGGCAAAGAAGGAGTGCATGGGAAGCCTAAGGCCACCATCTAACTGGCCTACGAAAAAAGTAAGATCCCCGAAGGAGGTCGGTAGGGCTTATCGGTGTAGCTCGGGAGTATTAGTTTACAGCTTGGGGGAATACTCGCATTCGTACGGATATTGTAAAGGGACTCTACTGTCACAGCTGAGTGGGAAAACCCATGATCCACTTCGGGGGGAGCTAGGGAATCAGGTTTCCTTGCTGAGTGGGAAAGACTACTCTCAGAGGGAGAGTCCGATTCTGTGGCCTCGGGGTCGGATAGGTCGGGATTGTTTTCCCTGCCTTGAGAAAGGTCTATTTTATCTGACCACCTAACTAGGTCGGTCAAGTAGGGATCCGAGTGAGTAGACGAAGAAGCCATTGTTTATAAAAAAAGAAAAGAAAAGAAGAGGAAATAACAGAAAAGGAAAGAGATGATACCTAAAGGGATAATAGGATTTGAGCGGAGTAGGAAGGGTGTATCGGTCGAGGAGTTCGTCGGAAGTTGCTAAAATACTCGCCGGAAATCGCTTGAAGGGGCTATCAGGAGTGCTTTTGTGAGAGAGGAGGATTTATAAAGTGGTAAATGGTCCACCATCAATCCCCTTTATATAAGGAACGAAAATGGCGGGAAAAAATGTGGATCCTTTGATCTGGGATCAATCCAATGGAAGGAGGTTCATCTAGGGAAGCTAAGTGTGTATTGTTACATCAAGGTCTGATTCCTCGAAAAACGAGTGAAAAGACAGCAGAAAACCCTAAGGAAAAACGTACCCTAAAAGACGTCGGGAAGGGACATCACACCTGGGCCAAAGTTGATTAAAATGAGAGCATACGTGGACCGAGGCAGCAACACATTGCCCGAAGTACCCCATCTGACTGCACGTGGATCGGGAATTGCGGGAGTCGAGAACTAAGACCGAAGTGATGTTTCATAATAAATATGTAGGGCTGATTTGAGAGGTAAGAGGACTGAGATGGAGTACGAAAAACGAAACATGCACGTTGACCGAGGTAACTTTTTTGTCAGCATCAGGCACGAGAACGATGCACCCCGTGAGCTGTGCTGACCGAGATGACTTTTGAGTATAACATTACAATAAAAGTAACAAAATAAATATGAGATCAGGAATCACGTGTACCGAAGTGGTAGCCATTTACTTAGCTCCTCGGTAGGAAAGAAATAAAAATGTTGGAAGCATGATTTCTCTACAACATATTGGATGACGTGGCATTTTGTCTAATTAGAATTGATAACTTCAAGAAATGAATGTTGTTGGATTTAAGCAAATTGAATTATTATAAAATTATATGATACAACCCTGATGTCACCTATTTTGGGGCTTATACTTTCGACCCAGGCATATATACTTATATGTATGTGCGCGCTCCCATATTCTTTGAAACATTTTTCGAGAAATACGAATGGAGAAAATTGAATTCTGAGTTCGGGACTAAATGTTTAGGCCAGTCCTAGGAGCTCGGTAAATTAATTATGTTTTGAGTAGGATGAAGTCCACTCTAAACATAATTGGGGGGACTGATTGATAGGGGCTTATTTTGGCCGACCTGACTAAAATGGGCTCGAAGAATGGGCCAACGTGTAAGGTCCGTCCCGATCTTAAAAGCACGCCCAAATGTTAAATGACCTCAGGTGATTAGGCCGATCTGTCATCATTGGGCCGATCTCTGGGCTAGCTTTGGGGATTTAAACCAACAATTGGGCCAGAGCTAATGGGCTTGGAAAAATGGGGTTATGATAAACCCAACCCGAGTGGGTTGGGCCCCGGTCAATGGATGAATTTAAGAGCATCTCGAGCTGTTGGGCTTAGGAGGTACGCGAGCCGAAATAAATAATTAACCTAGGCCCAAAGATTTAAGCTAGAGTTTTAACTTGGCTTGATACGCACGAAAACCTAATTGCCAACCTATAAATAGTCCACAAAAAGGTGCGCCTCGGGTTAGACTTTCAATACACTTTTAATATACTGTGCTATTTCATATTTTCTCTCTCTAGAGCGATACTGATTTGAGCATCATAGTGGGTATGCCGGAAAATCCTTCCGGCCCCCATTCTAACGGTGGTTTTGCAGGTTCTCAGGTCAGTCGTATAGCAGACCGTGGTTTTATTGGACGACGGACATTCAAGTGCCGAGCAATTGGCGCCATCTGTGGGAAACTTGAGTTTTAAGACGTGAGTTCAAGGAAGCTTTGGAGGATGTACGACGGAATCTGGGAGATGACCTGGATGAGGTTCCGATTGAGACGCCTGAAGTGGAGACTGGGGAGCACGCGCATCCGCCGCGCGCACCTGGTGTTGGAGTTGATTGCCCTCCTCCGGGGGTGGCTGGAGTTGCTGATCCTATGATGGGTGTAGGTGGTTTAGGACCTGGTTTCTTCCAACAGATGTCCTCCTTCATGAAGGCCGCTGTGGAAGAAGTCGTGAGTAGTCGGATGCGAGAGATTGTCCAGCCTGCGGAGGTGGTGAAAACTGGACCGGTGCATGAGATGAGGCCTCCCCTAGCTGGGGGAGAGTGGGGGCAAAGAGCGCCGATGTTGGAGCAGGAAAGTGCCTCCGCAGCCTTTACTCAAACGACCACGGAGACAGATTCGGACTGGAGTGAGAGGATGGATGATCTGCATAGGGAGATGAGAAAGCTGAAGAAGAAGTTTTCTGGAGATGGCTCTGGTCAATCGAGGAGGGGTACTCCTTTCTCGGAGGAGATTATGGCTAATGAACTCCCTTCCTCGAATCGTGCGCTGAGTTTTGAGTATGATGGCACCACTGACCCGTGGGATCACCTGTGCCACTTTGAGAATGTTGCGGTGCTCCATAGGTTCTCTGATGGGGTGATGTGTTGAGTGTTTCCGACCACGTTGACTAAGTCAGCACAATAATGGTTTATTCAGTTGCTGTCGAATTCGATCAGGAGTTTTGACGAATTTAGCTCTATGTTCTTGATTGGGCCGGTGTAGGAGGTACTTAAAACACCGACCTTATTCAAAGATCAAGCAACGGGATAATGAAGTGTTGAGGAGCTACATTAAGAGGTTTACAGAGGCAAAGTTGGAGGTGCCCTCGACAACTCAGGATATATTGACTAATGCTCTGGCCCAATGTTTGAAGGATGGGGATTTTTTTGAATCCCTAGTGATAGAGCCAGCTCGCACATTCGATGAGCTCCTGGCAAGGGCTGAATAGTACATCAATCTGGAGGAGGCCAGGAAGATGAAGCGCGAAGAAGGGATAAAAGAAAGGAGAGAAAGGAGGATAGGAATGAAAGAACGCCTAGCAAAAAGCCCAACCTCCCAAAGCCCGATCTGATGGGAGGAAGGCCTAGGTATGAGAAGTACACACCCCTAATGTAGGGGCGGCCAAATGGAACCGAAACTGGGTTCCAAACTGGAACCGGAACCATGGTCAATGGTTCCAAAACCGAACCGGAACCGTGTAGGCCGGTTCCAGTTCTGGTTCCTAGGTCTCAAAAACCGTGGAACCAGCGGTTTTAACCGTTAGTTAGAACCGTATGTGGAACCGCGATGGAATCATTTTTTTAAGGTTAAAACCAACAATCTTATTTTGGTAAATACATGTTAGAAGAAATGTTACAGAAATAGTAAATGTTTATTATGATGTTTTATTTTTGTAATTACATGAGATACGTTTTAGACCAAATATTGTAAGCGAATTTCGTGAACTTTGATTCTTCAATACTCTAATAGTATATATAAATAGTTTAATATTATTATTAATATTAAGTATAAAATTTTATTGAATATTAAGTCCAAGTCTTTTTCTTTATTATTTTTTTTAAACTAAAATTGATAAACTATTTTAAGAAATAAAAAAAATTAACAAAAGATAAACAAACGGTTCCGGTTAAAACCAGAACCGGAACCGTGGAGGAACTGGGTTTCAAACCGGACCAGAACCATCAGTTCTGGTTTTGAAACCGGAACCGTGAGGCAACGGTTTTGGTTCTAGTTCCTCCAAAATGGGGAACCAGAACCGGCGGTTTTGGAACCAGAACCTGCGGTTTCGGAACCGTGGCCACCCCTACCCTAGTGGCTCCCCAGGGGGATGTTTTTATAGCAATTGAGCGACATTCGAATTTGAGGTGGCCGAAAACTTATGCTGAGACGCCAGGAAGGAGAAATGCAAAGAATTTTGCAGGTTCCATAATGAGTATGGACACACTACGGATCAATGTGATAGAGAGGTTGATCCAGGCGGGTCATCTGAAAGAATTTGTATATGTTGATAAGAGTAAGCCTAAGGGTAATTACCGGAAGGGTCATAATAGTTACCAGCAGAGGCAGGAGCCCGAGAAGAGAACATAGGAGGAGCGAGATCTTCCCCAACCGCTGCCGCAGAAAGGGGTGATTCATATGGTGATAGGGGGTCCGTCTGGTGGAGACTCACGATGGGCCAAGAAGAGTTATGTGAGAGCTGCTGCTGCCAAGCGTGCTCAGGAGCAGATGAGGGTAGAGCAAGTATCTGTGGGACCGAATATTCAATTTGGGCCGAAGGATAGCCGGGACATTGCGACCCCCCATAGCGATGCCCTTGTTATCACAACAACCATAGCGAACTATGATGTTCATGAGTTTTTGTCGATACGGGTAGCTCTACTGACATACTATTTTTTTAATGTTATAGACAGATGGATTTGCAAGTGAAATTAGAGATACATCTCTGGTTGGTTTTGCAGGGGGTTCGATTCAGCCATTGAGGATGGTTACTTTACCCGTCTCTTTGGGCAAGGAACCATACAAGAAGACTCAGATGGTGCGATTTCTGGTGGTTGATGCACCATCGTCGTACAATGTGATGATCGGGAGACCTTCCCTTAATCTTTTCCAAGTTGTTGTTTCGATGTATCACTTGAAGATCAAATTCCCAGTGGATGACTAGGTTGGAGAGGTTGAGGGGGATCAGTACATGGTGAGGAAGTTGTACGTAGAGAGTCTCCAGATGGCGGAAAGTGGAGTAACTCATGATGATGGTAAGGGCAAGGAGAAACTCATCAAATTAGATGAGGATCCAGTGGAGCACGTGATGCCGAATGAGGAGTTGCTGACAATAGAATTGGTTCTAGGCGACCCTAGTAAGGTCACCAAGATTGGGAGTCGCCTCGGGGAAGATGCATGGTCATCGAAGGAGTTGGTTGGTATTGATCCTAGCATAGCTGAGCACCGGTTGAACATAAATCATTCGTACCACCTGTGAAACAGAAGAAAAGAAATTTTGGCCCCAAGAAAGATGTGATCGTGAGGGCTGAGGTGCAGAAGTTGTTGGAGGTCGGGCATGTCCGTGAGATACAGTTCCCAGAATGGTTATCCAATGCAGTGCTGGTCCTGAAAACTATGGATGATTGAAGGATGTGCATAGATTTCCAAGATCTGAATAAGGCTTGCCCGAAGGACTATTACTCGTTGCCGCGGATAGATCAGCTTGTTGACTCAACTTTGGGATGCGAGTTGCTCAACATGATGGATGTTTCGTAGGGGTACCATCAGATTAGACTAGCGGAGGAGGACCAGAAGCGGGTAAGTTTCATTACTTCTTTTGGTACCTTTTGCTATGTAGTTATGCCCTTTGGTTTGAAAAATGCAGGGGCAACCTACCAGAGGTTGGTAGATAAAATGTTCCAGAACCTGCTAGGGAGAAATATGGAGATGTATGTTGATGACATGCTAGTAAAGAGTGTGCGGGCTGAGAGCCATATTAGAGACTTGGCGGGAACTTTCGATACGTTGAGGAAATACCGGATGAAGTTGACACCCAAAGATGTGCGCATTTGGGGTCAGGTCAGGTAAATTATTGGGATACATGGTAACTGAGAAGGGGATTGAGGCCAATCCCAAGAAGGTGAGTGCAATCAGAGAAATGGCTCCAACTCGGGATGTGAAGGACGTGGAGAGTTTGATAGGAAAATTGGTTGCTTTGAATAGGTTTATCTCTCATTCGGCAGAGCGAAGTTTGCCATTTTTCAAAGTGTTGAGGAAATCCAAAAAGTTTGCTTGGGATGAAGAATGCAAGGTGGCTTTTGAAGAGTTGACGGAGTATTTGGCAAAGTTATCCTTGTTGACTAAGCCAAATCTAGGGGAGCCTTGTACCTATATATCTCAGTGGAAGAGCAAGGATTAGTACGCTATTGCTAACGGAGGAGGGATCGGTGCAGAAGCCGGTATACTATGTTAGCAAAGTGTTGAGGAATGCGGAGCTCAGATATTCTGGGATTGAAAAGGCTGGTTTAACGCTTGTAACCACGGCGAGAAGGATGAGGCCTTATTTTCTTTCGCATAAGATTATTGTGAGGACTAATTTTACTTTGAAGGCAGTGTTGAGTAAGACGGATGTTCTATTGAGCTCAGTGAATATGAAATAGAGTTCCAGAGCAGAACGACAATTAAGGCGCAAGCCTTGGTAGACTTTGTTCAAGAATTAACAAAGGCCCCAAGTGAGGGAGGGGCATGGATTTTGTTTGTGGATGGTTCGGTAGCTAGTTCGGGATGCAGAGCTGGCATCGTGTTGATAAGCCCAAAAGGGGTGGAAAGTGACTTTGCGGTGACATTAGATTATAAGATTTCCAATAACGAAGATGAGTATGAGACTTTTATCTGAGGAATTAGGATGGCCGTAGAGATGGGTGCAACGAGTGTGCTGGTCCATTTGGACTCATAATTGGTCTATAAGCAAGTTATGGGAGAATTTGAGGTTTGGGAAGAAAGAATGAAAAAGTATGTGGATGCATACAAAGCCTTGGAGAAGATGATAGGAAAAGTGCAGATCTGTCAAATACCTATGGAAGAGAACGCCAGGGCTGACTTTTTGGCAAAAATAGCCAGTTTCGCTGAATGTGCTCCGGAGAGACATATCACCTTACTCGAAGCAAAGGTTTATGCCCTAAGTTTGGAGGTCGGGGCGTTAGAGAAGGAGGACAATTGGCGGATCCCTATCATGGCATAGTTGAAGGAGGGTACACTCCCGAGGGACATGAGGGAAGCTTCCAGGGTAAAAATTCGAGTTGCTCATTTTTGCATAATCGGAGATTTGTTGTATAAAAGAGGATTTGGGATGCCATTGCTGAGGTGTCTTGGTAAAACAGAAGGAGAATACGTGCTGAGGGAGATATATGAGGGATATTGTGGAAATCATATGGGGGCCAGAATCCTGGTCAGGAAGGTCTTGCGAGCGGGATACTTTTGGCCATATCTGAAAAGCGAGGCTCAAAAGTTAGTGAAGGCTTGTGAAAGGTGTCAAGTGCATGCGCCGTTCATACATCAACTGGCTAAAGAGCTAATGAACATGAGTTCGGCATGTCCCTTCGCTAGGTCGGGGATTGATATTGTGGGACCATTTCCTCCAGCGTTGGGGAAGCGCAAATTCCTTTTGGTAGCAATAGATTACTTCAGTAAGTGGGTCAAGGCTGAAGCACTGGCGAAAATTACTGAGGATGCGATGATGAAATTTATTTGACAGAATATCGTGTGTCAATTTCGGGTACCGAGGGTCCTTGTTTTGGATAATGGAACACAGTTCAGTGGGGCTAGCATCAAGGTTTGGTGCGAGGAGATGAAAATTAATAAACATTTCACATCAGTAGCCCATCCGCAAGCTAATGAGCAAATGGAGGTGACTAACAGAATTTTGGTGCAAGGGCTCAAGACTAGATTGGAAAAAGCTGGGGGAGCCTGGATGCAAAAGTTGAGTTCGGTATTATGGGCTTATCGAACAAACCCAAAAGAAGCCACGGGAGAGAGCCCTTTCAGTTTGGTTTATGGGATGGATGCAGTGATAGCGGCAGAGATCGGGATGGAAACCCATAGAATCCAGACATTTTAGGGGAAAAAGAATGAGATGTTAACACGCGAAGTGTTGGATTTAATCAACAAAAAAAGGGAGATGACCTTTTTATAGATGGAAAAGATAAGAGAACGAATCAGGGGGGCATACAATAGTAAGGTGATGAAAAGAAATTTCCAAGTGGGAGATCTGGTTCTGAGGAGGGCCAATGCGAGTAAGAACAAGGGAAAATTGGACCCAAATTGGGAGGGGCCACTTCGAGTGATCAAAGTTCTGGCTGGAGGAGCTTACGAGTTAGAGGAGCTGAATGGGAAGAAGTTACTGTTAGATAAATGTTTTTATCATGATTTTGATGATTTTGTTCAAACGTGTTTTTACACCAAAACAATGTTCCAAATGTTGTTCCAATACTCCCGATCGATCTAAAATGTTTTTACTATTTTTTCGGAGTATTTCTTGAAGTTTATTTTCGATAAAAATTGGACAACATACATTTCATGTTCGACCGTCGCCCATAGGGCAACCCGCACTGTGTTGAGTTTTGAAATAGAAAAAGGGACGGAGGGAAATTTGAGGGGCGACAGTGGCCGACCCCGAGGTCGACCGGTAATTTAGGGCAACCGGTTGTCCATAGGGCGACCGGTGCCTGTAGCACCCCCTCGAAGAACAGAAGTCTTTGTTTCTCATTTTGGAGCACCTCCAATCGTTCAGCATATGGGGCGACCGGTCGGACCCCCGTCGACCGGTCCCCCTGTGTATTTTTTGCAGAAATTTCAATTTGAACTTATCTCTGCGCGACCGGTCGCACCCTTCTTTTATCAGCAAACTATCCGTTGCATCCTCAGACAACTTTTTCCTAATTTGCGGGATTGATTTCTAACAGCTATAATCTTGATTTTAAATGGTTTTTTTTTTTTGCAGAAAATCACTACCCAAGGAGGACCCTATGTCCAAGACCTCTCCTATAAATAGAGGCTTCATTCAAGCAACAAGATACAACACAACATACAAGCAAACACATTTATATCTTGTTGTAATAGCCTAAGTATTTCACTTTCACATCTTAAGGTCTAGGCTTATTTCTTGATTACACTTGCACTCAAATTGTATTATTCTTTATTGAGTTGTAATCTTGATTTTTGTGGTCATCATTCAACGCAAGATATCCTTGTGAGTGTTCTTGTGGTAAGAACACATTTGGATGATCTAGGTGATAGGTGCTAGAAGATTGTGGTGATATTCTTATTAAAGAGTGTGGTGCTCTTTGAGGTGTTGAAGAATTTGGTGTTCTTCAAGGTTGAAGATTGTGGTGATCTTCACAAGGTGCCGTTGAAGGAAGATTGTGGTAATCTTCAAGGGAGATTGTGGTAATCTCCAAGGTGGTGTTGAAGAAGAGTGTGGTGCTCTTCAAGGTGATGTTGTAAGGTGTTGTTGTATTAATTGTGGTAATTAATAAAATCTTTTTTCTTTTTGAAATCTATCCCGGAGATACTGGGGTGGTAGAGGATTAAGCCCTAGGTAGGTTGAACCTCTTTAAATCGACGCGTGTTGTTTACTTCCCGTACCTTCTATTCTTGTCTTGCTTGGTTAATTCGAAAAAGAGGGCATAATCGAGAAAATGGAGATAATATATTTACCCCTCTCTAGATTATCGTAGCCGCTTGGACTTAAAAGTGGTATCAGAGCCCAACTCTTTGGCAAGCTCGTTCCACATCGCGAGTAAAGAGGAACGATCAATGGCTATGAATGAAGTCTACGGTACTGGCGCCTCTTCCAACAAGCCACCTCTATTTGATTCCAAAAATTATACATTTTGGAAAGAAAGAATGGAATGCTATCTACAAGGTTGCGGGTTCGATATTTGGAACACGGTCATTAATGGAGAATCCATTCCGATAAAAGACACACCTCACACCTCCAAAGTCCTCAAGGAGCTCAATGATGAAGAGAAGAAAATCATCTCCTTAAATGGTAAAGCTCTTAATATTATTTATTGTTCACTTACAATTTTGGAATATGATCATATTGTAGGAATTAAATCGGCTGATGAAGTAAGGAGAAAATTAGAAGAAGTATATGCAAATGAAAGGAGTCACTCAAAAGCATCTACTTATCAATTGGATACAACATGGGATGAGCATCGTACAAATTCCGATGATGACAACGAACGATGTCTTATGGGCTTCGAAGAAAACGAGGTAAGTTCTAAACCTTCTACTTCTTATGATAATGAATTGCACAATGATTATAGTGATTTGCTTAATGATTATGATGAGATTCAAAATGAATTCTAAAGCATACTTGTTAGATACAAAAATCTGAAAAAGGAATTCAATGTTTTGAAAAATGATAAGGATAGTTTATTTACTTCCTATGAATCACTTTCATTTGCTCACACCACCACACTTGATAAGGTTAGAAACCTTGTAAAAGAAAATAGTACTCTTGTTGAGGATATTAATTGCATGAGAAAGGATAAATCAAAATTCAACTTGACTATCGAAAAAATGACCAAAATTGTTGATATTCATAGTTGTGATAATTCGAAACTAGAACTTGATCATAAACCTAATGTTGTAAATCATATGAAAAAGAATCAAGTCTCTATGCATATTGGTCATTATGCTCCTAGAATTATTTCTTGTTTCTATTGTGGTAAAAAGGGTCATACGGTTAATACTTGTCGAGCTAGAAATAGCTCTAATTATTTTTGGAGACCCAAAAGTCTCAAAGCTAATCCTAAAGGACCCAAACACTTGAGGGTACCACAAAATAATGTCGTATTAGGTACTCGGCGGAATAATAATCAAGGAAAATTTATGCCGCCAAGAAGACATCAAATGACCGTCTCATTTAATCAAAGGAGAAGACATCACCACAATGAATTTCCAAGAGAAAGACATTATCAACAATGGGAAGGACATAATCCTTGGAAATGGAGCAATTGGAGAAGCTATCATCTACAAGATGATTTTCAAAGGGGAAGATACCATCAACAATGGAAAGACACAACCCATGGAAATGGCGTAATTGGTAAACCGTATCTCCCTATTTAAATATGCACTTTATTTTGTTATTATGCATGTTTTTATTTGTGCCTTTATTGTCAAAATGAGTTTTCAAATATTTGTTTTTAAATTAAGGCCCTCAATAAATCTTTGTGTTTTTAAAATATTTTGAATATGAGACATTACATGATGTTTTTAAAACTCTTGTGCATTTATTAAGACTAATGTGCTTTATTATCTCTTATGGATTTATATAGCATGAGCATATTTGTGAAATCTCTTATTGTTTAGCCTACACTTGTACCATTATGCTTTTGTGCAAGATTTGTTTTAAGAATTTTGTAGGATATATATATTCACCAATGGATATTTATGTCATAATGTGTCAAGAGGAGCATAAACTATCGAGGTACGCTCATTATTGGTATTCATCTTATAGACTCGATATATTTTTGACATATGCCTATGTGCTTGCTTTTCAAGATATTTCAAAGTATCTCATACAAGTGCCATTAAGAGGATTTTTGATTTTTTGAAAGGCACTATTCGATAAAGCTTTTTTTTATCCGAGACTTGTAAAGGATTATGTTTATTTTGATAAAACATTTGATTTTCATCCTTATCTCAAAATTATGCATTTGATTGCTCATATTCATTCTTGTCAAAATTCTTGTTCAAACAATTTTTTGAATGAGGTCTCAACTATATGCTCTCGGATTTTCATATTTCAAAAGAGACCTTATATAGCTTTCTATAAGCTTATTTGAACTTACAAGTTTTATGAAACTCTTGATGATTTGTTTTAAAGCATAGTATGTGTTACTTGTTATAGTGTCTCTATTATTCGATATTACTATGCTCTTGTGCAAGATATCTTCTTAAGATTTTGCAGAATTTTTTGGTATTTTGGAGCAAGATTAATGACCAAGGCAAGGTTAGTAGCTCGAAGGTATTGTCAAGAAGAAGGTATTGATTTTGATGATACATTTGCACCCGTAGCACATTTAGAAGAAATTCGCATTTTACTTGCATATTCTTGTTTTAAGAAAAATTTCAAGCTTTACCAAATGGATGTTAAATCCACCTTTCTAAATGGTTTTATTCAAATAGTCTATGTAAAACAACCGGGTTTTGAAAATTTCTCTAGGCCAAATGATTTTTATAAAAAGCCTTGTATGATTTAAAACAAGCACCCCGTGTATGGTATGATAGACTTATCTATTTTTTTTTGCAAAATGGTTTCACAAGAGGTAAAGTTGATACTACTCTCTTTGTTTTTGAAAAGGGGCAAGAATGCTTACTTGTGCAAATTTATATTGATGATATCATTTTTTGCGCTACTAATGAATCTTTGTGCAAGATATTTTATAAGTTGATGCAAGGTGAATTTAAGATGATCATGATAGGGGAGCTCAATTTCTTCTTTGGACTTCAAGTTAAACAATGCCAAGAAGGTGATTATATTTCACAATCAAAGTATACAATAGAACCTTTGAAGAAGTTAGGCATTGAAGAAGCAAGAACCATTTCAACCTCTATGGCTACAAATGTAAAGATTGACAAAGGTTGAGGAAGGCATATTGATTGACAATCAAACTCGAGGTATGTTTATCTACGTTTATTACTCCTTTAGACTCGACATTTTCTATGCCTTATGTATATATGCTCGACTTCAAAACTATCCCAACGAATCTCATTAAAATGCCGTTAAAAGGAATTTTCAAATATTTGAAAGGCACTTCTTCTTATGGCTTGTATATCCAAAATTTTAAAACGTTTATATTTTTTGGGATAACAAGTCCGGTGATTATAATTTCTCAAAATATGGTTCGTCATAATCGAACTAAACATATTGAGATTCGATATTTTTTTAAGGGATTGCGTTTCTAAAAACGGAAAAATAAGATGTGTTTGATTCCGTCTCAAGGATAACTCGCGGACATTTGTTTTCAACCGTTTACCGCCGAGTCTTTTACCTCATTTTGAGGTTGATTATGACATAATGTATGTTGAATGAGGTCTACGATTGCATTTTGCACGTTTTTAAAACTTAGGGGCGAAAAATCGGATTTTTGGTTCAAACTTCGGATTTTTAAAAACAGACTGAACCAGTGGGCTGCCTGGGGTGAGGCCGACCGGTTGCCCTCAGCTCCGACCGGTCGCCCTCAGCCTGTACTGGTCGCCCACAACTATTTTTTGGTTAAAACTGTCTTTGTTCTTATACTTAGCCATTTTGATGTGTTTAGTTCATTTTTCGTCCCCTTTGCCATTATCACACACAAATTCACTTCAAATGTGTTTTGTAGCATATAATATATATCTTGGGGATTATATTGCTCGTTTGTCATTATTGTTGCTCATCTTTACCGATTAAATGGTAAGAATCCTACCTCTTTATCTCAATTGGGTTGAACCCTTGAGAACTTGGCTTAAATGTTCATTTCTTGATGCAATTCGTATATGTTTGTGATGAGCTTATTAATTGTTGTTGGATGATATTTGTAAAATTGCTTTTGGTGATGAAAAACTTGGCTTGATTACATTTACAAGGGATATATATATATCTTCTTCTATTTTTGACGCCCGCCAAGTGTTCGATAAAACGGTTCAATGAAAAATTCATCACCTACATGATTCTCTCGTTTCAAATGTCTTATATACTTATTGAGATCATGTCTTGACAATCAAACGAGCTTATGGATATCAAATGATTAATTTTTCCCATTTCTATTCGGATTCTACGCCTATTCTTCAATGGTTGATAAATCGTCTCTTTGGCGCACTTTGATATACATGTATGATGTTTTTATCATCCTAACATTCTTTTTGATGATTCCAAAGGGGAAGAAACAAGAAATTGGCTCATTAGCCCAAATAAGCTAATAAAAGCTCACGCAAGAAGCTATAAGCTATGGCTTCTTAAAGCCAAAAGCTGTGAAGTATACTTAGTCCATGGCTTGTATTATGGACTTTTTTGCATGGACAATGAGCATTTTTTACAGGGGGAGCTTCTAAGCTCATGAACAGGAAATTAGCTCGTTAGCCCAAATAAGCTAATAAAAGCTCGCAAAAGAAGATATAAGTTATGGCTATTAAAAGCCAAAAGCTGTGAAGTATACTTAGTCCATGGCTTGTATTATGGACTTTTTTGCATGGACAATGAGCATTTTTGACAGGGGCAGCTTCTAAACTCTTGTTGTTTATGTTTATCTCGTAAAAACTTGTGCTTCTAGCTTTTGTAATAATTCTTATTGATGTGATTGTTGATAGGGGGAGCTTTTGTAAAATATTTTTGAATATCTTAACTCCCTTTTAAACGGATACTTTACTCATAGACCGAAGAATTGCTTTGTTTTCAAAATCGTCCTCTTGAAAATTGTTTTGGTTTGTAATCATCAAAAAGGGGGAGTTTGTTAGATAAATGTTTTTATCATGATTTTGATGATTTTGTTCAAACGTGTTTTTACACCAAAACAATGTTCCAAATACTCCCGATCGATCTAAAATGTTTTTACTATTTTTTCAGAGTATTTCTTGAAGTTTATTTTTGATAAAAATTGGACAACACTTCTGTTTCATGCTCGACCGGTCGCCCTATATGGCAACCCATACCTGTGTTGAGTTTTGAAACAGAAAAAGGGACGGAGTGAAACTTGATGGGAACGACCGGTTGACCCTGAGTTTGACCAGTGCCTGTAGCACCCCCTCGAAGAACCGAAGTCTCTGTTTCTCATTTTGAGCACCTCCAACCGTTCAGCATAGGGGGCGACCGGTCGAACCCCCCGTCGACCGGTCCCCCTGTGTATTTTTTGCAGAAATTTCAATTTGAACTTATCTCTGCGCGACCGGTCGCACCTTTCTTTTATCAGCAAACTATCCGTTGCATTCTCAGACAGATTTTCCCTAATTTGTGGATTAATTTCTAACACCTATAATCTTGATTTTAAATGGTTTCTTTTGCAGAAAATCACTCCCCAAGGAGGAGCCTATGTATGAAAATCAATCCAAGACCTCTCCTATAAATAGAGGCTTCATTCAAGCAACAAAATACAACACAACATACAAGCAAAGAGCATACAAGCAAACACATTTATATCTTGTTGTAATAGCCTAAGTATTTCACTTTCACATCTTGAGGTCTAGGCTTATTTCTTGATTACACTTGCACGCAAATTGTATTATTCTTTATTGAGTTGTAATCTTGATTTTTGTGGTCATCATTCAACGCAAGATATCCTTCTGAGTGTTCTTGTGGTAAGAACACACTTGGATGATTTAGGTGATAGGTGCTAGAAGATTGTGGTGATATTCTTATTAAAGAGTGTGGTGCTCTTTGAGGTGTTGAAGAATTTGGTGTTTTTCAAGGTTGAAGATTGTGGTGATCTTCACAAGGTGCTGTTGGAGGAAGATTGTGGTAATCTTCAAGGGAGATTGTGGTAATCTCCAAGGTGGTGTTAAGAAGAGTGTGGTGCTCTTCAAGGTGATGTTGTAAGGTGTTGTTGTATTAATTGTGGTAATTAATAAAATCTTTTTTTCTTTTTGAAATCCATCCCGGAGATACTGGGGTGGTAGAGGATTAGGCCCTAGGTAGGTTGAACCTCTTTAAATCGACGCGTGTTGTTTATTTCCCGCACCTTCCATTCTTGTCTTGCTTGGTTAATTCGAAAAAGATGGCATAATCGAGAAAATGGAGATATTCTATTCACTCCCCCTCTAGATTATCGTAGCCGCTTGGACTTACAGTTACCTCGGGCATGGAATGTTAGCAACTTGAAAAGATATTATCCGTAGAAATTTAGATGATGTATGCAATGATGCAATTTTATTTTTTTTAAATTCAATGAAAAAACGTCTGCGTCTATAAATGTTGTTGAAAATTGTTCTGCTAAGTAATTGGAGCTCGGCTCGAGCCAACACTCCAAACACCTCGGGCACGATAGCCCAGAGGGCAAGTCAAGCTCGAGCTTGGATAACTTGTCGTCACAATGAAAAGGAAAAATGAGCAAGTGTTTGGAGCTCGGCTCGAGCCAACACTCCAAACACCTCGGGCACGATAGCCTAGAGGGCAAGTCAAGCTCGAGCTTGGATAACTTGTCCTCACAATGAAAAGAAAAAATAAGCAAGTGTTTGGAGCTCGGCCCGAGCCAACACTCCAAACACCTGGGACACGATAGCCCAGAGAGCGAGTCAAGCTCGAGTTTGGATAACTTGTCCTCACAATGAAAAGGAAAAATGAGCAAGTGTTTGTAGCTCGGCTCGAGCCAACACTCCAAACACTTCGGGCACGATAGCCTAGAGGGCAAGTCAAGCTCGAGCTTGAATAACTTGTCCTGACAATGAAAAGGAAAAATGAGCAAGTGTTTGGAGCTCGGCTCGAGCCAACACTCCAAACTCCTCAGGCACGATAGCCAAGAGGGCAAGTCAAGCTCGAGATTGGATAACTTGTTCTCACTGAAAAAATGATTGTGTTTGGAGCCTGGCTTGATCTCCAAAGACATTGAGCTCGAAAACAAAAATTCTGACTCGTGATATTGGAAAATAAAATTGCATTAATAATTGGCGATTACATTGGAAAATAAAGTTGCATTGATAATGCAGGTACAAAAGGTGCCCAGATCGGGACAATTACAACATGCAATTACAAAATAAAATAAAGTTGCATTGATAATGCAAGCACAAAAGGCTCCCAGATCGGGACAATTACAACAAGCTATTACAAAATAAGATCCTCGGAGGCATAGTCTTGAATGGAGAGGTCGGTCTCCTGGGCAGCATGATCTGCCGCGTGAGGGGAGGGCAGCTCGGGATTAGGGGTAGGAGGAAGGTTCCCTTCCAAAGCTCAAGAAGTATCATCTCGGTCTGTAGCAGCCTGGCTAGCAGCGGCCTGGAGGTCGGCCATCCAGGTCTGATCATTCAAAACATTGATGAAGGCATCGTCAGAAGAAAGGTTGACTTCGTTAGCAACCTTAGAGAAAAAGAAGACCTCAGGGTCCTTGAGGAGAGCTCAGGGACCATCCCAATCTAGAGGTTCTTGAATTCCCTTTGCCTAAAACTGGAGCTCGGCCTGGTCAAAGGCAAACTCATACTGTTGCATGACCTCTACAGAGATGACATCAATGAACTCCTCAGAGCTGAGGAAGCATTTCTTAACCTTCTCTCGAACCCGACTAATCAAGGCCCGACCCTCTTTTGATTTTAGGAAATCACGTCGGCCAATCTGAATCCCCTCCTCTGAGCCTGTACTAATGTATCTTTGAGCTCGACCTTGAGGTTGGCTTTTCTTCACCTAACTCCTTGATTTTTGATTCTGAGTTAGTGACAGATCTTTCTAAGCCGAGGAGCTTATCCTTGTGCTCTCGAACAGAATCCAAAAGCTTAGCCTCCCTTGAGCTTCTTGTTCTCCTTTTTAAGAGCCTCCAATTCCCTCACCAAGGTTGGGTCGGCGAACTCGGTACGAGCTCGGGCGATCAGAGCGGACAATTTTACATGAGCTTGATCCATGCAGAAGGACTTCACCAGATCGGGGCCCGAAAGCTTGTCCAATATAGCTTAGTCGGGATAGGGACAATGACCTTGGATATATTGGGCAGCCAATAAACCATCCTGATTTTTTATAATAGATTTCCCCGTAAAGAAGGTTTGGTTAGGGGTGTCGATGGGGCTGCGGATGAGCTCAGGATTGAAAGAGTTCGGCTCCATCCTAGACCTATTAGAAAGGGGAGTTCGGTGTCAGAAGATCCCCGCCGGGGGGCCAATAGTGCAGGTCGGCTATTGGGGTCAGATAGCTCGGCCAAGAAATCCTCTGTAAAAGTAGTCCATGTAGTGTGAGGAGATTGGGACCCAGATGCAGGGAGTCCCACCACAGTCTTGACAGACCGGTGAGAAGAGAAAGCTCGGGCTAAAGAGCTCACTTTTTAGTGAGCCTCAGTATTCTTGGCAACAGCTCGGTCCAACATGATACCTGCACAAAGAAGCAAAAAACAAGATTAAAAGCCGAGTATAAAAATTGCACCTAGAAATAGGAAGGAAGCATATCGATGTCTTGCTTTAAAGGAATGACCTCGGAACTCACACCCGAGTAAGAAAGCAAGTTGGGGGTGATGATTTTGGAAAGATCATATTTTACGGCGGTAAGTTTTTGGACAAGGTCCTGTAGCTCGGGAGGGCATTTTCTATTGTCGTGTTTTTGCTGAGGCGGCAAAGACCAGATCCACTTATGGGGAAAGGACCAGGATTCTCTAGAAGTCACGAAGAAGTATCGATCATTCCAAAATTTATTGGAGGTCGGGTACTTCCCTAAGAAATTAGTCTCATTGCGAGCAGTGATGTAAAATAGACCCTTAGGGGTGGAAGATTTGACTTGGAAAAGAGCAAAGAAGAGCTTGAGAGAGGGGTCTATGGACAAGAATTTAGTAATTACTAGAAAACCTGATATGATCCTAAAAGAATTAAGAGAAAATTGATTAAGAGGAATGTTATATATAGTGGATATGTCGGCAAAGAAGGAGTGCATGGGAAGACTAAGGCCACCATCTAACTGGTCTACTAAAAAAGTAAGACCCCCAGAAGAAGGTCGGTAGGGCTTATCGGTGTAGCTCGGGAGTATTCGTTTAAGGCTTGGGGAAATACTCGCATTTCTACGGATATTATAAAGGGACTATGCTATCACAGTTGAGTAGGAAAACCCATGATCCACTTCGGGGGGAGCTAGGGAATTAGGTTTCCTAACTTCTATAGGGGAAAGGCTACTCTCAGAGGGGAAGTCCAATTCCATGGCCTCAGGGTCGGATAGGTCGGGATTATTTTCCCTGACTTGAGAAAGGTCTATTTTATCCGACCACCTAACTAGGTCGGTCAAGTAGGGATCCAAGTGAGTAGACGAAGAAGCCATTGTTTAAAAAAAAGAGGAAATAACAGAAAAGGAAAGAGACGATACCTAAAGTGATAATAAGATTTGAGCGGAGTAGGAAGGGTGTATCGGCCTAGGAGTTCGTCGGAAGTTGCTAAAATACTCACCGGAAATCGCTTGAAGAGGCTATCAGGAGTGCTTTTGTGAGAGAGGAGGATTTGTAAAGTGGTAAATGGTCCACCATCAATCCCCTTTATATAAGGAACGAAAATGGCGGGAAAAAATTGGGATCTTTGATCTGGGATCAATCCAACGGAAAGAGGTTCGTCTAGGGAAGCTAAGTGTGTATTGTCACATCAAGGTTTGATTCCTCGAAAAACGAGTGAAAAGACATCAGAAAACCCTAAGGAAAAATATACCCTAAAAGACGTCGGGAAGGGACATCACGCCTGGGCCAAAGTTGATTAAAATGAGAGCATACGTGGAACGAGAAGGCAACACGTTGCCCAAAATGCCCCATCTGATGTGAAGTGTTCCTATGATTTATGAGGGAGCTTTTTGCATGTGGATCGGGAATTGCGGGAGCCGAGACACTAAGACCAAAGTGATGTTTCATAATAAATATGTAAGGGCCGATGTGAGAGGTAAGAGGACTGAGGTGGAGTGCGAAAAATGAAATGTGCGCGTTAACCGAGGTAACTTTTTTGTTAGCGTCAGGCATGAGAACGAGGTACCCCGCGAGGTGTGTTGACCGAGGTGACTTTTGAGTATAAAGTTACAATAAAAGTAACAAAATAAATATAAGATTGGGAATCACGTGTACCGAGGTGGTAGTCATTTACTTAGCTCCTCGGTAGGAAAGAAATAAAAATGTTGAAAGCATGATTTCTTTACAACATATTGGATGACATGGCATTTTGTCTAATTAGAATTGATAACTTCAAGAAATGAATGATGTTGGATTGAAGCAAATGGAATTATTATAAAATTATATGATACAACCCTGATGTCACCTATTTTGGGGCTTATACTTTCGACCCAAGCATATATACATATATATGTATATGTGCGCTGCCATATTCTTTGAAACACTTTTCGAGAAATGCGAACGGAGAAAATCGAATTCTGAGTTCGGGACTAAGGGCGCGATTGGATATGCTTTCATTATGAAAATTTTCATTTTGCTAGAGAATAGTGGTAAAAGTAATTTTGGAAAAAAAAATATGAATTTTGAGAGTTTGATTGGATGTGAGATGAAAAAGTAATGATGAAAGTTGATTTGATTTAAAAGTAATAAAATAATATTTGGATATGATTGGTAGTTAGAAGTGTGAGTGAGTGAATAGTGAAATTTGTGGGAGGATGTGTAATAATGATTAGTGTTTTGTGAAAAGATGTGTAGATGTGATTGGTAAGAGAAAAAATGAGAAAAAGTAAAAGTGAGAGAATAGTATATTTTTTGAAAATTTTCATAGACAATCGCATTTTTGGTCAAAAACAATTCTCCAACGGAACGAAAATGGATTTCCTCCCACATCCAATCGCAGCCTAAATGTTTAAGCCGGTCCTAGGAGCTCGGTAAATTAATTATGTTTTGAGTAGGAAGAAGTCCACTCTAAACATAATTAGGGGAACTGACTGATAGGGACTTATTTGGGCCGACCTAACTAAAATGGGCTCGAAGAATGGGCCGACGTGTAAGGTTCGTCCCGATCTCAAAAGCACGCCAAAATATTAAATGGCCTCAGGTGATTGGGCCGATCTGTCATCATTGGGCCGATCTCTGGTCTACCTTTGGGGATTTAAACCAACAATTGGGCCAGAGCCAATGGGCTTGAAAAAATGGGGCTATGATAAACCCAACCCGAGTGGGTTGGGCCCCAGTTAATGGATGAATTTAAGAGCATCCCGAGTTGTTGGGCTTGGGAGGTACGCGACCCAAAATAAATAATTAACCTAGGCCCAAAGATTTCAGCTAGGGTTTTAACTTGGCTTGATACGCACGAAACCCTAATTGCCAACCTATAAATAGTCCACAAAAAGGTGTGCCTCGGGTTAGAATTTCAGTACACTTTTAATATATTGTGCTATTTCATATTTTCTCTCTCTAGAGCGATACTGACTTGAGCGTCGGAGTGGGTACGCCGAAAAATCCTTTCATCCCCCCTTCTAACGGTGGTTTTGTAGGTTCTTAGGTCAGTCGTATAGCGGAGTGTGGTTTTATTGGACGACGGACATTCTAGTGCCAACCAATGTCTTTAATTAGCAATAATAAAATAAAATTTTGGGTTTAAAGTGGTATGAAAGTTTTAATAAGTTATGGGGACCAGAGAATTTTACTTTATTGTTGTGTTCGGGACCATGTTAGTATTTTGGTTTAAAATTTTCTGATTTTTAATACATTTTATATGGAAAAGTGTGGGGTACCAAATAAGAATCTTATTTTATTTGTATGTTGGGAACATGTTTGTTTGGGCATGGTGCATTTGTCACTTTCTGTAATTTTTTAGTCCGACAAGTTTTGCCTCATGTGGGGAATAATCATCTTTTTTTTTTGAATTTTAAAAAAATAATTTTTTATTTGATTTTTTGTTTGTCTTTATAATTTGGTGATTGAGTTCATTTTGTTTTTCTCCCACCCCATCAGGTTCAGATTCTGAGTATTTCATAATTATGATGCATCACTCAGGTTTATTTGTTAATTTGGGAAAGACATGTTATGTTGATGGAGAAATTGATTGAGATTACTAGTATGGGTAATGAGTTAGGCTTGAAGAATGTGAAATGTTTTCAATGCAGTAGGGGTGGTATAAATGATTGCACTGATTTGTTGTTGTTAAAATCTGATATTGATGTGCTTAATATGATGAACATGATTGATGATAATAGAATGGTGGGTATATTTGTTGAACATGAAAGTGATAATAGGTTTGAAAATGAGCAAGAATCATTTAAAAAATCTAACAAGAACTTTCCTTATGTTGATGAGCCTCTAAATTTTCTAGGAGATAATAAAGAAATAAGTAGGGAACAAACTGATTCAGTATGGGGTGAAGTTGGGAACCATTGAAAATGAAGACTGATGTAGTTGATGACAATGTTAGCAATGAGAGTGATGATGGGCAATCTGTGGGAGGATGATTCTGACATTTCAAAGAAATTCATTGATAGTGATTGTTAATTGTCTAATGATGATGCTATATTTGATGACAACATTGACTATGAAGTTGAATGGGTTGTGAATCACATGGCTAAGTCTGATATTCCAACTAGTAGTGGACATCCTTCAATTAATTTGACTAGTCATTTGGGTGCAGAAGCTGCTAACAATCATAATGGCCACCCAATATTTAATCAAAAAGTAGACTTTGATGACCATAAGTTTGCACTTAGAATGTACTTTGAGGAAACTGCATCCTTTAGGAAGGCAGTGAGACAACATTCAGTCAAACAGGGAAGGGACATATTATTCACAATTAATGAAAAGTGGAAAGTTCAAGCAAAGTGCAAACATAAAACTTGTCCTTGGATTATTTACGCTTCCAACAAATGTAATGAGGACAGTATACATGTGGAAACATTTGTTGGTAAGCATAGATGTCCTAGACAACAAATAGTGACTCATGCAAATTCAAAATTCTTGGTTGAGGTATATAGGGACAAAATTTGGTCTGACCCTAGATGGCCAATTGATTTAATGATGCAAGTCCTGCAAAAAGATATTAAATTGTTGTTTACTAAAGGCCAATTGTACAGAACCAAAAGAACTGTTTCAAAGAATTCTCCATCCCCTAGGAATTCATCGATGCCTCCACAAAATTTTTCAGGTGCAAACACAATGGTAAACTTCAAAATTCTTGTGGGTGCATAATTGATAGACACTTACTTACATTAATTTCTTGTTTTTTAATCAGAGTAAGAAAAGTTTGTTTGAAGTGGATGTCAACTTGACTGTTGAGAAGAAGCTTAAAGGCAAAGAAATTGTATCAACACAACAATCCCAGATTCAAACAAAAACACTTGGATTGAAATCAAAGTTGAAGGTGTGTAGTCCTATATAGCTATCTTGTATTGAAATTATATAAGAATCTTGTACTACTTATATATATCATATGGTTCACAGGTAAAAAAGCCTCATTTGGTAACCAAATCCACTCAAGTAAAGGGAAAGATTAAAGCATGCACTAGTAGGAATGAGGCATTTGTATCCAAATCAAAAGCATTGTCCAAGCCAAATTTGAAACATGGAGGAGGTAGCAGCATTACAGATAGTGTAATGTTCTCCGCAAACAAAGCTATTGACTCCACCAAATTCACTCAGCAAACTCACATGTCTCAAGAAGAAGTGGCTCCTATGCAAGGACGAAGCCACTATGTGGCCAAGGGGGGCACTGGGCCCCCCTCAAATTTTGACAAAAAGTAAGGGTATTTTGGTCCTTTTACTTTTTAATCTTAAAATTATAAAAATAGAAAAATAGAAAAAAAATTCTTCAATTATCTTGCATTCTTCTTTCCTGCTTTCATTTGTGAATCTTGAAAATATGAGTCATGGTCATTTTACTCATTTTTAAAAAAAATGTACATTTTTTAAGCTCTGCCATAAACTTTAACTTGAATTTTTGCATTATTTTCTTATGTCTCTATTTGTCCCTTTTGGTATATTGATATAATTGTATTTTATTATTTATTTTTTAATATTAAGATGTGATTGAAATAATACAATGACTTAATCAAAATTTCTATTTATTTTAAATTTGATATATTGTTTTTAATTTTACATGTGGTAATGGACAAATTGTCCACTTATGTTTTGTAAAAATGAAAATAGTCATTTTTTGAAAACATATTTTTTAACCATTTTGACACAGTCATACCTTTTCTTGTATTCTATGATTAGGTATTTGGTTATATTTCAGAAAATTGATGCAGTATATTTTTCGGTATCGGATCATGGACCGATCCCTAGAAAGGAAAAAAGACAAAGTGAAAATTTGAATTAAAAAATGGCTAAGAAAACATGGTTAAAACTATTTTTATTATGGAGAAATGGCCAAAAATCCGACGGATTCTTTTTATATTAACATTAGTTGGGCCCCCCTACCCGAGATTCCTGGCTTCGTCACTGCTCCTATGTGCAACCAAATGTAATGGTTGATCTTATTTTCAAGTACTGTGGATGTTGGTATTTTTGAAGTACTATGGATGTAGACAATTAACTGTTAGTATTGATTGGTTATATTAACTGGATGTGGTGGCTTTTGAACATGAAACTAGAAGTCTGTATTTTTATGAATGGTGGTTTTTGAACATGGAATGTAATTGACTGTATCTGGACCGATGGTTGTTATGCCATATTTTGAAGTAGTTTTGATGTTGAACATATTTGAATGAATGGCATATTTTGAAGTTCTTTACATTTATATGTTTTAAATGTATTGTGAGTAATTGGAATATTACAATAGACACACTTTAACAAAATTGAGTAATAATCAACATTCAACATTCATTTCATTCATAGGTAGATAATATGTTCCATACATACCATATTGTTCTGAATCATGGCCAAAATTTCCAGAGCATTTGAAAATCAGGATTTTGTCATGTCCTAATTCTGAACTAATACTATTACATAAAATGACCTACACATCATTCTAATCACATAAACAGATACATTGCAATCCAAGAAGTCATCAATGCCACCCACAACCACTTCTCCCTTGACTTCTTCTGTTTCAACTCGTCTTCAAGCTTGCTGACTCGTTTCAAATCATCGTCCAGCCTATTAATTTTTTTTCAACAATCCCGAGATAATTTGTTGAGCTCTAGTGCACATTGAATGATCAATCCAAATAAAATAGCCACAACCATCAAGTTATTGTTGATATATAACAACAAAATCAAGGCCAAAGAAACCAAAATTCCCACCAGAAATAAAAATCTCAACATAAAAAAATCAGATTCAAAAACAAAAAAACTCAAACAATGCAAGCTTCAAAATAAGCATAATTCTTGTGAAGCAAAACTCTCGAATGAACAAAATAATTCTTCTATAACCAAAAAAATTACTTGTTTGCAATGAAGTTAAGCTTGTGAATCAAAACCCTCGAACAAATTTTGCAAAATTAACGAAAATAAAAGAAAAAATAAAACTAGGGTTTCAAAATAAATTTTACCCAAAATTTTTCACAAGTAGAGTATCTCCTCCCAGGATTGAGATCCGTCCAAGACGTCTTTTTCACAGCCCCTTCTTCCACATTGACAGACTTCATCCATGTTGAACTCAGCGGTTTGTCTCCACATCTTCTTCACAGTTCTCTTGAAGTTTTTTTGGAATAGAATCGTTCCTTTCAATGTCCCAGATTGAGGATATAAATTGAAAGTAACTACCATATATTGTACTGACCAATTTGCCCATTATTTACAGAGTTTAAAGATATTTTTGCCCTTAAAAAACTCACGTGCAGCGAGCGTGCGAGAATCAAAAGGGAATATTCCACCACCGGTTGGTTTTAGGAGGTACGGTAGAAATTTCGTGTACTTGAGGGGGCAACATAGAACAAAAAATAGTTTAGTAGGTAGGGTAGAAAAACGCGTATAGTTTGGGGGGCAAAATAAATTTTTTAGAAGGAACATTTCGTGCTCTATATTACACAGTCAATTTTATAATCGTTCTTTTAGAAAATTTGGCAAAAACAAAACTATGAAAACTCTTAATTTAAAATTAATATATATATATATTGTCAAATCTAATTATTTGACTCAATTGTTTGCCAAATTTAAATTTGAATAAGACAAAGTTGTCACCCCTTGATAGTTACAAGACCAATTTTGCAATTTTCTCTAAGTTGTCGCATGGATATGCCTTTAGTACACCATCTAGGATTTAATGTTCATTGTCAGCAAGATTTCGACCATTTTTTTAATTATCGATAAAAATGTTACTAGTCTGAGTTTTTTTTTTGGTAAACATGACTATATTGCGAAAATCAAACCGGATAGAATCATTTTTTACTAGATTCCTACAGTTACCGAACATATCATAATGTGTTCGGTATTTCAAAAATGGGAAAAACAATTAATAATGACTTAATAGAACCTAAATATTACAATGCATCTGGACACTAGTTTGAAAAATGGAAAGTAAAGTCGAGGATGAATTCTGTCCGCAAAACAAATATGTCCTAATTAATGCCTACGGTTCGACGTATTGTCCCCAAAGATGAAATGACTTGCGCTTTTTCTAGTAGCACCACTAATACAAAAGGTCATTCGAACTGAAAGCTGTGAAGACTGGTTACATGACTCAATTTCCTATATATAGACATCAAAACCAACACCTGTAGAGGACTCAAGTCAGGTGAGTTGGCATTGATGGCATTATTATCCCTATATATAACCTTCAACTATTACACCTAACTGATGACCTTTATGTCAGGCCCAGTGGCAAAAGTAGCTGCACCCAAACCCGAACCCAAGCCCATATAGGCAAGTCGTGGCCTAGATCGGGACACGTTGTGGCACGCTGGTGGTCATGAATTGTATATGATTTATCTAAGTGATCATAACTCATTTATAAATACTAGGATAAACAAGTTTCAAAAACCAATGTGGGATAAGGTTTAACCTTTCAAATCCCTTTACATAATGTTCATTCGTCTCACCAACTTCGTGTATTATTTTCGCACTCACCAGATTTGATTTTGAGAACTTAAATGCACTACCATCATCTACTCGGAATGTACATTAACAATATACCATTTAATTCATCCAAAATTAATTATTGACCCATCGAAAATTTGATCAAAGTTGAGTCATCGCTCACTTTATCGAAACCAATGTGGGATAAGGCTTAACTTTTCAACTCTCTTTACATAGTGTCCATTCGTATGACCAACTCCGTGTGTTAATTTCTCACGTACTGAAATTTAGTTTTGAGAACTTAAATACACCAGATTATCTACTCGAAACACAGATTAACAATATAGCATTTAGTTTCTCCAAATTAAATATTTAGCCACAAAAAATTCGGTTAAAGTCGGGTTATCGTGCACTTTAATCAAAACCAAATTTCAACACTAATTTGCAACTTTCCCAAAATTTTAGAGCATCCATAATGGTGCGTGCAAGTTCAAGTTTTTTTGTGGGTCCTCCAATACCACATAAACAAAATATGAACCTAAACTATACATTCTCCTACTACCACAATGGTAAGTTCAAGTTAAAAGTTCAAAATGGGTCCCATTGTCAAATTATATTTATAATATGTATTTTTTGTTGTTTTGTGTATAATTTTCAGTAAAATTACTAATGTAATTATATATAATTAATTTAATTTTTAGAATTATATCAGACTTATAAAAAAACATTTACGGCTAATAAATTTTCATTAAAGTAAAATCACCTAACACGAATTTTTATAATTATATCATACATATATGTTGGACAAATTATTGAATATATTTTCTAATAATTTAATATAGAGCTAGTCTCCTGTCAGACCGTCTAACGGATCTAGATTCGTTAGACGGGTCCAAATATCCTACCCATCTCGCAGATCTGACCCGGATCCGCAAAAAAATAAAAAAAACAGTACGAAGACTCCAAAGCAATATTTGCACAACAAAATAATCAGGCAAAAATTGAACTGAAATTACAAATCAGAGCCCGCAACGTTCAGGAGAAATCTCTCTTTTTTTCCCTCGATCTTCACCAACAGCCATTGATGGCTTTAACTTAATTACCATTGGGTACTGGTTCATGGAAAAGCCCCGGACAAGCTCCCATGAATCATTCTGTCGTAGTTTTTGACAAATTTGATTCATATATCAATGATCATGGGTTTGATAAGGGCCCTACATATGATGAGCACGAATTCGATTTTGATGTGCCATCATTAGACCAAAAATCACCAGATAGACTTTCGATCTTTCCAAGAACATGATACTGTCTTAGATCGCCTAATACTTTTATGGAGAAATACTAATACATTTTATAAGAAAAACTAATACGTTGCGGGAGCACTACTAAAATACTCTAGGAAATTACTAATACTTTTTCGAGAAACAACTAATACTTTTCTGATGGACAACTAATACATTTCAGGAGTATATTCATGAGAAATACTAAAACTCTTCAGGGAACTACTAATACTTAATAGAAGGACGACTAATACTTTTCAGAAAGATTGTTAATACATTTCGGGAGAAAAATTTAATTATATTCAGGAAAACTATTAATACATTTCAAAAGAACTGCTAATACTTTTTAGAAGGACGACTAATACTTTTCACAAGGACTATTAATACATTTCGGGAGAAAATTTTAATTTATTTCAAGGAACTACTAATAATTTTTCGAGGAACTACTAATACTTTTTTGAGGGATTGCTAATACATTTCGGGAGTATATTTAGGAGAAATACTAAAAAACTCTTCAGAAACTACTAATACATTTGTAAGAATCGTTAATACTTTTTAGAAGGACGACTAATACATTTTAGAAGGACTGCTAATATTGGTTCTCCCTGAAAACTACCACAACACCACTGCTAATATTACGAAAATGCCACCGGATCCGCGGGTCAGATCCGTCTAACAGGTCAAACCCGTTAGACGGTCTGACAGGAGATTTTGTGTTTAATATATTATTATTTGTAATTTTAACCTTTTCTCCATGTTTTAGTTTTTACAAATATTTAAAGATAGCCATTCAACATAAAAAACAAATACGAATAGAAAAAAGACAAACCAAAAAGAAGTTGAGCTTGGTTCAAATTATTGAACTTTTTGTATGAACTTAAACTTTTGAATTCTCCATAATGGTGTAAAACTAGTTCAAGTTCAATAAACCATCCCTAGGGCAACGAGGCGGGTTTGGCCAAACCCGGGACCCGCCCCGCCAAGGAGAAGTAAGACCCGGGACCCGCCAAATATATTTTTTAATTTATAATAATTTATATTTTTCTATTTATGGCCAATTTTTCAAAAGTAATCAAATGCCAATAGGTTAAAAAATAAATAAATATAATTATGCAACTTATTATAACTATTTTTTTAGAATTGGCTACTATCAAGATTTATTTTAAAAAACAAATACTATTATACTACATTGTACTCAACTAATACTTAAAATAAATATTCAAAGTAGAATATTACAAGATATTATATTAGTAAATTAAACTTTAAAAGTAAATAATATTATATTAGTACTCAACTAATATTTTTAAACATATAATACTCAAATTTTAAAGTAAATTATGCAAAAATATTTTAATATATATTTAAAAATTTAATAAAAATTAACATGCGGGGCGGGTCCTATAGGATCCGGGACCCGCCCCGGACCCGGGCGGGTTTTGTAACCTTGGACCCGAAACCCGCCCGGGACCCATTTGTCCGGGTCTAGACCCGCCCCATCGGGGCGGGTTTAATACGGGCGGGTTTTGACCCGCCCCATTGCCATCCCTGATTGTAGATGCCTTATGTTGAAATTTGAATACAATACTAATGTTGACACAAAAACAAAATAAGGAACAGTAAAGAGCGTGATTCAAGGAAGAACGAGTACAGCTGACAAAAAATTAAAAACCACCCGCGGCGCATTATCTTCTTCCTCCATGTGACCTCTCACTTAATTCAACCCCCCACCCCCTGTCCCCACCCCCCACCCCCACCCCCACCCCCTCACACACACACAATACACACACATCTTGTATTCATTTTCTCATCTTCTCATTCCCACAGCACGCATTTCTGTTCTCCACATTCCCATTCCCATGGCAGCAAAACTTCTCTTCATTCCCATTTTACCCCTCCTCTTCATTCTATTCATTTTCACGAAACCCAACGCCAACGCTGAGCTGGTCGATCACAATGCCGGCCTCCATCTCATGAACGAAACCCTAGAATGGCAATTCCAAACTCAGTTCCATCTCGAACCAGAAAATATCGACGAAGAAGAAGAATTCGAAGATGAAGATGGATTGCCCCGTAGATCTCTGTACTGGAAATCACCGGCGCCGAGAAAATACTACATTTCGTACGGGGCGCTCTCTGCGAATCGGGTCCCATGCCCGCCCCGCTCCGGCAGATCGTACTATACTCATAACTGTTTCAGAGCCCGTGGCCCCGTGCACCCATACACCAGAGGATGCTCAGCTATTACTCGCTGCAGGAGATAAAAAAGTTCTACCTTTTTCTTAAATTCCTTTTTGGACTACTGTATTCTTTTTCTTTTTTCCACGGGAAAAAGGATGCTGCTGTGCTTAGCGGTATCGAGATCTATTTCTTGCTTATTAATTACTTGATTGTTCAACTAGTGTTTACTTGAATTCTTAGTTCTGGGCCGGCCTTCAAGTTTTCTAGATCTGAGTGGAGTAGTAATATATGTATTTGTCTATTTTTTGGATTTTTTTTTTGTTTCTTGGCAAAAACATAGAGCGGCGCACATACAGTCAAATCGAAATCTATTATGTTGAGAATTGTGGTGCATATTCAGAAAATTCAACTATATTGACTTGAGTTCTCAATAATATTAAAAACTGTATTGACTGGAGATTGTAGTATTCATTTCAAATTAAATGGTATTCAGCTCATTTGGCATAGCATTTTTAGTGTTTTTCCCGTTAAGTAAACTAAATATTACCAGCTAAGACATGAAAAAAGAACTTTCAAAGTTACTCTCAAATGCTTAAAATTGTCAAAACATTGTGAGAATATTGTTGAAGTGTTGAAGGATTTAGGTGAAATTATAATGATATTATGAGATTGAACTAGTGAGTAGCGCACTTGTGTTTTTTCGCTTGTTTTTACACATACATTATTCAAAATAACTTGAATACCAAACAGGGCGTCTTTAACTTTGATAGTCTGCTAAGTACACACAGAGTGCAATTTCCAGTATAATTGGCTAGCTATACCGTTCCTAAAATTTGGGTGATTATTGTGCGATTTTGATCAGTCACTGAATTTGAATTAATACGAATAAATAATTAATTGATCATTTCTCTAATATACATATATGTGTATGCGTATGTGTGTGTGAGATATACAATTTGACGGATCATCTGCAAAAATATAGATGCAGGAGCATAAAGCAGATGACAATCCTATACACAGATGCAAGCCTGCAGATTGATTCCCTTGGAATTTGATTTAAAACAAATAATTATAAAATCAACCACATAATATGATAACAAATATTTTTTGAGAACAATTACAAAGACATTGTAAAGGAGGAATTAGGTTTGAACCCTTAAACTCCACCTCTAATAGGCGGAGAGGCCAAGTGAGAGATGGTTAAATCAAGCACATAATATAGGTTTTAAAGATAACACACAATTATATATTCGTACACTGTCAATTTCATACACTTTTTTTTAAATAGAAATAAAGTTCATGTAAATGCAATTTCTTGAAAATAAATTTAATAAGCCACAGTACATGCACGCCTATACATTATATGCAATTCAATATACAAACAAAAATATGAAAAATTAATTGTCCTGATTCATCTTACAGCCCATGTTCTAAGCCAGTTGGCCTAAATAGTGCTCGAACAATTCATGTCCAACCACCAATAATCCAGCCTGTAATTTCCCTTTTTTCCACCCCGCAACCAAAAAAAAGTCAAAGAAATGGCGTCTCCAAACGTTGCCCCAAACCTGCTATTGTAGCTGTCCATTTAGTGCCAAGAAAAAAATTCACAGCTACGATCCTTCATTAGCCATAAGTGCATGAATTCTTTAACGAGATTGGAGCATTCATTTTCTTAGGATCAAAGACAATCGAACACTCGATCTTCTTGTAGAATTTAGGCTTCACCAGTTGGCCTAAAACATACGCCCTCGACCGAACGGTGAAGTCCAATTTTAGCGGCACCGGCGTGGTGGTCATCCCCGTCGGTGTGCTCAAACTAGCTCCACTTCCGTACAATGGGATCTTGTCTCCAATCACTGATACGACTACATTTCTTTGGCTCTTTCTTGATTGATAGAATTTCTTCATCTGCAAAATCCAGTTTCACAACATTACTAATAAAATAAAGATTGAGTTGGTTTTTAAAAAAATTCGCCTCCTAGACTCTAATTCAGGCTAAATTGCAATTTTAGTGATATAGCTATAGGGCGGTGGCAATAATTGTACTGCAAAAATCACGATTTACAAAAAGAGTGTAACTTTAAAAAAACAACTCTCGATTTCAGTCATTTCGTTGTTGGATATTGGAAAATTTGCCAGGAAAGTACACAGTGTCAACATTTTCAACCAAACCCGCTGATGTGGACACCGGTCATATTATGTGGACAATCTTCAAATGAGTTAGGATGCTAATTGAGACAAGAATTCAAGAAAGATAAAACCATTCTAAGTATGTCAACATAAGCGAAATTGATTTCTACGTTACCGGGTTTGGCTGGAAATGTGGTCTCGTGGAAGTTTTGGCAAATTTTCCGATTTTCGATGATCAAATGACTAAAATCTAAGGTTAATTTTTTTTTTTCAAAATTAATGACTAGCAAACTGTGATTAATGTAGAATCATCATTGTCCCTCCATATAACTACATGACTATAATTGTAGTTTAGCCATCCAATTAAAGGTGTTTCTTGTCAAATCTTTATAATCTCGTCGGATTTATGAACTTACATTTCCAGAGCCAATGGTGAGCTGTGAGTAGGAGAGAGCCAGAGGAGTGGATGTAACATGAACACCAAAAAATGTAGCTGTGTTACGAAAATTGAGCTTTAATGTGGAGTTCATGGATATCATATCCGTCGAAACTCCACTATCATCTGAACCGGCTTGAACCACAAATCTCTCAAATGTAATGCTCTGCACCCATAAATTTACCACAAATTCATTTCAGACTTCAAAATTAGACATAATTTTCAAGGCAAATCAATTTATCGAATTACAAATTAATCAGTCCAGAGCAAATAACAAGATTTCAATTTAATTAAGTTTGCTGAACGAAGAAAAAAAACCGCAATAACACTGACCTTCATGGAGATCTTGGGTTTCTGAGGTTTACTGGCGCCCCACAAAATCAAAGCAAATAACGAAAAAAGCACAAAAAAACAGACAACAAATGCGAGAAAATAGCATCTACGAGGTAACCCTTTCCTCGACTCCTCATCTTCTAGAAGCCCTTCCTCTTCAATCACATCGAAATCTTTCCAATTCTTCTGTCCTTCCTTTCTCTGGCCTCTCCCACCAGATCCGGCGTCGTTTGGGGAAACCTTCCTCGCTCCGGGCTTAAGAGACCCGGAAAAGCGGCTGGTGGAGGACTCCCTGGAGTGGCGGCCCACAGAGGAGTGAGAGTGGGGGGGAGAGCCCATTGGGCTGCCCAGTACTGGAGTCGAGTGAAACGACGTCGCAGTCTTCTCCCCATCGTGCGAGTCACGTGAAGGGCTCTGCACGTAGTATACCGGGCGGCGGTTGTTGTCCGGCGACGACGGCGCTAAGCTGGTCACCTCGGAGTCTGTCTTAGCGTGCATTTTTTGTGTTGATGTGTTTCAGTGTGTAAAAATTTTCTGAATTTGCTTAGTTTTGGACAGCCAATTTACAGAATTAGACTTGCGTTAATGCTGTGGAAAAAGACGGGGGCGGATTTTGTGGGACTTTCTGAAATCTGAGGATCACGACTGTATTTTGAGAATGGTATTTATATCATTCCTGTTTCAAGAATATTTAGTTTTTATTAAAAAATGATTAAAAATTACTCGTAAAAATTTATGTAGAAATTATAGAATTATTATCTTTAGAGCAGCAGTTGAATTGTATCACAATATTTAGGGATGCAAATGTATTGAGTCGAGCTTAACATATTAATATTCAAGCTTTAAAAACTGTGTTTGAACTTGTTTGCTTATGACTTTAAAAAAAAAAAAAAATTTGTTTGATCATTAATCGGATCAAGCTCGAACGAGCTTTAATCAAGTTGGACACGAATCGAACTCGAGCAGTTTGGTAGTTTTAGACATATATTTTTTTTTACTAATCGTATGGAGTTGTATATTTTTTCGAACGAAGAAATGTATTCAAGTTTGGTTTGTTATGTTCACGAACAGAACTTTTAAAGATCGATTTCAAATCGAGTATCAAGTTGTTGGGTTCGTTTTTCAGCCCTAGCAATATCACAGTTATTTTTTTAAAACATAAATATTATTATTAAAAGAAATTTTATTTTGGAAATTTTTAAAGAAAAAAGAAAAGTATGAATATTAAGTTTTGAACTGAAACAGTGCAGTGAATAATATTTGCAAATGAACCCCAAGGTAACAGGGTTGGCCTAGTGGTCTTGATGTTACAATTGCACCTTAAGGTCTTGGGTTCAAACTTTGACTATCATAGAGTGAGGGTTTGGAGTTTGCTCATCCTCCCTCAAAAATTAGGACCATCTCTGGGAAGGACGGATGTCCCATAGTTCGAAGAAAGTGTATGATCTGGTATGGAATACTCTGGAACGTCAAAAAAAAATATTTGCAAAGAAAATATCACGAATATCACTGCACCGGGCATGCTGTTCTAAATTCTTTAATGTATTATCAATAGCTGTTTTTATTATTGTGTTGACCACAAGACATGAAATTAACTACCATCTTCAATAAAAAACTACCATCTTCAATAAGAATTGAATTTACATAGCAATAAATGGGATCCAAAATTTAGGAACTTTATTTACCATCGATTTTAATACTATGCGTCAGTCTAATTTAATTTCAATTGAGAGTTGAAATTTGTTTTATGAGTAAATAGCAATATTTATGAATTATCACCGATGGCAAAAGTGACAATAATTGAGAATGAATATTTAGGTGGGAGGTCTGTGACAGCTGCGTTAGGGTTGGAAATACAGCTTTGACTTTGTAGTTGATTCTGCGCCGCTTCTATGGAAGTTGGTAATATTTTTTTTTTTTGTATTCTCTTTATTGATTGAAAAATATATTATTTTCTTTTTAGTTAAAACAAATAACTTTTAGAATAATGCTGGAATGATTCCTGTACTGTCCACTCTCATTAATACTTCATTTCAAGTGATTAATATTGGGGCAAATTGCCAAAATATAGCAAAAATTAAACAAACTCGTGCAAATATGGTGAATTTGTGGGGTCTCGCCTTTTTACTCGACCGTGTGCGCCAGATATACGATTGACGCATCTCCTTTCAGCGCCAGATTTTTGAATTTCTTTTATTAAAATTCGTATGGCTGGCGCACATTGAATGTGTGCCAGAATTTTAAAATTAAAAAAAAAAAAACAGAATCCCATATCACGGATTCTGAGGAATATGGTGAGGACTGGAGGGTTGACTTCTTTTGCAGTCTGGCGCACCAGGCAGGTGCGCCAACAGAACAAATTTAAAAAAAAAAACGAAAAGGAAATCTGGCCCTTTTATAAATTATACCCACCTCACACACCGTCTTCTCTCCCTCTCACTCGTCTTCTCTCCCTCTCACTCTAACAGCAAACACACAACACACAACACACACACACAAGGGCGACACACAACACACACACACACACACATACACTTACCCAGCAAACACACACACACACGATTATATTTTCCGGCGACAGTGGTTTCCGGTCAATTTAGGCTTCCGACATTTTTGGGCGATTTGAGTTTCCGGCATTTTCGGACAATTTGGGCTTCCGGTATTTTTCGACGATTTGCGTTCCCGGCGTTTTTCAAGTAAGTCTTAAATTATTATTTATTTCATTGTATTTTATTTTTTGTCCGAAAATATTGTATGTAATTTCGTCATTATATTTATGAGTGCCAATTTTATTTACTTATTAAAATAATACACATAAATTTTCATACGTAAATTACTTCCAATTGCTGAAATAAATTTTAATATTCGTATTATTTAACTGTATTATCATTATAATATATAGGCAATGTCAAACATGATCACCATAATCGTATATTTGGAGGACAAATTGTGCAAAGTGGAGCGATGTGAGATATGACTGTAACGCAATTGGTGTTAGGAGAATTTCTCGCAGAACGAATTTTGTGAAATTGACTGATATATTAATTTCAATGACGGGGGTTGATATAAGTCAATGGAAGTTGAAGGTTGCGGCTAAATATTGTTATAACAATATGTGTGGAATAGTATCTATTACAAATGATGAAGATTTGTGGTCTTTTATAGATCCGTCAGTTGGGATTGAGTTTTTTGATTTGTTTGTTGAGTTAGATCTTGTAATTCAGAATGTTGAAATAAATACTTTAGTAGGACATGATTATTATCAGTATGCTGAGTTCCTTAGAGGAGGTATGGTTCCTGAACTATCTACATTTACACAAGGTGGACCTAGTAATGAAAATATTGATGTTGCTGGACCTAGTAATGAAAATGCTGATGTTGCTGGACCTAGTGATGAAAATGTTGATGTTGTAGATATTTGTCGAGGAGAGCAACGTCTAAATTCTAAACCTGATGAAAGTGCATCTGACGAGGATAATGACAGTGATGGAGCAGATGAAGCTCAACAGTATAGGCAACGCACTTGTAACAATTCTGGTGGTAATTATGGGATTGGTTCTGGAATTTCTTTCTACGAATCAAGGTACCCAGATGTAGGTAGTGACTCTGTTGGTATGCCTTCGTATATACAATTCTATGACTTTGAGACTGGTGTGTTGTGTAAATGAATGATTTTTACAGATAAAAAACATGTGCAAAGTGCAAATAAGGATTACCACGTTCGCAGGGCCGGACCTGTGATTCACGGGGCCCTAAGCGAGATTCTGAAAATGGGCCCTCAATGTGATAATTTTTTTTTATCTTAAACTAAATCAAGGGTTTGTTAGATAAATGTTTTTATCAAGATTTTGATGATTTTGTTTTTATACCAAAACAATGTTTTTATATGTTGTCCAAATACTCCTAAATGATTTAAAATGTTTTTACTAATTTTTGGAGTATTTCTTAGAGTTTTTAATTTGATTAAAATTGGACAACACTTTTGATGGTTTTGTTTAAATTGGTTTTTACACCAAAACTATGTTTATAAATGTTGTCTAAATACTCCCAAATGATTTAAAATGTTTTATTAAATTTTTGGAGTATTTCTTGAAGTTTATTTTTGAAAAAAATCGGACAACATTTCAAAAGGGGTGGTCGACCGGTCGCCCAAAGTGGTCGACCGGTACCTGAAGATTAGATAATCGAAACAGAACTTACGGTGTCTTGAAAAAGAGGGAGGGGGACCGGTCAAGGGTGAGGTCGACCGGTCGCCGCACCCTAGATGACCGGTCGCACCCCACCTCGACCGTCGCACCCCCGCAACCCCTACCGGATCGCACTATTTTTTTCAAACGGTGAAATCTTCACAGGCAACCGGTCGCCTCTATGTTATTTTTTTTTTACAAAGAAAATTCCAACCGTTGCAAACTGTGATGTTAGAAGATTTGCTTTTCAATTTTGTACAATATTTCTACATCTTGTGATCTTCTTTTTGTAGACAAAAGTGAAGATAGAGGAGCCTATGTTGGGAGCCTATGTTGGTGAAGTTTCCCTATAAATAGAGGATGAATTGAAGACACAAGACACAACACATACAAGCAAAATACACAACAAGAAATTAGCAAATTGTTCAAGCTTTCATTTTTACATTCTTGTTGTAATAGCTTAAGTACTTTCACTTGCACATCTTTGAGGTCTAGGCTTTTTGATTCTTGATTACACTTGCACTCAAAGTTTGTATACTTCATTATTGAGTTGTAATCTTGATTTTTGTCATCATTCAACACAAGACATCCTTGTGAGTATTCTTGTGGTAAGAATACACTTGGGTGATTTAGGTGATAGGTGTTTGAAGAGTGTGGTACTCTTCAAAGGTGGTGAAGGAAGATTGTGGTAATCTCCTTGAAGGTGTTGTAAGAGGATTGTGGTGATCCTCAAGGTGTTGTATTAATTGTGGTAATTAATAAAATCTTTTTTTTTGAAATCCATCCCGGAGATACTGGGGGTGGTAGAGGATTAGGCCCTAGGTGGGTTGAACCTCTTTAAATCAACGAGTGTTGTTTAATTTCCGCATTTACATTCTTGTCATTTACTTGTTGATTCGAAAAAGAGGGTGATTTGCGAAAAATCGGCATAATCTATTCACCCCCCCTCTAGATTATCGTAGCCACTTGGACTAACAAGTGGTATCAGAGCCAAACTCTTTGGCTAAGCTCATTCCGAGTAAAGAGGAAAGATCCATGGCTACGAATGAAGCTTATCTCACCACCGGCGCCTCCACCAACAAGCCACCACTATTCGATGCCAACAACTACGCATTTTGGAAAGACCGCATGGAGTGCTTTCTACAAGGATGCGGATTTGATATTTGGAATGTGGCCATTGAAGGAGTTGCTCAACCAACAACAAAATTGGAGGATGGTACCACTACTCCCAAGCCATTCAAGGAGTATGATGAAAATGACAAGAAGGCTTTCTCTCTAAATGGTAAGGCCTTAAATATTTTACATTGCTCTCTTACCGCCACCGAGTATAATCGCATAAGAGGCATAAGGTCGGCTCATGAAGTTTGGGAAAAATTAGAAACCATCTATGAGGGCACAAAGAAAGTGAAGCAAGCAAGAAAAACAATGCTTGTGAAAGACTTTGAAAATTTCAATATGCATGATGGTGAAAGCATATCAAAAATGGTGGAAAGGCTTGGCAACATTGTCAATCCTCTTGTGGCTCTTGGAAAGGTCATCTTCGAAGAAGACAAGGTGACCAAGGTATTGAATGCCCTTCCCGGCTCATGGTCCGAAAAGGTGACGGCAATCACGGAAGCTCAAAATCTTGAGACACTCAAGTTTGATGAGCTCATTGGGAATCTCCTCATTTATGAAGTATATCTCAAGGAGAGGAAAAATTCTCAACCATCCATCTCTAAATCGGGTACGCAAAATATTATTAAAGGCTTGGCATCTTCTTCTAATAATGTTTATTATGCTAGTGATGAGGATGATGAAGAAACGGTGGCTCTTGTTAGAAAATTTGCAAAATTTGTAAACAAAAATAAAGCAAGAAAGCCAAGAGACAATTCTTGCTTTAAATGCGGAAAATCCGGGCACTACATAGCCGATTGCCCAAAATTAGCGGAAGAGGAACAAAAGAAGAAAAACCCTTTTCGAAAAAGAAGGCATTAAATGCGGACGTCAAAACTTGGGATGAATTACTTGAAACAACCGACGAGGAAGGAGAATCCGAACATGGTCTTATGGCCATAGACGATGAAAATACCGAGGTACGCTCTAATGCTTCATCTTCTTCCCTAGTTGATGAATTACAATGTGATTTTGATGAATTGCAAAATGAGTTTCAAAATTTGATTGTTAAATACAAGAATTTGAAAAAGGAGCATAAAGAGCTTAAACTAGAAAAGGATAAATTATTTACTTCTTATGACTCTCTTGATAAAGCTCATGCTATTACTCTTACTATGGTCCGTACTCTTGAAACCGAAAAACAAACGCTCACAAATGATATTGAAAATTTGAAAAAGGATGTGCATCGATTCAATTTAAGTACGGATAAAGTCACAAAAATTTTAGATGCACAAAGAGGTGAGCATTCTAAATTAGGACTTGGTTATAAACCTTTTCAAAATGCTTTTAAGAAAAAAGACCAAGGTCCAACCTTTGTACGTGCTAGTAGTCCTCGTATTATTACTTGTTTTTATTGTGGTAAGAATGGACACTATGCTAGCAATTGTAAATTGAAGAATAATTTTAGCTATTATTGGAGACCTAAAGGTCTCAAGGCTAACCCCCATGGACCCCAAAATTATAGGGTACCTAAAAATAATTCCTTTGTAGGTTATAGGGGCTATAACAACAATGTAAGATTCAAAATGGCTCGTGGACAGCGGATGTTCACGCCATATGACCGAAAGAGAGAACTTTTACCAACATCAAGCTCCAAGAAGAGGTATGGTCATGTTCGACAATGGCAAAGGAAGAATTCTTGGAAATGGAGAAATTGGTAACTCTTCTTTCTCTCTTAGTAATGTTCTTTTAGTAGAAGGGCTTAAGTTCAATTTGATAAGTGTTAGCCAACTTTGTGACTCAAATTATAATGTTGTTTTTAATAAAGAAAAATGTCGTATTTCCAAAAATGATAAAATTATTTGTGAAGCTATTAGAAAAGGCAATCTTTACAAAATTTGTACAAGTGATTTGGTTAGTCAAAATGTTTCTTGTCTTGTCGCCAATAATGATTTAACTAGCTTATGGCATAGGCGACTTGGACATGTTGGATACAAAAATTTGCAAACTATTTACAAAAACCAACATGTAAAAGGACTACCCAAATTGAATTTTGAAAATCTTGGCTTATGTGACACTTGTCAAAAAGAATAAATTAGTTAAGAGTAGTTTTAAGCCCAAAAATGAAATTTCCACTACCAAACCTCTACAAATGCTTCATCTTGATTTGTATGGGGATATTGGTACGGCAAGTCTAAGTGGAAAACATTACACTTTTGTTATAGTTGATGATTTTTCTATATATACTTGGGCTCTATTTCTTACAAATAAAAGCGATGTCGTTAATGAGTTTGTTAAGTTGTGTAGACTCATTGAAAATGAAAAGGAAGATACTATTAAGTCCATTCGAAGTGATCGAGGTGGAGAATTTGACGGCGAATTTAGAGTCTTTTGTGAAACCAAGGGATATAGTCATAATTTTTCGGCTCCAATGACACCTCAACAAAATGGAGTAATAGAAAGGAAGAATTGGACACTTCAAGAAATGAGTCGGTCCATGCTCAATGAATTTTCACTTCCAAAATATTTTTGGGCGAAGCGTAAGTACCGCTTGCTATGTCATTAATCGAGTTTATATTCGTCCTAAAATGAATAAAACTCCATATGAGCTTTGGAAAGGAAGAACTCCAAATATTAGTTATTTTAAAATATTTGGATGTAAATGTTTTATTTTGAATACTAAGGATCAATTAGACAAACTTGATCCTAAGGCCGATGAAGGAATATTTATGGGGTATTCAATCAAGAGCAAAGCATATCGGGTTTATAATAAGACTAGTGGGGTTGTTGAAGAATCTATTCATGTCAAATTCAATGAAGCTTCGGGTGTTGAAATGATACCCAATGATGAAAGTGATGAAGAGGATATCGTTGAAACCATTGTTCAAGATGAAACTCAAAATGATCAACCTTCAAGCTCAAGTGTTCCCCAAGAAGATAAAGGTGATACTTGAATCTTCCCGTAGCATTGAAATTTAAGGGAGATCACCCAAAAGATCTTATTATTGGTGATCCCCTTGATAAAGTAATGACTCGAGGAAAATTTGCCGAGAAAGCTCTTATATCTCAAAAAGAGCCTAAAAATGCTAAGGAAGCCATTGAAGATGAGGATTGGTTTTTAGAAATGCAAGAGGAGTTGAATCAATTTGAAAGGAATGATGTATGGGAATTAGTACCTTGTCCTCCATCTCAAACCATTATTGGTACAAAATGGGTATTTTGAACAAGCTCGATGACCAAGGCAATATTGTTCAAACAAAGCAAGGTTAGTAGCTCAAGGTTATTGTCAAGAAGAAGGTATTGATTATGATGAAACATTTGCACCCGTGAAAGCACGTTTAGAAGCTATTCGTATTTTACTTGCCTATTCTTGTTTTAAAAATTTCAAGCTTTACCAAATGGATGTAAAATCCGCATTTTTAAATGGTATTATTCAAGAAGAAGTCTATGTAAAACAACCTCCGGGGTTTGAAAATTTTTCTAGGCCTAATGATGTTTATAGACTTAAAAAGGCCTTGTATGGTTTGAAACAAGCACCGTGCATGGTATGATAGACTTAGCTCTTTTCTTTTGCAAAATGGTTTTACAAGAGGTAAAGTTGACACTACTCTCTTTGTTTTTGAAAAAGGGCAAGATTGCTTATTAGTGCAAATTTATGTTGATGATATTATTTTTGGTGCTACTAATGAATCCTTGTGCAAGAAATTTTCTAAGTTAATGCAAGGTGAATTTGAAATGAGCATGATGGGGGAGCTCAACTTCTTCCTTGGACTTCAAATTAAGCAATGCCAAGAAGGAATTTATATTTCTCAATCAAAATATACAAAGGAACTTTTGAAGAAATTTGGCATTGAAGAAGGAAGAACCGTCTCTACCCCAATGGCAACAAACGTCAAGATTGACAAAGATGAAAAAGGCAAGTCGGTTGATGAATCCAAATATCGAGGTATGATTGGTAGTCTACTTTATTTAACCGCAAGTAGACCGGACATTCTTCATGCCGTATGCCTATGCGCTCGTTTTCAAAGCAATCCCAAAGAATCACATTTAAGTGCCGTTAAAAGGATTTTTCGATATTTGAAAGGCACTATTTAATATGGTTTATTTTATCCAAAGAATGAAAATTTTTCTCTTAAAGGTTATAGTGATTCGGACTATGCGGGAAATATTGATGATCGGAAAAGTACTTAGGATCATGTCAATTTTTAAGCGATTGCCTAGTATATTGGTTTTCAAAGAAACAAAATTGTGTTTCACTTTCAACTACCGGCCGAATATATTTACGCGGCATTTTGTTGTACACAACTTCTTTGGATGAAACAAACTTTAGCGGATTATAAATGTTCTTTTGAAAATGTTCCCATCTTTTGTGATAACATATCCGCTATAAATATTGCGCAAAATCAGGTTCATCATAACCGTACTAAACATATTGAGATTCAACATCATTTTCTAAGGGATTGTGTCTCAAAACGAAAAATTGAGATATCTTTTGTACCATCTCAAGATCAATTAGCGGACATTTTTACAAAACCGCTATCTTCCGAGACTTTTGCATCGATACGAGCTCGGTTAGGCATAATGCATATTGAATGAGGTCTATGATTGCATTTTGCACGTTTTTAAAACTTAGGGGCGAAAAATTGGATTTTTGGTTGAAAATTCGGATTTTGGAATTTTTTTCAAAACAGTGGGATGAGGAGGTTGAGGGCAACCGGTCGCCCTCAACTTCGACCGGTCGCCCTCAACCATGACCGGTCGCCCGTCACAAAATTTTGGTTAAATTCGGTTCTGTCTTCAGTTTCAGCCATTGTGGCTTACTTGGTCTATTTTTCGTCCCCTTCGCCAAATACATTAAAATTTCACTTCAAATGTATTTTCTTGTATATATTTCATCTTTTGGACTTCATTAAGCTCGATTATCATCATCATTGCTCATCTTTACCGAATAAATGGTAAGAATTCTACTCCATTTGCTCAATTGGGTTGAACCTTTGAGATTTTGACTTATTTGCAAAATTATTGATGCTAGTTTCATATGAATGTGATGAGCTTAATATTTATGATGTATTGAATGTTGTTTGAACTGAATTGGTGATGAAAATTTTTGGATTAAATGAATTTCAAAGGCGTTATATACTTCTAGTTTTATTCAATGCACGCCAAGTGTTCGACAAAATGTTTCAATGAAAAATACATCATCTACATGATTCTCTCGATTTGAAAAGTCTTATAAGTATATAGAGATCATGTTTTATCAATCAAATGAGCTTTTGCAAGAAAATTGATCAATGTTTCCCTTTTATTTGGAATTTAAGCTTCAATTTTCAATAAGCTCGATAAATCGATAAATTTGCGCACTTTGATATGAATATGTGATGTTTTTATCGTGCTAACATTCTTTTGATGATTCCAAAGGGGAGAAACGGGGAAAAATGCTCATACGCTCAAAGAAGCGAAAATAAGCTTGCAAGAAAAGCTATAAGCTAGGGCTCTTGAAAGCCTTAAGCTGTGAACAATGCTTAGTCCATTTGATGTATTGTGGACTTTTATGCTTGACTAATGATGTTTTGCGACAGGGGGAGCTTATAAGCTCATGGAATTCAAGCTTAAGTTGTGAAAGCTAAGCTTTTAGCTTTTAGTTGTTGCTTGTATACTTGTTCTTTATATGCATGTTGATAGGGGGAGCTTGTGTAAAAATGATTTTGAAAAATCTTTGCTCCTATCCTTGTGTGCTTGTACTTATGATGAATCTTGCTTGGAATTGATTGTTATTTTAAGACCGGAAAATTTGTTTTGTTATAAAATCGACCTTCTAAAATTGTTTTGGTTTGTAATCATCAAAAAGGGGGAGTTTGTTAGATAAATGTTTTTATCAAGATTTTGATGATTTTGTTTTTATACCAAAACAATGTTTTTATATGTTGTCCAAATACTCCTAAATGATTTAAAATGTTTTTACTAATTTTTGGAGTATTTCTTAGAGTTTTTAATTTGATTAAAATTGGACAACACTTTTGATGGTTTTGTTTAAATTGGTTTTTACACCAAAACTATGTTTATAAATGTTGTCTAAATACTCCCAAATGATTTAAAATGTTTTTACTAAATTTTTGGAGTATTTCTTGAAGTTTATTTTTGAAAAAAATCGGACAACATTTCAAAAGGGGTGGTCGACCGGTCGCCCAAAGTGGTCGGCCGTGCACTGAAGATTAGATAATCGAAAGCAGAACTTACAGTCTTGAAAAAAGAGGGAGGGGACCAGGTCAAGGTGAGGGTCGACCTGGCCGCACCCCACCTCGGCCGGTCGCACCGCAACCCCTACCGGATCGCACTATTTTTTTCAAACGGTCGAAATCTTCAACAGGGCAACGTCGGTCGCCTCTATGTTATTTTTTTTACAAAGAAAATTCCAAATTTAACAATCTGTGCAAGCAAAGATTTGCTTTTCAATTTTGTACAATATTTCTACATCTTGTGATCTTCTTTTTGTAGACAAAAGTGAAGATAGAGGAGCCTATGTTGGTGAAGTTTCCCTATAAATAGAGGATGAATTGAAGACACAAGACACAACACATACAAGCAAAATACACAACAAGAAATCAGCAAATTGTTCAAGCTTTCATTTTTACATTCTTGTTGTAATAGCTTAAGTACTTTCACTTGCACATCTTTGAGGTCTAGGCTTTTTGATTCTTGATTACACTTGCACTCAAAGTTTGTATACTTCATTATTGAGTTGTAATCTTGATTTTTGTCATCATTCAACACAAGACATCCTTGTGAGTATTCTTGTGGTAAGAATACACTTGGGTGATTTAGGTGATAGGTGTTTGAAGAGTGTGGTACTCTTCAAAGGTGGTGAAGGAAGATTGTGGTAATCTCCTTGAAGGTGTTGTAAGAGGATTGTGGTGATCCTCAAGGTGTTGTATTAATTGTGGTAATTAATAAAATCTTTTTTTTTGAAATCCATCCCGGAGATCTTTGGGGTGGTAGAGGATTAGGCCCCAGTGGGTTGAACCTCTTTAAATCAACGAGTGTTGTTTAATTTCCGCATTTACATTCTTGTCATTTACTTGTTGATTCGAAAAAGAGGGTGATTTGCGAAAAATCGGCATAATCTATTCACCCCCCTCTAGATTATCGTAGCCACTTGGACTAACAGGGTTAAATAGTTACTTTACCGGAACAATACGACTAATTAAAAATAGTAATAAACGGACGAACAACAATAATGTACAACTAACAAAATAATATTAATATACCGGCAAGACAACAACGATGTATCAACTAACAAACTAATATTAATATGCCGGCAAGGCAACAATAATGTATCAATTGACAAACTAATATTAATATGCCGGCAAGGCAACAAATTTTCAACAAACCAAAAATCACCAAAACTTGTCATGTTATTCATAATTATAAAACAATAAATAAGTACCTCATAAATGTGGTTCACCGTAGCAGCGGCATAAAATGCAATATTTCCCTACAATATCAACCAAGAAAGAATAAAACCATCAGCTTTTAGGAAATTACAAATACAGAGAATATGAAAAACATTAGTTCAAATATGAAAAAGTTTCTTACTTTCATCTAAATACAACACGCCTTGCAGTTTTAGAGGCAAAAATGTTAATCAAGTTTGTGTAGTCTAATTGATCAACCATTTTCCTTTCAATTGATAACATAGCCAATCCATTCAGTCTGTCTTGCGACATAGTTGATCGTAGATAAGTTTTAATCAGTTTCAACTTGGAGAAAGATCTTTCTGCCGATGCAACCGTGACCGGTATGGTTAGTAAAATCTTGTAAGAAATATAAGCATTTGGGAAACAATTCACTCTATACAAGAATCGTATGACAACTGTTGCTCTAAGCATTTCACTTGACAAATAGCTCTGCAAACACAACAATTCTGTGCATAAATCTTGAAAACAGATTTAATCTTGAAAAGGGTCTCTGGAAAAATAAATACAAAAAGAGTGAAACTAACCTTTAACTGTCACGGTTTCGTGTTGTAGACCGCTCCGCCGTAGTGCCGACTCGCCGCCACCCGCCGTTTTAGAGCTTGAGATTTTGGGGAAGCTTGAAGCCTTGAAGATGTGAATTGACGGGAAGAAGGGAAGGGTTTCTGTGTTTTTTTTAAAAGTAAAAATTGCTTTTTTTTTCTTTTAATTAGGTTGATGTCCAGGCTTCCAGCCAAGGCTTGGGTATTGGGCTATTTTTAATTTTATTTGTCATTTATCTAAAGAACAAAAAAAAAAAATTTGGGCCCCCTAAACATGTTGGGCCCCAAGCAGCTGCATGTTGTGCTTGTTCGTTGGGTGAAACGAGAATTCAAGGTTGTTGAAAGCACACCAACTTTGTGGAAAGTTGTATGCAAACATAACCGTGGAACTTCGGTAATGTCTAGTTTGTCTTCCCAGCCGTGCAACTGGTGGTTGAGAACGAGATATCAAAGTTCGTGGATATCAGGCATGGTACAATCGTATTACACGACGATTAATAACTCCACAGAACGAGCATATAACAGTCGGGTATCAGCCAGGCGACACTGCAGCTCGAGATGCCATGGTAATTTACCTATAAATTTACTATTATGCACATTTAAATTATAACATTATGTATCTATTTCTGATATTTGTGTGTTACATACTACTCTACTCGATCGGATGTGGATTAGTGTTCGGGATGTTAGTGCTTCTGAACCGCAGTCTGTTGATCACCTGAGACGTGATTTTATTGAGGAGATGACTAGTGTGCGGCGTCTCCTGAGGATGCCTCCACGAGCCATTTCGAGCGGTGATCCGATCACATACGCATGATCGGGCACGCAAAGACACGGACGACCCTCTTTGCGTCACAGACACCTCACACACATGCGGCAGGTCCATCTGGATATATGTTGAGTCCATCTGCATATGCGCCAAGTCCATCTAGATATGTGGGAGGTCCATCTGGATATGCGGCGGAGTCCCTCCACCCGCATCACACACCATATATGTCACAACCGTGAATTATGATCGATTTATACCACCCCGATTCGCATCATTTCTCGATCCGCTCAACACGGATGTGGGAATGAGAGATCCATCTGCATATGCGCGTCCAAGTTTTCAGCATTCGCCTGTACCATTCCCCAGTGGGTTTCGGGGGAGTTATATGAACATGGATCAGAGCCCGTCTACTTCCGACCAACATGATATTGATAATGATGAATACGGTCTTAAAGCGGAGCAATGAGAGAGACATCCTCCGAGATGTGGCACCGGTGGTCATAGATATTAGGATTAACATTAGTTAAAATTATGTATTTAATATTTAATTTTGTTAACACATATTAGGATAATTTATTCCATTTTGCCTAACAATTTATTCAAAAGTCTTTTATTACTCAAACCTATGGGCACAAACCTATTATGCATTCATTTTAAACCCTAACAATTTGTGTCAATCAATTATTTCCATAATTCTAATCATTTTGTAATAAAATTACAATTATTACTTAATCATTATTTGTAAACGGTTTTGTAAAATTTTAACTTTTTTTTACGTAAAACTGCTGGCGCATGCTTAAGCTGCGCCAGCTGAGAATTTTTTTTAAATCCTGGCGCACATGGTTGAAGCGCCACCAATTGAGGTGGCGCACAACCCATGTGCGCCACCGAACAAATAAACGAAACCTTGGATTTTCACCATATTTGTACAACCTTCTTTGCTTTTTGCCATATTTTGACAATTTGCCCTTAATATCGATTGGGCAAAATACACATAAAGACATAACTGCCCTTAACAAGGATGTCAATTGTCGCATGGTATTAAAATTAGGGTGCCAATTCGGGTTATCAGTTCGGGTTCATCTTTGGTTTTGGACTGATTCAGTTATACCTAAAATACATTAAAAATTATTTAAACTATAAAATGACTAGTTTTTGGACAAATTGTTAACATCGTGTCAGATTCGTGTTAGTCATTTTTGTGTTTGGATTTCTCTCAGTAACTTCGAATTGGACTCATGTCGGATTATCATATCGGGTCGGAGATTGTCACCCCTAATCAAGATGTATCTGTGACTTTTTATTTGAACCCGACCTGATCAGAATTTGATGTAAAATATATATAAATTGGAAACTTTAATTTTAGATTAAATATTTGAAACTCCATTATACATATCTTGGATTCAAGATTTTTCTGCGAATAAATGGCATACATAAAGTTATGGGAAGCAAATGCAACACGTGAAACCATGTGCGAGGACAGCATGTTCAGTTATGTCTTTCAAATGTAAAAAACGAAAAGGCGAAAAAAAAAAAAAGAAGAAAAGATCTTTCTTCCGTCCAAAGGCATTGATTATTCTTGGGTGAAAAATTACTATAAAAAATTTAATTATGAGTCGTGTTTAGGTCGGTCACATTCAAATAATCACTAGTACAATAACACTATTGATTAAAATAAATCAAGCAATTTTATTTTTTTTTGAAGCAAAATCAAGCATATTTTTATATAAACTAAAAAATACTAATACACTTAACATTATTTATTGATATGAATCCTTCTCAAGTCCCAACTCAAGCCTAATTAGGCTTCTGATTTCAATTGATGCTGCAAAGAATGAGTCCAGAATTATTGGGCCTAGAATATCCGGCCTAAGTCCAATCTTTCTTCTTTATCTATTGGGCCTAGAATATCCGGCCCAACTCCATTCTTTCTTTATTTATCTATTTAGTTGTCTCCCTAAAATCCAGTTCTGAAATTGCTTGAAGTCTTCCACTTTACAAAATTTTGGAAACATAGCAAATTAATGTTGCTATATGTTTGGCTATGTTATATTTCATAATTCATATTCCAGATAACAAAATAAATATAAAGCTTTAGCACTTGCTTTTGATATATTACACTAAGATTTAGCACTTGAATTTGAAACCATTGAAATTGCAATACAATACTTTCATTATTTTATGTTTTAATCAATGAAATTGTTTTTTGTAATATTGATTAATTAATTATTTTAATTTTTTTATATAAATATGGAGGGTTCATTTTTTTTTTCGCATTCGCACTAGACCCTTCAAAACCTAGGAATGAACATGTTACCCTGTCAAGGTCCATTATAAGTGATCCATTGCATGACACGCAAATATTTGTGCTTTAGAGAGTAAATTACATCCTCACTGGCCAGAATATTATTCCTTTGCTTAGTTTTGAACGAAAACATGATTGAAATATTTGTATGAACATATAACAATGAGAATTATTTATTCATATATCATTTATAGATTTAATTCATTCCGTAATGATTCCCCAATTGCAGTCAAAAAGCATTTAATTAAGTTTGATACTTTATCTATAAACCAGGAAAAAATGATAAAATCAAATTTATTTTTCCCAGCCTAAGTCCCATTATCCAAACCTATTGATATAATATCATCAAGAATGATGAAGCATCACTAAATGAAGAAATTTATCTTTTAGATATAAAAAACAATAAAGTTCACTCTCTTTTATAATCACTCTCACAATAATGAGTATATAAATCTTCTAGCTTCTAGCTAGAGGGAGCAAAATCCCCCCTCCCCACAATTTTTTTTTCTAGGTAAATTTTTTTCAGAAAAAAAAATTTATTTAATTTTTATATGGTTTTCCTTTTAGTTTTTTTATCTGGCCCACCCCAATTTCGTATATCGGCCCATCCCCGTTTTATTCCTGACTACGCCATTGTTTGTAAGAGTATTGATCAGGGTTCAAATCGGTATCTTTCAATTTCTTTAAAATTTATCCTCTCCCCTCCAACTAGGGGTGTGCATGGTACGAGACGGTTCGGAGATTCATAAATCTCCAGAACCGTCCCGAAGTTCGGAGATTTTAAAAATCAATCTCCAGAACTGAACCGTGGAGAAAAAATCTCTGTACCGAACCATACCGAATTTTCGGTACGAAGATTCGGTTCTAACGGGACGGTTCGGGGCTGTACGGTTTGGGACGGTGAAACGGAGATTAGTCATAAGTAAAACACACAAAATAAAAAAAATAAAAAAATGAATGTAAAAATCACCAAACAATTATAGTCCATTCATTTCTTTAGTGCAATCTCAATAAATACTACAATCATAAAGAAAAAGATTTATATACTCATTATAGTCCATTCCTTTCTTTAGTGCAATCTCAATAAATACCTGGTCCTCTCTTGGTCACTCCGTAGTCACTCAGGTGGAAAGAAGAAGACCTCGATCAAAGACACGCCCGGAGGTAGAGGAAGAAGCGGTGGTGGAGGAAGAAGCTTGGACCCAGGCCTCGCCCAAAAACATTGAATATGTAGATCCGGCAAGAAAGGAGGGATCTCTGGGTCACCTTGACCAAGTAGCAAATTTGCAAGTGGCTAAAAGTGCTTATTTGAGTATGCAAAAAGAATAGAAGAAGAAAACAAGAGACAAACTCGGCTATGGGAGGAAAGACAAGAAAGATTAAGAAGAGACGAAGGCGCCAGGAAGGCATATGAAAAGAAAAAGAAGGCGGTGACGATGAGAAAAAGAGAAGAAGATCTTGAACAAGATGAAAGAAGGAGACAATGAAGGAGATGAAGTGTAGCTGTCCACCCCTTCGTGTATTTTATTATGTAAATACATACAATGTAAGTCTTACCAAATAAAGCTATAAATTCTCTATTTTTGTGTAGACAAATATGTGCTCGATACACCTTGTGATTGTGTAAAAGAACAAGAATGTTATGATCAATAAAAGGATTGATTCTGCGCATACATTCTATGTCAATACACTATCTGTATGTATCTTTGCTATTTGCATTTATGAATGGTTTAAGTTTTGGCATCATCAAAAAGGGGAAATTGTTAGGAAATTTATTGTTTAGATTTTGATGAATGCCATGTAAAACTTAGAATAGGGAGTTGGCACTCAATTTTTATTGTAAAATGCATTGTAATAAATAAGTGGCAAGCGAGTTAAGTCGGCCTCACTACGCCCTAACATGCAAGAAGACAATGAAGACTAGAAGGAAGACTCATTGAGGCAGTGAGTATGGCAAAGAAGAGTAGACGGGAACTCTACTAAATAAGCGGTGAGATGCGGTGAGTGGAGTATCGATCAAGTCAACTCGAGAAAAGCTAAATCTCAAGTTGAAGTGATGAAGAGTCATCCCGATGATTGGAAGGCGACTAAGTCACCTGGGGAAAGCAAAGAAATGCGATCAAGTCGAGATAAGCGTAAAAGATCCGTTGCACGTAAATCAAGAGAATTACTTAAACAAGTAATATCTTCATACCACCTTTTCGGAGTGCTCAGTCCCGAGGAAGCGTGCAAAAGGAATGAACGATGGGAAGCACTACACCGTGTCGAACTACGAAAAGGTGAAAGGACAATTCATACGAGGAAATGGCAATTCAAGGATCGCAACAAGACAAGCCAACGACATGCAAGTGACTTTCAAAATAAGCCTATCACTTCAACGGGCAAATTTTTGAAAGATCACTATAAAAGGTGAGGAGTTTATTTGAGAAAATATATGAGAGTGACACAATTCTGAGACTGAACAAAACAACGTTCAAGCAATTATTAGAAAATCGAAACATTCTCAATCCTCAAGCCTACACTACGAAGAACATCAATCCAACACTCACTTTGTGTGAAGGAAAGATAACTTCAATGGGTTGAAGAGGAAAACATTTGAAAAATCAAGGGGTCTACATTCCACGAAGGATTGTAGGAAGGTTCAAGGTCGAACCAAGTCTTAAGCTTTTGGAGGGCTTCGTGATCAAATCCAAAGAGCTTGAGCAAGTGAGTATGTAAAGCAAGGCAAACCGCCTGCCACTGTGAGAAGAAGTTGAGTCGAGAAGCTTGGTGAGTGATCAAGGCGTCTCGGGACCGAGTCCCAAAGGATCAAGTTTTGTGTGATCAAGACTTGTATCCGGACATTACCACTTTGTATTTCGATCATTACCTAGTGGATTCCTCCCGGGAGTTGGAGAAGAGAGGAGCGGAAGAATTACCCCATCTTCGAACCTCTATAAAAATTTTATTGTGTCATTTACATTTCAAAGACTTTAATTTTCGCATCTTAATTGTTTAATTCTGGCTGACATATCTCGCTATCCACTTGATAATCTATAAGTACTAAATCAAGCACTAAATCCTTGCTTAATCAAACTTAAGGGTGTTAAGTCTTCCGCGAAAAACAAAACCACAAAATTTGAGTTAATTTAGACTCACGGTGAGTTAATCCATCAATAGCTCGAGTTGAGTGATTTGAGACTAACTCTCTTGATTGACTAACTCATTTTGTCCATCAAGGACTGTTTGTGTAGTATTAACTCGAATATTTAAAAGGACTAAAACGAAAATTTGGTAAGGTTGATTCAACCCCCTCTTCTAAACCTTACACTTACACCCCTTGGGACCTACAAGTGGTATCAGAGCGGTTGGTTCATTGAACCCTCCGCACTGGTTTTTTTTTTTTTTTTTTTTTTTTGCGACACAAATTTTATTTCTTGACAAATCCGTGTAACACACGGGTTTTTTTTTTTTTTTTTTTTTTTTTAGCTGAAATTTCATCTGATCATATTTTCTTGCGGCCCAATCGAGTCCATCAAGTGTATTTTTGATCGAGTCATTCAGGGTTTATTGGGCTTCGGGCCATTCGTGCTGGACCAAAGTAGGCTCAATCACTTTAGGGCCGCTAAAATTAAAGCCCAACTCAACCCTATATGTGGGCTGGTTGGACCGGCTCATCGGACCAATTTTTTTTTTTTTTTTTTTTTGTGTAATCACTTTTTTTTTGACCTAAATTTTTTTTTTCATACAATGTCATGCCCGTCAAGGCGGGAGAAAATCAAATAACAAACAACCTATCACTACGATATCTAGAAAGACTATCAAAATGAGATATCTAAAAACTAAAGGAGATCCAATGATCTATGAAAATCTGAAGCTCGGATATCCCAGCTGGTCCATCCGAATGAGCGCTAGGAGGTGGTGAGAAGCCGTGCCCTCATCAACAATGTGACGGCCAAGCAAGGCGCAGCTCCCAACTCGCAAGGTGATCTATTTGGTCGATTCCCTCTCTGTGTATGTGGGAAATCGAATCATGAAGGTCCTCGGCATGTTCGAATGCGAGTCGGGGTGTCTTGAACTGCCATGAGCAAGGCCACCGGAAGTGATCGTGGTGACCACCGCCGCCGGCGTCAACTCGATCCAAATCAAGAGAAAAAGAGCGGGCATGCCATGATCCCATCTCCGGCCGCTAGAAGCTCGGCATGAAAGCTAGACACCGCTGGAGAGAACAATGAAAAGCCAACATAAGTCCGCCCGAATGATCTCGAATCAATCCCCCTCCGCCAAAGAATCAAAGTGTCCCGATCAAACGAACCATCCGTGTTCGAGCTTGATCGAGGAGACCGAGGGGCTCGCCAAGTCACAATCCTCGACTGCGTGGAACTGTGGTGGAGCACTCCCTGCAAAAAGCCAACAGAGGGAAGCATCCGGACCAATCGATGGGTTGACGCCGACCGAAACAAGAATCCGGATATACCGCTCCACCTGCCAAATAATGTGAGATGCCAAGAAAGGAAGGTGTCGATGCTTGACACTATTCCTTTCCGTCCGGACAAACCATAAAATCAAGCGGGAACCAAGAAACTCAAGTGCCTCGTGTGTGATCCGTGTGTGCGATTCCTCCAAAATGAAAGGAACAATTTCATATCGGTGGTGTGTGGAAGTGTAGTGTCAAACCAAGGAAGAAAGTGATTCCACATTTGACGAAAAAGTATCATTCATCAAAAAGAGGTGAGGGATAGATTCGGACTGAGGAGATGAATGTGGATTATTCAAGCAACAACGACAACGTGAGGCAAGGGAAGTGCCACGTGCCGAAGCTTGATATCCACGGGAAGACGATTACGAAGGAGGCGCAAAGGAATATAGAGATAGTAGGAATAAGAGCATCGTTCCAAATGGCACCATCTGAAGGTTACGAGCATTTCTACCCCGGAGAGAATCCCAAGCGAGAAGACATAGAGAACCCACCATGAGAGGTAAACATCCATCGCATGATATCCTCGGACCCCTTGAGAATCGGAACCCCGGATATATCCTCAATGAGACTCTCGGGAAGCCCACATCCTGGAGACCAAGACGATACAATCTATCTCTATCCCACATACCATCGCGAATGAACCAATCAACCGTCATATGATCCAACGGCCGATCAAACAATGATCGGCAAGCGGCGATGCCCAAACCAAGTATCATCCAGAAACCGACACGGCTACCATCGCAATAGACGGAAGATCCGCTCCCGGGCTCGAATACCGATCCGCCTCAAGCGCCTCCACGCGATGACTATGATTATGTATTTGAGGCTCTGAGAGGAGACCGAAGCCCTTTGTAAAGATTTGCGATCAAGAATTGAGCCACAACGAGTGGCCCTCGCGTAACCTCCACCACAACTTGTAACTGGCGTCGGCAATATCGAAAGTCGGCGCAACTTGACCCCACCTCGAAATAGGATGGCGGAGATAATATCCCAATCGATCCAATGAGTCTTCTTTTGTCCCGCATAGGATCCCAGGAAGAATCTAGCCATGATCTGCTCCAATTCTTTGCAGAATGTCTTTGGCGGTGCATGACTTGAAGAATATGCAACGGGGTGGCCATTAGCGTGCTCGAATAAGAAGCGAGCCTACCACCAAAGGAGAGATGTCGTCGACCACCAAAGCAACTCTATCCAACATCCCTCGAATCACCGGGAGGAAGAGCTCTTTCGTCATTCGCCCCCCTTGAACAAAGGGACACCCAAATAAGTCATCTTCCAGTCGTCATCGCGAACAAAGCGGTCATCGAACTCATGAACCATGTGCTATGCCCGGCCAATCGATAACGTGGGGCGAGAAAGAATCTACTCTTACGGACAGCGACCACCGGTGGCGAAGTAGCGAGTAGTGCTCGAGAAAGTGCCTCAGCGTGCGAGGCCATCGTCGGCATACTAGTGAAGATAACAACATCATCAAGATAGGCCGAATGAGTCACCGGAAAACCCGTCGCGTCACGATAAATCATATCCGGTGTCGTCTAATAATGGAATCAATCCGGGATAAATACTCCGCCCGAACAAACAAGGCGGGAGATAGAGGATCCCCCCCGCATGATCCCGAGTCGAAGGAAAATATCCGAAGGGATACCATTAACTAGAATAGAGAAGCCGCAGATGCTCAATCTGCTAACCATATCAATCCACCGAAGCTGGGGAAGCCCATGTGAATCATAGATGTATACAAGAAATCCCACTGCACCCTATCATAAGCTTTAGCCATATCCAGCTTCATCACCACATTAGGAAACTTCGTTTGCTAGGTGATATCATGGATAAGCTCTGCGAGTAATATGTTATCCGAGATGACACGACCGGGTGTGAAACCACTCTGATTCGGCGACACAATCAAAGGCAGAATCAAGACCAACCTCGCATTCATAATCTTAGAGATAATCTTATTTGTCACGTTGCACAGGCTAATCGGCCGAAACTCAGTCCACTTCTGAGGGTGAGGAACCTTCGGAATGAGAACTATAGATGTAGCCGTGAACGTGGGCGGCATGACATTACCCGAGAAAAAGTCAACCACCGCATCCTCAACATCTGATCTGACAAAATTCCAACAGTGCTGAAAGAACAAAGATGAGAATCCATGTTACTGAACTAGATCTCCAAACTTTTCAAAGTTTGCTTTGGTACTTAAACTCTCAAAACTCTTTTTATCATTAAAAGTTATTATCATGGAAGCAAATTTGACACGCATCCCTATGCTCACAATTGAAGAATTTGATGATTGGAAAATTCGTATGCAGGCTCATCTATCAGCATTACATGATGAGATGTGGATAGTGATAGAAGATGGGCCACTGCAAATCTTAAAGGTGAACACAACTTGTAAGAAGAGCTGCGGTGAAGAAGAAGAGGATGTTGCTCCCGGACGATCATGGTTGAAAAACCAAGCTGAGTGGACAAATGATGACAGAAAAAGATACAACCTGGACAATGTAGCCAAGGACATCCTTTACAAAACCTTGGACAAAGCCATGTTAAATAAAGTCAAATCATGCAAAACGGCTAAAGAAATCTGGGACAAACCGACATTGATTTGTGAAGGCTCGAGCAAATCAAAGAAAACAAATTATCGGTGGGGGTGTCTGAAATTTGAGAACTTCAAAATGATCTCGGGAGAAAACCTGGATCAAGCTGGATGCTCGGTTCACGAGAAATCACCAACGAGTTATCGGTGACTTGGAAAGGAATATACACGAGGAAGGAAATGTGTATGAAGATCCTAAAAAAGTCTTCCAATGAATGGGAAATGAAGGGTGGCATGGCACTGAGACATTCCATGGACCTATCAAAGACATCCAACCATGAATTATTCTCGGACCTCAAAGCCTACGAGTTTGGTGAGAAGAAAAAGACCGAGGAAGAGACAGTTGTACCCAAAAATTTTGCTCTAATTGTTAAAGATGGGAAGAGAGTGAGGTCAAAGAAGTCATTGATCCGGAAGAAATAGCCACGATGGTCAAAAGATTCAACAAGTTCTTCAATAAGAACTACAAGAGAGGAAAGGGCGAATCTTCCGGAAGACACTCGGCTCCTCCAAATCAAGGAAGATAGGCCAACCAAGAGAGCGAGATCATCAAAAAGTTGAGTATCAAAGGGTGACAATCCAAGAATGGAAAAAGAGCGATCAAAAGGCTGAATATCTATGTTGGAACGTAGACAACCACATCACTATGCCATTGATTGCTCATATCCTGTAGTTAACAAATACGGGAATGAAGAATAAAGGAAGGTCTTGAGAGAAAGAAGACAGGAAAAGAAAAGGGCAATGATGGCCAGAGAGATGGCTGAAGCTTGACGAGATTAAGAGAGGCAGTGATTCGAGAGCGGTGAAGGCGACTACTCAAGTGACTCACGAAGAAGAAGCTACGATCCGCTTGATGGCCAATGAACAAGATCAAACGACCAAGAAGATGAGGTACACTCTAACTCATCAAACTCGGACTCAGTGATAGTAGTGTGACACACACACTTCATCACCTCTCGATCTTTATGATTCATTAGGAAAAATGATGAAAGATTTTGAATACATTAAATCCTCACACACACTATTAAATGAGGAAAACAACCTACTCAAGAGTCAAAACTCAAAGCCGACTAAGGAGTCGAGTACTCTAAGTCAAATAGTGATGAGAATGAAAGATTAAAGATCGAAAATGCTAAATTAATAAAGAAATTGCTGCTATAGAGAAGAGGGAGAATGACCTCAAAAATGTTATTACCTCATTAACTAAGGCATCTAAATCATTGGATGATCTTATTATGAGTCAAAGAGAATGTGGAGACAAGACAGGCTTAGGATTTAATTCCTCTGTGCTATGTCAAACCTCAAAAGTAATTTTGGAAAAAGGACCTTCAAGCCATGAAGAATCGAAAAATCCAAAACTCTAAATGTTGCACACACATTCAATCCAAAGCACCATAACAAGCAAACTGGCCTTGGTTATAAAGGAAAAGGAAAACTTGCCGATTGAGTGCGGCTGAAAGGGCGGTGAGAAGAGATTCGGCCGAGTTCCTCAAAGCAAACTCCAAGCAGAAAATACTCTGTAAAGAAGAAGCGAGCTACCAAAAACCCCGGAAAATCCATAAAAGAAATACATATGATGGAAATGGTAGAAAATATCCAAGCCAAGTGATTGGAATAATGTAAACTATCAGCATAGACTTATGGAATATAAGCCCAAATGGCAAAGGCCAGAACTCGGCAAAGGCCATTCCAAAAAAGTACAAGAGCTTTCACCACACATATGCACCTAGGCACTACACTCAGAGACACCACAATTACCCATAGAAGGCGATTGCTAAAAATTATACACAGCATACTGAGACAAAAGAGACAATTTGTATGAACCTAGAATCCCCAAGCAATTTGCAGGATTAATTATGATTATGACAACGATAGATGGCAACCCCTTAGAGTCAAATCATTTGGCTATAAGTTGGTTGGATCATCTTACAATTCTAACCCCTCAGGACCCAGACAAGTATGGGTACCTAAAACTTAATTTCCTTGATTGCAGGTTCAAGGAACAGCTGAGTGCCAAGGAACCTGGTACATGGATAGTGGCTGTTCCAGACACATGACAGGAAACAAGAAAAATCTGTCAAAATTCAAGGAAGTAAAAGGAGCAAAAGTCATATTTGGAGGAAATGAAGCTCCTGGTGAAATAAGAGGCATTGGATCCATCAAGAGGAATGGATTAGAAATCACAGACGTTGCATATGTTGAAGGACTCAACTTCAACCTGCTAAGCATCAGTCAACTCTGTGACAAGGGTTACAATGTTGGATTTAACATGGGTATATGCCAAATCAAGGATATTGAATCAAATGAAGTTGTGCTGCAAGGATGTAGACAGAAGAATATGTATGTCGTGGATTGGTCAACTGCAACACCCATCACTGTCTACTAGCAAAAAGAGCACCGGTGAATGAGTCAAGTTTTGTGGCACAAAAGCCGAGTCACCTAAATTTCAAAACGATTAACAAGCTTGCAAGAAGTAATCTTGTGGAAGGACTTCCAGATTCAGTATACAAGAAGGAGAGTATATGTGATGCATGTCAGAAGGGAAAACAAATCAAATCTTCATTCAAAGAAAAGACATGTTCATCTTCAACAAGAATATTGCATCTGCTACATATGGATCTATTTGGCCCAGTGGAACCGGCCCAGCATAAGTGGAAAGAAATACACCTTGGTGGTAGTAGATGACTACTCAAGATATACATGGACAATATTCATGTGTAAGAAGAAAGAAACTCTACAAAAACTACCACACGGTGATGAATAGGATTCAAAACGAGAAGAGCCAAACCATTATCAAAATAAGATCGAGAGAGGAAGGCGAGTTTGTCAATGGAATAATAACTCGAGTATTATATTGAAAATGGTATTGGTCATGAACTATCAGCAAGGACTCCACAATGAGAATGGAGTTGCGAAAGAAGAGCAGAACCCTCAAAGAAGCGGCAAGGACCATGTTAGGCTGAGCGGGGGTTACCAAAAAGATTTTGGTGAAGCAATCAACACAACTTGCTCACTCAAAACAGGATGTATGATAAACAGACGGTGACAAAGACTCCTATGAGATTTGGTGGAAGAAAACCAAATGTTGCATATTTCAAAATATTTGGATGTAAATGCTTCATCCACAACAATGGAAAAGACAATCTAAAAGCTTTTGATGCTAAAGTGATGAAGGTATCCTCTTAGGATACTCATTTGAAAGTAAAGCCTACAGAGTACTCAACAAAAGAACTATGGTTGCGAGAAGAATCCATTCATGTGGTATTCGATGAGCCAAATGTAAATGGAGAAGACATTGAAGAGTCGGTGGTAAGTGAGTCATCCAACCATGCGAGAAGAGTCCTATCTTTCAAGTCGGAACTATAAACTCGAGAAGAAGATGAGATAGTGAATCTCAAAAGCAATTTGGAAAATTTGCGGCTAAGTGATCACGAGAGAGTGACCCACAAAGAACACAACAGTGCAAGACAATCTGAATCGGCTAACTTACTCCAACTGATGTAAGATGGGTGAGAGACCATCCACGAACTTGTCATTGGAGACATAAGAGAAGGTGTAAAAACAAGATCGAACTCAATAAGAAGCTATGTTCACATGCTTCATCTCGCAAATAGAGCCCAAAGATGTGTTACAAGCATTGGACGATGCACATTGGATTCAAGCTATGCAAGAAGAGTGAATCGGTTTGAAAGAAATAAAGTATGGGAATTAGTGCAAAGACCCATACATCAAAATGTTATCGGCACCAAATGGGTGTTGAAATAAGATGAACGAGAAAGGTTACGTGGTAAGAAACAAAGCAAGATTAGTAGCCAAAGGATATTGCCAAGAAGAAGGAATAGATTTTGATGAAACATTTGCTCTGTGTAGCAAGATGGAAGCTATAAGAATGTTTCTTGCCTATATGACTCACAAAAATTTCTTTGTATATCAGATGGATGTAAAAGTGCATTTCTAAATGGTTTATTGGAAGAAGAAGTGTATGTTGAACAACCTCCAGGATTTGAGCGGAAGACTCTTGGAGATAAAGTATACAAACTCAAGAAAGCTCTATATGGATTGAAACAGGCACCCGTGAGCTTGGTATGATACCTTGTCACAATTCCTAGCGAAAATGGATTCACAAAAGGAAAAGTAGATAGAACACTTTTCGAGAATTCAAGACAAAAAGAGTATCTTTGCTTGTTCAAATATATGTGGATGACATCATTTTTGGATCTACAAACAAAAGAGTGTGTGAAAAATTTTCAAACCTCATGCAAAGTAAATTTGAAATGAGCATGATGGGAGAGCGACATTCTTCCTTGGACTCCAAGTGAAAAGTGAAGGATGGAACCTTCATAAGTCAAACAAAATACACCGAGAGATTTAATGAAGAAGTTTGGTATGGAGGATAAGTCTTACGTGAAAATACCAATGAATACATCGGTCAAAATGGACATGGATGCGGATGGCAAGCTCAGTAGATCAAACAAGATCTGAGCACTTATTGGATCATTGCTCTATCTCACAAAGCAAAGCAGGCGGACATCACCTTTCTTTGTAGGTGTATGTGCAAGATTTCAATCTCTCGAAAGATAGCCATATGGCGGCTAAGAAAATATTGAGATACTTGAAAGGAAGCGAAGTTGGCTTATGGTATCAAAGGAAGGTGGATTCAAGCTAATCGGCTATTCGGACTACGACTATCTTTGGATGCGAGTTAATGAGAAAAAGCACTTCAGGCACATGTCAAATGCTAGGAAACAGTGATTTCTGGTTTAGCAAGAAGCAAAATTCAATAGCCACCTCTCAACAATTTGAGCGAGAATACATAGCTGCGGGCAAGGGCTGTTGTGCCCAAGTCTATGGATGAGACAAAGTGAGAGACTATGAAGTTGAGGAAAAAGAAATTCCAATCATGTGTGATAACACAAGTGCAATTGCCATTACTCAAAATCTGTGTCGCACTCAAGAACAAAGCATATCGATGTCAAATATCACTTCATAAGAGATCACGTTGAAAAGAAGGACATCATCTTGGAATATATCTCAGCGATAAACAATTGGTGACATCTTCACAAAACCATTATGTGAGTCAAGATTTGAAGAACTCAAACATGAGTTGGGGTTAATTGGTGGTGACACTCGGAAGAATCAAAGAAAAGAAATGGAACAAAAAAAAAAAGGGGAAAGATTTGAACTCACAAATTAGCTAAGTAAATTAGTCAGATCGGGAAAGACAACTATACCAAGTCATTTGTTAATTTGAGTCACTAAGAGAAGCGTGTGAGAAGAAGAGTTAAATCGGCTAAAGGATAAGGTGAGTCACTTATGAGCAAAGTGACAAAAACGCATCGTTTTGACTAAGCGGGAATGTTTTTTTAAGGAATACGTCAAAGATAATGATGATGTGTACAGACATAAAGCGCACACCAAGCTTATGATTGGATATAAATCTTTGCCGCATTAAATACGAGACACTAAATGCTAAATAGGCGTGCAAAATCTAAGCCGTTGATTTCGATCATATTTCAAAAAACCACCCGCACGTCCTTTCATAAACCATACTTAAACCAATTCCGTCCGTTTCTCTCTCACACTACTAAAACTGTTCATTTTTCTTCTCTCAAAAGCAAAGGCAAAAATTCTCTCGAAACCCTATCTATCTGTAAATCAATCTCTAAGTTTTTCTTTGATAAAATCCTAAAAAATGGCACCAACCTATGATTTTACCAAATTAGGGAAGCAAATCCACACCGGGTCTACTGTGGATTTCGACGGCATGGTGAAACAGGGGTCCGACGACACCCTAGTGAAGAAAATTGCTGAGAAATTAGAAACGCACCGGCTGAAACCGTTTACGGCGTTAGAACATCCGATGACCTATGTGGAGGAGGTCACACAATTCTACGTGAATGAGATTCACGATGAAGGAATAAAGTCATCTGTTCACGAAAGCGGTGACTATCTCGCAAGAGATTTGGTGAACACTGCTCACTACCAATGAAGGAGCCTCGAGAAATTAACGAAGCGATGTAAACTTGGGTGATGCTTGGAAAGAAATAGCCAAGCCCGACTTTTTGATAAAATAGTGTACACAACAAACAAAGAGACGCTAAAAGATGATTATCACAAGCTATTGGACATAGTTGCCAAATGTATTGACATCAAATTTGTGCGGCTTTGACCAATCTATCAAAAGCAAAGTGATTGTAATGGCCGCAATCATCGCGAGAAAAGAAAATAAAGCGGGCGAGTTTGTCTACAGCGGACTACGCGAGCGTAGGGAACAAATCCTTCAAGGAAGATGGCACATTTGGAGGTTCCTAGGATATGGCCTAGTAATTGGCCGGTGATGGAGGTGAAAGGAGTCCCTCTTAGACATGGGAAGGCATTCCATGTTAACAAGAGGATGTTTAGAGCAAACCTCTGCGGCGCCACGAGAATAGAGCCTACGCCAAGAGAGGCGACACGAGTGAAGGGAATCGGTGACCACGAAGATCTTTGTTTCCTCTCCACCCGAAGAAAGCGCCCTGCTGACCACAAAGAAGATTGCCCCTGCTGAAAGAAAGAAAGTCAAACTTGCTCCCGCCCCTGCAGCGAGTCACTGCCCCTGCGGCCGTGTCTCCCGCCCAGCGATGCGGTCGAGAAGGACACTCAAATACCTTCTCCGATTGTCAAAAAGAGGAGGCCCGACAAGCAAGACGGCCAACTCCTCGAGAAAAAGACACGGCACCGGCCCCGCCGCCCAAGACTCGAGAGGAAACCGTCTCGAACCAGAAATCCCCTGGTACAAACTAGGAGACGAAGAAGAATTGTCAAGCACTCGAGCTTGAGAGCTTGAGAAACCTGAGTCACCACTCATTTGGAGCGAATCTAGGAGCTTCTTTGGAGAAGTAGAGTCTCGGATGTAATTGATGAAACTTGACCAAGTCTGCTTTGAAAGCGTCGTGCCAGAGGCAAAGCGAAGAAATAGTCGTAGTCCGAGCGGTGAGACACAAGAAGAAGGCTGGTAGAGCGATAGTGATGTGATGATTCTATCCCCACCTTACCCGGACATCCAAAATCGTCTGCGAGAGTGGAGGAAATGGAAATTGAGTCGATCCAGGGAATAGTTCCAACGGCTTTAAGTTTATAGAAGAAGAAGAAGAGGAAGGCTGTTGAGCTTTCTTGGGTGACAGCTGTACTCCAAAGACTGGATGATGAAGACAAGCGCATAGATATCTGCAGATCTTCAAGGATAAGGAAAAGGAGAAAGCAGAGAGGAAGCTAAGGCACGTGAGAAGGCTAGCATATGCCCTATCTCGGCACCACGAGAACACACACATCCTCTCCTTGATGTCTTCTCTGCGGCGGTGATGAGGACTGGAGAATCTTTTTGCGCCACGAGAAGAGTTGCAAATGCGGCAAGCATTGCGCGAATCGAGAATCCTTCACGAGCAAAGATTGATGGAGGGACCAGGAGAGTCCTCGAACACGGTGAAATTGATCAATGGGAGTGGTTGACAAATCGCCTATTATTGTTGCTGCTACCACTTCCCACTCACTCGGGAAGAAGAAGGCAATAAGGGAAATGGCGATGGCGGGATAGTGGGGACCCGGTCGAGCCAACCCCTATTGAAGGTGTCTTACCACCCCCAACGATTGAACACTCAATAGAAGCAGTAGGGAGTGCGGAGACGAGTGACCCCATTACAAGTCACTCGGTGGTGCGCCCGGTGGAAACTCCTCCACCGCAGCAAGGACGGAGAATGCGCGGATGACTCAACAACGAATCCGGGAGGCGAAGTAGAGAAAATACAAACACAAAAAGAACACCAAGTTGCCATCAACGAAGCTCGGGCGATTGAGGCTGTCTCGGTGAGAGTGCCAAGCTACTACGAAGGCTAATGACGCTGCTGGCGATGCGGTCGAGGCACATGAAGGAACAACCCGGGAGTTAACACTGCAGGCGATGAAAGTGCAATCCATGGGGTTGAGACTCAATGGATGCCACCACGGAAGACCCTAAGACGGCTAACTTTGTCGAAAGGGAGGTCGAGCCTCGGCTGATTGAGGCTGCGGGAGGTAATGAAGGCCCACGGGAGGTTGAGACTTCCCAGGGTAAAGAAGGCTGAAGTAGAGAACATCCCTCCGCTATCATCGACCCATCCGAAAAGGAGATAAGCACACTTCATGATTCCCAGGATAATCGATGTCACCTTTGCAGGATCGGAAGGCGAAGAAGAAAAGCTGAGTCATCCCCGATGTGAGATCCAAAAGACTCGATTGCGGATGTTCCAAGCACGAGCAAGTCGATCCCAGATCGCTCATCAAACCTTTAATTTTGATGATGAGCCACCAATGGAAATCTCATCATCGTCCGATGACGCTCGATAAGGCGAGGACGGTCTACTCAATTGGAGAAATCGGTGAGACCAACGTTTTGTTGAGACATTTGAGGCTCGGCAAGCGGGTCCACTTCACAACAAACCCCCGGTGAACCGAGTCCGCTGCGCGGCCTCCTCAAGCTGCGGCGGCAGGTCGATTCAAAAAGAACTTCACGCGCACCGCTCATCATTGAACAAATCCCGATTGGCGGTGATGAATCCTTTATAGAATCTTTTCCTTTTTCTCGGAGGTACCCGACCTCCATAAAGAGTCGAGAAAATGAACGCGCACGCTACTACGCAGACCAGCTCCGTTTTCAATCGAGGCACCATTGTTCGGTGATTATGATTTTGACACTTTGCATGGCCATCACCGCAACGAAAGAATCAATCAAGTCCGCGAAGTGTTCAAGGCATTATTCACGAGATTGAGCGAATGGAGAGGCATCGAGGCCTCTATGGATATGCGGCCCGGACAATGAGAGATGCAAATCTCACTGCGATTCAAGAGGCATAATGATCGGGATCGGGAATGGTGGCAACAGACAAACAATGCGTGTGGAACAAGTTAGATACTTCAGGACATTGTTCAACAAGCTGCTGGTATGGAGAGTGAAAATCTTTGATGTCGAAGGTGAGAGAACATATTGAGCACATGCATGAAGCTCACATTGCCGAGATAAAGGCTGCTGCGTGAGCAAAACAAGAGTGATCTACGGCGTTTGGAAGAAACCATGAATACAAAATTCAGCCTTCTCATGGTGAGATGAAGTGATTTCAACGAGTCCAACGCTACTCGTCCCGAATTTCGTCTTTGTATACTCTGCAGCGGACTCGAGACAGAACTCTACCATCAGGCTCGACTTCACCTTGCGAGTATGTTTCAGTGTCCTCTCTCTTTTGATGATGCCAAAAAGGGGAAGAGGAATACCTTAAAGCACGAAAAGATTCGAAAAAGAGGATGCTGTTGTGAAGGGAAAAGCGGTGAGGAAAAGCTGAAACAAAAGAAAGGAAAATCTCTTTGGGGAAGGATCGAAAGATGTGACCTTGATGATTGCACAAACCCCCAACAGGGTCATCACGGTGACATTATCGGCAACAAACTCCCTGTGACTCTGCCACTCCAACTCTGCTATATCTATAGGTGAAAAAGAAAAACAATTGAAGCGAGGGATGAAGGAAGTGGAAGGAAGAATGGATGCCCGAGTTATGAACATCTTGAAAGAACATGGAGGCATTCCGGTGAAGCGAGAGACACATATGCCATCTCGGATGTCGGGACGAGCCACGATCGGTTGATGAATTTAAAACGCCATCCCCGAAGGATACTTTGCAAATATGTCTATGGCTCAAGCTTGGGACTTGTCTTGGGAAAAAGGTCTCACGTTATGTGAAGAAGGCGTGCGACGAGACTACGGCGTGATCTCTTTGGTCACTCGGTCAGTCACTCAATTTGGAAAGAAGACCCCGATCTGACACGCCCGAGAGGTAGAGGAAGAAACAATGGTGGAGGAAGAAGCTTGGACTAGGCCTCCGCTAAAAACATTGAATATGTAGATCCAGGCAAGAAATGAGGGATCTCTTGGTGGGCCTTGACCAAGTAGCAAATTTGCAAGTGGCTAAAAAGTAGCTTTGAGTATGCAAAAAGAATAGAAGAAGAAAACAAGAGACAAACTCGGCTATGGGAGGAAAGACAAGAAAGATTAAGAAAGACGAAGGCTGCCAGGAAGGCATATGAAAAGAAAAAGAAGCGGTGACGATGAGAAAAAGAGAAAAAGAGAAGAAGATCTTGAACAAGATGAAAGAAGGAGAGGCAGAAGGAGATGAAGTGTAGCTGTCCACCCCTTCGTGTATTTTATTATGTAAATACATACAATGTAAGTCTTACGAAATAAAGCTATAAATTCTCTATTTTTTGTGTAGACAAATATGTGCTCACGATACACCTATGTGATTGTGTAAAAGAACAAGAATGTTATGATCAATAAAAGGATTGATTCTGCGCATACATTCTATGTCAATACACTATCGTATGTATCTTTGCTATTTGCATTTATGAATGGTTTAAGTTTTGGCATCATCAAAAAGGGGAAATTGTTAGGAAATTTATTGTTTAGATTTTGATGAATGCCATGTAAAACTTAGAATAGGAGTTGGTACCCCAATTTTTATTGTAAAATGCATTGTAATAAATAAAGTGGCCAAGGTGAGTTAAGTCACCTACGCCCTAACATGCAAGAAGACAAATGAAGACTAGAATGAAGACTCATTGCTTGAGGCAGTGAGTATGGCAAAGAAGAGTAGACGGGAACTCTACTAAAGAAGCAAGCGAGATGCGGTGAGTGGAGTATCGGTCAAGTCAACTCGAGAAAAGCCAAGTCTCAAGTTGAAGTGACGGAAGAGTCATCCAATGATTGGAAGCGACTCTAAGTCACCTGGGGAAAGCAAAGAAATGCGGTCAAGTCGAGATAATCAGAAAAGATCCGTTGACGGAAATCAAGAGAATTACTTAAACAAGTAATATCTTCATACCACCTTTCTCGGAGTGCTCGGTCGAGCGTGCAAAAGGAATGAACCAATGGGAAGCACTACACCGTGTCGAGAACTACGAAAAGGTGAAAGGACAATTCATACGAGGAAATGGCAATTCCAAGGATCGCAACAAGACAAGCCAACGCCTTAAGTGACTTTCAAAATAAGCCTATCTCTTCAACGGGCAAATTTTTGAAAGATCACTATAAAAGGGCTGAGGAGTTTATTTGAGAAAATATATGAGAGTGACACAAATTCTGAGACTGAACAAAACAACGTTCAAGCAATTATTAGAAAATCAAACATTCTCAATCCTCAAGCCTACACTACGAAGAACATCAATCCAACACTCACCTGTGAAGGAAAGATAACTTCAATCAGTTGAAGAGGAAAACCTTTGAAAAATCAAGGGGTCTACATTCCACGAAGGATTGTAGGAAGGTTCAAGGTCGAACCAAGTCTTAAGCTTTTGGAGGGCTTCGTGATCAAATCCAAAGAGCTTGAGCAAGTGAGTGTAGTAGCAAAGCGGTGCCTGTAAAAAGAAGGTGAGTGCGAGAGAAGCTAGCCGAGTGATCAAGGCGTCTCGGTGAGTCCCAAAGGATCAAGTCATTTGTGTGATCAAGACTTGTATCCGGGATATTACCACTTTGTATCGATCATTACCTAGTGGATTCCTCCCGGGAGTTGGAGAAAGAGAGGAGTAGAAGAATTACCCCATCTTGAACCTCTATAAAAATTTCATTGTGTCATTTACATTTCAAAGACTTTAATTTACGCATCTTAATTGTTTAATTCTTGACATATTTGCTATCCACTTGATAATCTATAAGTACTAAATCAAGCACTAAATCCTTGCTTAATCAAACTTAAGGGTGTTAAGTCTTCAGCTGAAAACAAAACCACAGTTGAGTTAATTTAGACTCAGCGGTGAGTTAATCCATCAACGGCTCAGTTGAGTCATTTGAGAGACTAACTCTCTTGATTGACTAATGTTTGGTCCATCCATCAAGGACACGGTGTGTAGTATTAACTCGAATATTTAAAAGGACTAAAACGAAAATTTGGTAAGGTTTATTCAACCCCCCTTCTAAACCTTACACTTACACCCCTTGGGACCTACAAGTGGTATCGAGAGCGGTTGGTTCATTGAACCCTCATGCAGTTCTTGAACTAGATCTCCAAACTTTTCAAAGTTTGCTTTGGTACTTAAACTCTCAAAACTCTTTTTATCATTAAAAATTATTATCATGGAAGCAAATTTGACATGCATCCCTATGTTCACAATTGAAGAATTTGATGATTGGAAAATTCATATGCGAGGCTCATCTATCGGCATTACATGATGAGATGTGGATAGTGATAGAAGATGGGCCCTTTGCAAATCTTAAAGGTGAACACAAATTTGTAAGAAGAGAAGAAATTGGTGAAGGAGAGGATGTTGCTCCCGGACAGTCATGGTTGAAAAACCAAGAATCGAGTGGACAAATGATGACGAGAAAAAGATGCAACCTGGACAATGTAGCCAAGGACATCATTTACAAAACCTTGGACAAAGCCATGTTCAATAAAGTCAAATCATGCAAAACGGCTAAAGAAATGCAGGACAAAGCGACATTGATTTGTGAAGGCTCGAGCAAATCAAAGAAAACAAATTATCGGTGGTATGTCTGAGAAATTTGAGAACTTCAAAATGATCTCGGGAAAACCTGGATCAACTGGATGCTCGGTTCACGAAATCACCAACGAGTTATCGCGACTTGGAAATGAATATACGAGAAGAAATGTGTATGAAGATCTAAAAAGTCTTCCAACTGAATGGGAAATGAAGGTCATGGCACCGAGACATTCCATGGACCTATCAAAGACATCCAACCATGAATTATTCTCGGACCTCAAAGCCTACGAGTTTGTGAGAAGAAAAGACCGAGGAAGAGGCAATTTGTACCCAAAGCAAATTCTGCTCTAATTGTTAAAGATGGGAAGAGAGCGAGGTCAAAAAGTCATTGATCCGGAAAAATAGCCCCGATGGTCAAAAGATTCAACAAGTTCTTCAATAAGAACTACAAGAGAGGAAATGGCGAATCTTCCAGAAGACACTCGGCTCCTCCAAATCAAGGAAGATAGGCTGACAAGAGAACAGATCATCAAAAAGTTGAGTATCAAAGGGTGACAATCCAAGAATGGAAAGAGTGATCAAAAGGCTGAATATCTATGTTGGGCGTAGACAACCAGTCACTATGCCATTGATTGCTCATATCCTGTAGTTAACAAATACGGGAATGAAGAAGAAAGGAAGGTCTTGAGAGAAAGAAGACGGGAAAAGAAAAGGGCAATGATGGCTGCAGAGAAGCTCTTTGAAACTTGACCAAGTCAAGAGAGACAGTGATTGAGAAGCGGTGAAGATGACTACTCAAGTGACTACGAAGAAGAAGCTCGATCCGCTTGATGGCCAAGGAACAAGATCAACCGACCAAGAAGATGAGGTACACTCTAACTCATCAAACTCAGACTCTAGTGATAGTGAGTGTGACACACACACTTCATCACCTACTGATCTTTATGATTCATTAGGAAAAATGATGAAAGATTTTGAATACATTAAATCCTCACACACACTATTAAATGAGGAAAACAACCTACTATGCGGGTTTTTGGATGTTTATGCTATGCTCATAATAATCCTAGAGTAAAGGATAAATTTGGTGCCTGTAGTCGAAAATGTATTTTTCTTGGGTATCCTTTTGGTAAAAAAGGGTGGCGCGTTTATGATCTTGAAACTGGAGATTTATTCATTTCTCGAGATGTTGTGTTTCATGAAAATATATTTCCCTATACTGAGACTATCACTTCTAATGTTCGTGTTTTGGATGAGATACCATTTGTTGATGGTTGGTATTCTCATATTACTAGACAGACAGAGCAATACCCTGTGGCAACAGGGGGAGCAACTCCTACACATGTTGACAGTAATCTTTTGCCAACTATTACTCGTCCACAATGTGACCGTCATCCTCCAGCTAAATTGCAAGATTATGTCTGTCACATAATTCGGATTAACCCCCATTCGTCTTCCTCACTCCATAATGGCACCTCAGGTACCCCGTATCCCTTAGTTAATTTTGTCACTTGTGATAATTTCTCTCTTGCCCATGCTTTCGTTTTCTAGTTTTGTTGTCACTCTGACCCAATGAGCCTCGCACATATGTTCAAGTGTCAAAGATCCTCGTTGGCGTCTTTGCAATACAACAAGAAATTGACGCTCTTGAGAAAACAGGGACATGGACCATCGAAGATTTACCTTTGGGAAAGAAACCAATTGGGTGCAAGTGGGTATATAAGATAAAATACAAATCTGATGGTTCCATCGAACGTTACAAGGCTCGACTTGTTGTTCGTGGTGATACACAGGTTGAGGGAATAGATTACAAAGAAACTTTTGCTCCTGTTGCCAAGCTTGTTAGTGTGCGAATTTTTCTTACTGTTGTTGTTGTTAAAGGATGGGAATTACACCAAATGGATGTTAACAACGCTTTTCTTCATGGTGACTTACATGATGAAGTCTATATGCACCTTCCTCCAGGTTTCTCTACTTCACATCCAAATAAGGTGTGTCGTCTACGTAAGTCTTTGTATGGTTTGCGCCAGTCTTCTCGTAATTGGTTTGCTAAATTAGCTCATACACTGCGCTCATATGGTTTTGTACAATCCCATGCTGATCATACTTTGTACACTCTTAGAAAGGGTGATATATTCTTGTCTATCTTAGTGTATGTTGATGATCTTATTCTTGCTGGAAATGATTCGGCTGACATCTTTATCGTTCAATACTTACTTGAATAATTGTTTTCAAATCAAGGATTTGGGGAATTTGAAATATTTCTTAGGTATTGAAGTTGCTCGAGGACCCACCGGTTTATTCCTATCTCAGCGTAAGTATACACTTGACATATTGGCAGAAGCAGGGCTTTCGGGTTCCAATCCAGCTAATTTTCCCATGGAGCAAAACCACTCTCTTGCACTTGTAGCTGGAACCTTTTTAGAGGATCCTGGACGATATCGTCGCCTTGTCGGGCGACTAATTTACCTCACCATTACATGCCCTGATATTTGTTATGCAGTTCACATGTTGTCTCAGTTTTTGCAGGCACCTCGTTAGGAGCACATGGATGCTGCAAACCGTTTTTTACGATATCTAAAAGGTTGTCCTGGACAAAGGCTTGTATTGCATGCTGATAGTGATTTACAACTGTATGCATATTGTGACTCTGATTGGGCCAGTTGTCCTTTAACTCGATGATCTATTACCGGTTATTTTGTACTTCTTGGACAATCGCCTATTTCTTGGAAAACTAAGAAACAACCCACTGTTTCACGCTCTTCTGCTGAAGCCGAGTATCACGCTATGGCTGAAACGACATGTGAACTAAAGTGGATTAGGGATTTTCTTGCTTCTCTCGGTGTCTTTCACACACAACCGATGCGTTTAATGTGTGACAATCAGGCTGCTATGTACATTGCCGCTAATCTAGTTTTCCATGAGCGTACGAAACACATTGAAATTGATTGCCATTATGTTAGGGAACATTTACTTGCTGGCACCATTACCACTGTTTATGTTCGCTCACAACATAATCCTGCGGATCTTCTTACCAAGGCCCTCGGTCGCTCTCAATTTTCTTTCCTTTTTGGCAAGTTGGGCATCCAAAATCTCTATACTCCAACTTGAGGGGGAGTATTGGAATTGATATTGTAAATATTGTAAATTGATAGTATATTATATTCTTTCCTTATAGATTAGGATAATGCATATTTTCCTTATATATTTTAGGAAGCTTTTGATATTGTAAATCCCTTTTTAGGGGCTCCATCGTGAATGTACAGAACCAGTTTTGGCTTCAATTTCTTATCCTGGTATCACAGCCAAACGATCATTCTTCGTACACATATTTTTTTTTTAATTTTTGTCATTCGATTGTAGACGGCGGACGTCGCTACTACTATTCGTTTGTTACTCGTCATGTTGTTGTTGCTGTTTGCATTTGAGGATGACTACCGATAAATCATCCGACGAGGGTAGTAATAGTTACAAGGTGACTGACCCATCGTCTCCATTTTATTTACATCCCTCTGATGGTCCAGGTTTGGTTTTAACTATTGTGATGTTGAATGGTAGAAATTATGACTATTGGCAATCTTCTGTTATGTTTGCTTTGGAGTCTAAAAATAAACAAGGTTTTATTGATGGAACCATAATCAAGCCTAATGATGATGATCCTGATTATACTGCTTGGAGAGTGGTAAATTCAACAATTTGTTCTTGGTTGCATCGAACTATGGAGGATTCCATACAAGCTAGTGTTAGAAGTATTAAAATTGCTAAGAATTTGTGGGATGAGTTAAAAGTAAGATTTGGTGTAATGAATGGACCTCGCATTTATCAATTGTGGTCGGACTTATCTTCTACTAAACAAGATGGCATGTCTGTGATGAATTACTACATTAAACTGAAAGCCATGTGGGATGAATTATCTATTTTGTCACCTGTTGATTTACAATTGTCTGCTTGGTTTGAAAATTTGAAGATTTATCAGTTTTTAATGGGTCTTGATGATATAATTTATGATACCTTGAGAACCCAAATAGTGAGCACTGATCCACTTCCAGATATGAATCGAGTATATTCCATGGTCTTTCAGCAAGAATCCCACAAGGCTATCACTAAGAACCGTGAAGATACCATGGGTGCTGTAAGTTTCGCTGTGCATGCTCCAGGACGTCGTGATAGTACAACATCTGCTACTAGTGATCGAGTGGCATGTTCATATTGTGGTAGATTCAACCACACATATGAAAATTGTTTTGATCGAATTGGATATCCTTCTAACTGGGTACGAGGAAAATGGCGCGGCAGAGGCCGCGGTAATGGTGGATGAGGTGGACAAGGACGCAATGGTGGCACTCCTATTGGTAATCAAGTTAGTGGGGCAGTTGCTAATGCAGTAGCAAAAACACATGACACCTCTGAAATAAGTGGATCCATAAGCAATCCACTCATTCCAGGATTAACTAGTGAGCAAATCTCACGTCTTCTCTCTCTCATTGATACTCCTGCTTCTGATAAGCTATTTGGTAAGGAATGGTTAATAGATAGTGGTGCCTCACACCATATGACAGGAGATTTATCTTTATTATCTAGTATTCTTGATATTGCTCCATCCCCTGTTGTTCTTCCTGATGGTGTTTCGACCACTGCCACAAAAGAAGGGAAAGTGATTTTATTTCCAAAAATTGTTCTTCATCATGTACTTTATGTTCCTAATTTGTCATGCAATTTGATATCAGTTGGGAAACTTATTAGTGACAATCGTTGTTTTGTGACATTTTCTGAAAAACTTTGCGTGATACAGGACCGCACTTTGAGGAGCCCGATTGGAGTGGGTGAATGGCGAAACGGGGTCTATCGGCCGATGACCGGTGCTTTTGTTTCAGCAGTTAGCGATGGAGACTCTTATTAGTTATGGCATCACCGATTAGGACATCCATCTAGTCAACATTTGTTTCTTGTTCCTGGTGTTTCCATTACCTCGAACTCCAAAAATAAAGTTTGTGATGTATGTTATCGAGCTAAACAAACTCGAAGTTCATTTCCTTTAAGTGACAGTCGTGCTGACAAATGCTTTGATTTAATACATTGTGATATTTGGGGTCCATATCGAGCTTCCAATTTTTCAAATGCTACTTGTTTTTTAACTATTGTGGATGATTATAGTCGTGGTGTGTGGGTCTATTTGCTGCATAACAAATCTCAGGCTAGTGTTATGTTAAAGAATTTCTGTGCCATGGTGCGAACACAATTTAATCAATTAGTCAAGGTAATTAGAAGTGATAATGGATTGGAGTTTACCTCTGGCCTCATGACCAAATTTTATGCTGAAAATGGCATTTTGCACCAGACTAGTCTAGTAGACACTCCTCAACAGAATGGGCGAGTGGAGCGTAAACACAGACACATTTTGGAAGTTGCTCGTGCACTTCGCTTTCAGGCAAGGTTACCAATAGAGTTTTGGGGTGAATGCATTCTTACTGTTGTGTATTTAATCAATAAAACCTCAACAATGTTGCTTGGTGGAAAATCACCTCATGAGATCCTTTTCTCTAATCCTCCCACTTATTCTCATTTGCGGGTTTTTGGATGTTTATGCTATGCTCATAATAATCCTAGAGTAAAGGATAAATTTGGTGTCTGTAGTCGAAAATGTATTTTTCTTGGGTATCCTTTCGGTAAAAAAGGGTGGCGCGTTTATGATCTTGAAACTGGAGATTTATTCATTTCTCGAGATGTTGTGTTTCATGAAAATATATTTCCCTATACTGAGACTGTCACTTCTAATGTTCGTGTTTTGGATGAGATACCATTTGTTGATGGTTGGTATTCTCATATTAGTAGACAGACAGAGGAATACCCTGCGGGGCAGGGGAGCAACTCTACACATGTTGTGATAATCTTTTGCCAACTATTACTCGTCCACAACGTGACCGTCATCCTCCAGCTAAATTGCAAGATTATGTCTGTCACACAATTCGGATTAACCCACATTCGTCTTCCTCACTCCATAATGGCACCTAAGGTACCCCGTATCCCTTAGTTAATTTTGTCACTTGTGATAATTTCTCTCTTTGCCCATGCTCATTTTCTAGCTGTTGTCACTCTGACCCAATGAGCCTCGCACATATGTTCAAGCTGTCAAAGATCCTCGGTGGTGTGCTGCAATGCAACAAGAAATTGACGCTCTTGAGAAAACAGGGACATGGACCATCGAAGATTTACCTTTGGGAAAGAAACCAATTGGGTGCAAGTGGGTATATAAGATAAAATACAAATATGATGGTTCCATCGAACGTTACAAGGCTCGACTTGTTGTTCGTGGTGATACACAGGTTGAGGGAATAGATTACAAAGAAAATTTTGCTCCTGTTGCCAAGCTTGTTAGTGTGCGAATTTTTCTTACGGTTGTTGTTGTTAAAGGATGGGAATTACACCAAATGGATGTTAACAACTCTTTTCTTCATGGTGACTTACATGATAAAGTCTATATGCACCTTCCTCCAGGTTTCTCTACTTCACATCCAAATAAGGTGTGTCATCTACGTAAGTCTTTGTATGGTTTGCGCCAGTCTTCTCGTAATTGGTTTGCTAAATTAGCTTCTACACTGCGCTCATATGGTTTTGTACAATCTCATGCTGATCATACTTTGTTCACTCTTAGAAAGGGTGATATATTCTTGTCTATCTTAGTGTATGTTGATGATCTTATTCTTGCTGGAAATGATTCGGCTGACATGCTATGCGTTCAAGACTTACTTGAATAATTGTTTTCAAATCAAGGATTTGGGGAATTTGAAATATTTCTTAGGTATTGAAGTTGCTCGAGGACCCACCGGTTTATTCCTATCTCAGCGTAAGTATACACTTGACATATTGGCAGAAGCAGGCCTTTCGGGTTCCAAGCCAGCTAATTTCCCATGGAGCAAAACCACTCTCTTGCACTTGCAGCTGGAACCTTTTTAGAGGATCCTGGACGATATCATCGCCTTGTCGGGCGACTAATTTACCTCACCATTACACGCCTTGATATTTGTTATGCAGTTCACGTGTTGTCTCAGTTTTTGCAGGCACCTCGTTAGGAGCACATGGATGCTGCAAACCGTGTTTTACGATATCTAAAAGGTTGTCCTGGACAAGGGCTTGTATTGCGTGCTGATAGTGATTTACAACTGTATGCATATTGTGACTCTGATTGGGCCAGTTGTCCTTTAACTCGACGATCTGTTACCGGTTATTTTGTACTTCTTGGACAATCGCCTATTTCATGGAAAACTAAGAAACAACCCACTGTTTCACGCTCCTCTGCTGAAACCGAGTATCGCGCTATGGCTGAAACGACATGTGAACTAAAGTGGATTAGGGATTTTCTTGTTTCTCTCGGTGTCTTTCACACACAACCGATGCGTTTAATGTGTGACAATCAGGCTGCTATGTACATTGCCGCTAATCTAGTTTTCCATGAGCGTACGAAACACATTGAAATTGATTGCCATTATGTTAGGGAACATTTACTTGCTGACACCATTACCACTGTTTATGTTCGCTCACAACATAATCCTACGGATCTTCTTACCAAGGTCCTCTGTCGCTCTCAATTTTCTTTCCTTCTTGGCAAGTTGGGCATCCGAAATCTCCATTCTCCAACTTGAGGGGGAGTATTGGAATTGATATTGTTAATATTGTAAATTGATAGTATATTATATTCTTTCCTTATAGCTTAGGATAGTGCATATTTTCCTTATATATTTTAGGAAGCTTTTGATATTGTAAATCCCTTTTTAAGGGCTCCATCGTGAATGTACAGAACCAGTTTTTGGCTTCAATTTCTTATCAAAAAAATTCTTAAAAATTGGTTCTAGCTTCGGATCTTCGGTTCGGTACGGATCGGTATGATTCTCGGTATGGATATTTCAAAAATCTCTAGAACCATACCATAAAAAATTTCGGGACGGTTCAGTTTGGAGAAAGTAAAAAATTCAACGGATCTTTTTCGGTTCGGAAATCGGTTCGGTTCCGGTGATCTCCGAGTCCCGTGCACAGCCCTACTTCCAACCACTGCTCTCAACTTATTAAAAAGACAAGATCGCGGCATTTCTCATTTTCATTTAAAAGACGACCGTTCACAAAAAATAAAGAGCTCCAGAGGATAACATGAAAAACGAACAATGTGAAAAGTTTTCTACTTGCTGCTATGATTTTCAACGTCGGAGATTATTCGAACAATAATGTGTGCGCTGTCTTCATAGAGAAGTAGCACAAGAATGTTAATTTGTGTTTGTGCTGAAATGAAGGGTTTTATTCCTATATTATGCATGTTGGTCATACATGCAAAAACCGGAAATTACATAGGATGTGAGTTAGAAAATTTGACCAAAGTATGAAATTGAACACATGGGGGATTTATGAGAGACTGCCGCCATATCCATATATATTATTAAGTGGTGGAAGAGAGTCCAACTTTGAATGTCGACTTTCTATACAACAAAGCATATCTAAAGTAATTAAGTTTTAAATGGGTGGCTAAAAAGAATAAAATATTTTTTTGATTCTTTTGCTTTCACTACAAGAAAGTTGCAATTTAGCGGGGAAATTTTTCCTCGTTAACATTGCTAATTTTGTCGCAAATGGAATTTAGTGAGGAAATGGTGGAGATGAGACCGCTTTAGTATTCCTTGCTAAATTTGATCTGTTGCGACCAATAAAATTTAAACGAGAGTCCTGTTAAGAGTTTAGTTATTTTAGCAAACAAGAGTTTTATTATTTCATGCAAGAGTTTTACTATTTCATGCAAGGTGTTTTTATTCTCCGTAGGACTGTTACTTTGATTTAAGAGTTGTGTTTGTTTAGGAGTCTTCTAAACCCTATTATAAAAGGGATTCATTGTTAAATTTGTTGTTTTGGTTGATTATTAATCAATAAACATTTATTTCCTTTGCTTTCATTACGCTTGTGCTGCGTCAGTTGGTATCCATAGACCAGTTACGATCTCCACGATGCCTCCAAGACAAGATACCTAACGTGCTAATGAATTCAACCTCTTGCGACAACAGGTTGACACCCTCTCTCAGAACCTCGCTGATATGCGCCTCCAGCAGCAAGCTTACTTCGACCAATTTTCGTGACTTCTTACTGGGGTGCGTGAGCCTGTTCTCAATGGTCGTAACGGGGGGCATCCCCAACATCAGGAACGAGATGTGTTCGCCAAAAATTATTTTGGTTCATACAACTACAAGTGTACAGTTTAGTTTATAGGATAATGGCAAGCAAGGTCGAATTCCTCAGGGATTGAAGCTCGAAACACTTAGGCTATAATAACATCGTATTCCAATTTTATTGAAGCGACCAAAAATTTGAGTTTATTTAATCCTAAAAATCAAAAATAAAGAAAATAAATAAAATAAATTTGTGAACCCCACAAGTATTTTCAAAATCTTTAGGAGCAACCTTAGGTACATAATCTCAACATGCTTCTTCAATATTAAATGCGAATAAAGTTTTAAAAACCAATTCATGCAATTCTATGGGTTCAAATTCCTAATATCATTTACTCCCCCTCCCGTTTGGTGCGTAAACAGTTGATTAAGAATTATTGTAGTCCTCCTGGATCGTTACAATAATTAATAACTCCAAAAAGATTTGTGAATTGAATGACTCCCGACAAACACGCCTGTCACACATGTTTCATGTCTGAATTCGATTTTCATTTTACTAGAACTCACCTCTCGACTTATGGACTAGAAATATGACATGCAAATTATGGATCAGATAAAAAGCAATTATAAATAAGCATTCGAATTCATAAAATAGAAAGCATGAAGCAATTAAGAAAACAAGTAATCATATTTAATACAAATCCACAATTTCGTGCCCCTAAGATCCGAAAAATATGCCAAACATTGATTACAAACTCATAGACAAATTCGAATCAATATTATGACATCATATAAGCACAGACAAGAGTTCTTAGACATAGAAAGAAAACCCCTTCTTGTCAGGATGAATTCCCCTTCCAAGCCCTCGAAACTCTTGTGCTCCCTAGATGCGAAAGCCTTGTGGTGTTCTTCGCGACCTAGCCTTTTGCTCTCAGAAACTCTTCGATTCTCCAGTTCCTGTGTTATTTGATGTGTTTTGTTGTATCAAGTTGTTATCTTTCGTGCAAGACTTGGTCCCCCTTTATAGGTTCTTGGAGAGATCACTTGTAGAGTTGGAATAGGAAAAGAACTCCAAAAACGCGCTGAAACAGACTCCCACACGGTCTGACCGTGTGGGTCCACACGGGCCTGTGGCCTTGGGCGTAGCCCTTTGTCGCACGGACAGGCATGTCGTACGGTTTGGTGGTGCGGTTGGAATCCATGTCCACACGACCGTGTGAAGCTACACGGTCGGACCGTGTGGACCTGCTCCGTCCTCTGTTTTCTTCCTTTCTTCCCACACTTGTGTCATTTTCCCAACACAAGTCCGCACGGCCGTGTGAGGCTACATGGACAGACCGTGTGGACCTGCTCTTGTTCCCTTTTTCCGTTGTTTTGATCTTCTCTTTGCATTTGGCAATCTTATCCGGGCATCCCTACTGATATTTCTTCATTTTAAGCTCCGTTTCCTGCAAGAATTACAAGAATACACAATATCATGTCCTTTAAAGGAAACCAAGTAAAAACATAGTAAATATGCGTGCAAATGCATCAATTATGTATCATTTTAAGCCCCAAAATGCACATACATTTTACACACATCAAAATCCCCCAAACTTAAAGCATTGCTCGTCCTCGAGCAAATTTAGAAAAATAATATAAGGGGTAAAAACAAACGAACACTCAAGAACACTATAAACATTAAATGGCACTTGATCCCATACTCAAGAAAACCACGCAATTCATTATCAAGAGATCAATTGTTCATAAACTCGACATCATTAATACTCCTTCGTGTACCTGATATCGCGACTCACAAGAAAACAGTGTATCACTCTACTCTCAGAAGTGTATGGATATTGTTTTCGCTCAAGTTCAATTCAGTGAAAGTAAAACTACCATAAGCTTGCAAATCGTCTAACATCTCTACCACTTTTGTGTGCACAATCTAAGAATCAAAAAGGACTTTTTATTTGGTTATAATGCAGGCTCTTTGGTAAAGGTAGGGAAATTTGGATTAAGTGACTTGATTTGAGAAAATAGAATTTAAGTACACAGACTTGCAATTCACCAACCCAATTTCAACATAATATTAATCTTCTTTTTCAACTCAGTTCCACCCTTATTTCTCTCTTTTTCATTCTTAGGCCTTTTTTCTTTTAGCCTCAAGCTCTAATTTTTTTTCTGAATTTTCTTTTGTTTTGCTCGATTTTCTCTATGTAATTTTTCAGAGATATTTTCTTTTCGAGCTTCATGTATTTTCTCATTTACCTAGATACTGCTCATCCTTCTTTCTTTTGCCAACTTCCTCTTTTTTCATAAAATTTCACATCATCTCCCCCAAACTTATTCATTTTCTATAAGCTCAAGAAATTTTAGGGATAAAAACATGTAAATTTTAAAGATCAATGTGGTTCAAAATAAAAGTTTTGGCTCAAAATTGGCTAACTAGGGAATCATGAGTTCATAGGTAGGCTTTTTAGGCTAAGTAGGCTAAACAAAGATGGTCTTAGATCATTTTTAAAACTTGCACACACACATGGCTTCAATGAAGATACCAGAGCAAGTTCTAGAGTTCTAACAATCATGAATGACACACTCAAGAAAATATAAGTCTGCATAATATAAAGCAGTTTAAGGCACAAAAGCTCACAGGCTAATTTTTCGCAACATGCTCAAATACCCAATTTTCTTAACACATGCCAAGCAAATGATTAACTTTTCTCCTAAGAATTTATTACATTATTACCAAAAGTATGTTATCCCATGCCATAAAATATTCATAGTAAAATCATAGGGAGCTGGGCATACGAACTGAATTAAAACCACACACAAAAGCAATTAAACGTGCTAAAGCGGTACATGCTAAAAACAATTACTAAAAATCGAAAAAAATGAAAAAAAATTGATTTTTTTTCGAAAATTTTAATGCAAAGTGCTCTCTACATGCAGTACTAGATGCAATGCAAAATATGCAACAGTACTAAATTACACATTCTTGACAACTCCCCCAAACTTAAAATATGCTTCGTCCCGAACATATGAGGAAATTATCAAAAGAAAAGAGGAATGTGTAATAAGTACTTACAAAAATCACTGAGGTCGTGGAGGCGGATAGTAGTGGCCTTGTGAGATGTGCCACTGATCCATACTTTAAGTGCAAGCGGCTACGATAATCTAGAGGGGGGATGAATAGATTATCTCCATCTTTACGATTTTATCCTCTTTTTCAAACAAAACAAGCCAAGATAATATAGAAGGTGCGGAATGTGAACAACACACGTCGATTTATAGAGGTTCAACCCACCTAGGGCCTAATCCTCTACCACCCCAGTATATCCGGGATGGATTTCAAAAAGAAAAAGAATTTTATTAATTACCAAAATTAATACAACTTCAACTTATAACAACTTGAAGAGCACCACACTCTTCTTCAACACCACATTTGGAGATTACCACAATCTCCCTTTGAAGATTACCACAATCTTCCTTCAACGGCACCTTTGAAGATCACCACAATCTTCAATCTTGAAGAATACCAAATTCTTCAACACCTCAAGAGCACCACACTCTTGAAACACCTATCACCTAGATCACCCAAGTGTATTCTTTCCACAAGAATACTCACAAGGATGTCTTGTGTTGAATGATGACCAAAAATCAAGATTACAACTCAATAATGAATAATACAATTTGAGTGCCAGTATAATCAAGAAATGAAAACCTAGACCTCAAGATGTGAAAGTGATAAGCTAGGCAAATTACAACAAGAATAATAACTATGAAGAACAAGTGTTTTCTTGGAATGTATCTTGTTGTGTTGTATCTCAATTGTTGTATTGGTTGCTCCAAAACTTCCTCTATATATAGGAGATGATTGATCTAGCATAGGCTCCTCTTGGGGATTGAAAATCTACAGAAAAATACAATTAAAATCAAGAATATAGCTGTTAGAAATCAATCCCACAATTTAAGGAAAGTTTGTCTGTTTCGCACAACTGTGATTAGAATTTTGATGTCAAACTTGGGGACGACCAATGTCAAGCGATAAGGGAAAAGGAAGGAACACAACAAAAATACAAAGGCGATGGTCGGGGGTCTTCGACCGGTCGACCCCTACGAGGACCGGTCCCCTTGATGAAAAACCAAAGATTAAATGTTACATTTTCAAACGATGTTCCCAGGTACCGATCAACAGGGTGTCGACCGGTCGACGCCACCGGTCGACACCCTGGTCGACCGGTCGACCTGGCCAAATACAATTCCGTCTCATTTTTTGTTCCAAAATTCATCTTCAGGTACGGGTTGCCCTATAGGGCGACAGGTTGACCTCGAGACAGAAATGTTGTCCAAATTTTGTCGAAAAAAAACCTCAAGAAATACTCCGAAAATTTAGTAAAAATATTTTAAACCAATCGGGAGTATTTAGACAACATTTAGGAACTTTGTTTTGAAGTAGAAAGTTATAAACATAAAATCATTAAAAGTGTTGTCCAATTTTATCTAAAATAAAACTTGAAGAAATACTCCGAATAAATAGTAAAAACATTTTGAATCATTTAGGAGTATTTGAACAACAATTAAAAATATTGTTTTGGTGTAAAAATAAAATCATCAAAATTAAGATAAAAACATGTATCAAACAATCTCCCCCTTTTTGATGATTACAAACCAAAACAATTTTTAGAAATATTAGGAGGACAATTTTTAAAACGATTTTCCGGTAAAAACATCTAACCGTTTGAAAGCGACTAAAATTTCCAAAATACATAAGCAACCAAATAAGGGAGTGAATATATTCAAGAATAAGCACAAGCTCCCCCTATCAACAAACACATCAAGAGTAATGTTCAAATAATCAACCACAAGCTAAAAGCTTAGCTTTTACATATTGTACTTAAGTACAAGAGCTTATAAGCTCCCCCTGTCAACAAAACATCATTAAACAAGTATATAAGTTCATCATACAACAATATGACTAAGTATAGTCCACAACTTGTGGCTTTAAGAAGCCGTAGCTTATAGCTTTTATATCGAGCTTTTATTAGCTTCTTTGAGCTAACGAGCCAATTTCCTGTTTCTCCCCCTTTAGAATCATCAAAAAGAATGTTAGGATGATAAAAACATCATACAAGAATATCCAACTGCGCCAAAGATACGATTTATCAACCATAGAAAAAATTAGACTTAGAATCCGAAAATGGGAGAAATGTACCATGAAAAATCCATAAGCTCGTTTTGTTTGCCAAGACATGAAATCAATAGGTATTTAAGACATTTGAAAGCAAGAGATTCATGTAGAAGTTGAAATTTTCATTGAAACATTTAATCGAACACTTGGCGGGCGTTAAAAATAAAAGAAGGTGTATATAGCCCTTGTAAAAGATATTAAGCCAAGTTTTTCATACCATCACCAAAGGCAAATTTTCAACATATATCCAACAAATAAAAAGCCCAACAAAGTAAATTCTCAAGGGTTCAACCCAATTGAGATAATTTTAGCCAAAAAGATCAAGGCATTACGAATGGCATCAAGCAAAATTTTAAAGAACCATCAAGTAGCTCACATCATCAAGCAATGCATATAAGACATTACAAATGTCCCAAATTATCTATCTAAACAAAATGATTAAGGCATCACAAAAACTTTTTTAAAAAAGCACTTTTACCATCAAATACTTCATGATAATTATCAAACAATGCCAAATAGAGTATTTTTACCATCAAATACTCCAATACCATAATCAAGATCAACCAAAAGCCACTTTCATACTTGCTATATTATCCCTTCAACAAACAACAAGCAAATGTCATTAGAATAAGAAAGTTATACAAATCAAGTACATTACAAGAAAATTAAATGACATAAGAAGAAAAACAAGATAGGATCATCATTCTTCATCGGAAGAAAAACATGTGTTGGGGATGAGTTCTTTAATGAACTTCTTCAATTTGCCGATTGATTTTTGCATTTTTGAGGTCTTTTGCTCCAAAGCCTTATATTTAGCCTCATGATATGCTCTAAGTTCATCAAATTCGGCTTGAGTGTAACTCCTAGATGGTTGAGCACCGGTATTACCCTCCGGATTGCTCGGTCCGTCCCCTGCCGCCAATCTTTCGGCCTCGGCATCATTAAAGAAGTCATTTGGATTATCGGATGTAGAACCTTGCCCTCTTCCTTTAGCCATTTTAGTTGGGCGGATATCCATATTATTGCGCATGTGGACCATTTGTGAGATGTTGTCAATGTCAAAATCATTTTGAAACACATCCGAATTACATTCCGAAGAAGGTAGCCCCGATTGTATAAGAAGTTTGCAAATCCAATTGCCCATGACAAACTTCTTATTTCCTTGTGTGATAGACTCAATTAAGCATTGAACAAGTATTGCGCCAAAATTAAGCGGTTCCCTTCTAGCAATCTTATAAGTTAAAAAGTAATCCATATTGCTAGGCATTTTGCCCGCTTTACCACAGATACAGTAGGCGACAATAACCGAAATAATCCTGTGCTCAAGAGTCATGGCCAATAATGAATATTTTGGCCAAACGCCCAAATAGGTCTTAACCTCTTCCATAGAAACACCCAACATATCATCATTCCAAATAGAACAAGCAAAATAATCCCAACCACCTTCTCGCACATGTAAAAACCAACAAATGTCATTAGGAGTCCATCTAAAATGACGACCCCTTACAAACGAATTCAACGCAAGAGGCTTTCTTTGAGCATCATATTTAACCCACATATTGGCATAGAAATGTAGAATCACATCATCATCATATAAAACATAACGGTGCTCCCACAAGTACATCCACCATTGTTCTTCAAAAAATCCTCTAATAGTAGGATACTCATTTGAAAATGAATTAAATCGACAATTTTTCGTACGAGCTATCGATTTTGCACCCATGTTCAAATTCGCATAGTACCACTCTGCATATTTGTTGATAAAATCTAAAACATTATTAGAGCGAGGAGCTATAGGTATAAGACATTTCTTACTTTTTGCCCAACGACAATTTTTGAATGAAATCGTCCCGTGGAGTTCGGAAACTTGAGGATTGGAGAGTATAGGGTTTTGAATATCATCACATTCTTGAGCTACATTTCTTTGGGTAGCTCGAATATTCCGTTGTTCGGCTTCCTCTTGCCGATTTCTCGAAGAACCCTCTCCGCCCTTTCTTCGCTTGGAAGTGGGATTTTGACCGGTAGATTTTCTTGGAGGTGCCATATTTGTAAGATTCTTGCAAAATAGAGTGGATTAGCAACAAGAATCACAAAATTTGATGAAGAAATGAAGATTATAGAAAAAGGGGATGAGGCGCTGCTGAACGAAGGTTTGGGGATTTTTTGTGTTCTGTTTGAAAATGAAGAACATACACGTTTAAAGCCAAAAATAAGCCTGGGCGACCGGTCGAGGTAGGATGCGACCGATCGACGTGCAGGGTGACCGATCGGCCCTGCCTTGACCGTCCCAGTGCAATTCTCCAAACTCCCGAATTTTCCAAAATTCAATTTTTCACCCCAAAAGTTTTAAAACTTTGTGAAAATATAATCGAGGACTAAGTCCGACAAATACGAGTTTCGAGAAAACATATACACGAGAAAAATGAGTTTTTACGAGTAGTGCCCTTTTGAAAAAAATTCACAGAATCATTTAGTGGCACTTAAGGGGATGAAATGAAATAGTTTGAAAGAGAAGTGCATAATCATGACAAGAACACAATATCGAGTTCTAAGAATAATACGAGTGAACATACCTCGATGGCTTAAGAATCTCTTAGATGAAGTAATAGACGATAGCCAATGAATAGGAGATATATAACCTACACAATTCTTTTAAACAAATCTTGCACAAGACATAATAGCACAAGTGTAGGCCAAGCAATAAGAGATATCACAATAAAATGCTTATGCTATAGAAATCCATAAGAGATAAAAACACATGAGTCTAAGTAAGTCCACAAGAGTTTGAAAACAACATGTAAGGTCTCATTTTCAAAGGCTTTTAAAAACACAAATATATATTGAAGACCTTAATTTTAAAAAATATGAAAACTCATTTTGCAATTTAGACACAAATAAAAAAAAACATGCAATAAAAATAAAATGCATATTTAAATAGGGAGATACGTTTTACCAATTTCGCCATTTCCATGGGTTGTGTCTTTCCCATTGTTGATAATATTTTCCCCTTTGAAAATCATCTTGTTGATGATGGCTTCTCCAATTGCTCCATTTTCAAGGATTATGTATTTCCCATTGTTGATAATTTCTTTCTCTTGGAAATTCTTTGTGGTGAGGTCTTCTCCTTTGATTAAACGAGATGGTCATTTGATGTCTCCTTGGATGTATGAATTTTCTTCGATTATTATTTCGCCGGGTACCTAATATAACATTGTATTGTGGTACCCTCAAGTGCTTGGGTCCTTTGGGATTAGTCTTGAGACTTTTAGGTCTCCAAAAATAATTAGAGCTATTTCTAGCCCGACAAGTATTTACCGTATGACCCTTTTTACTACAATTGAAGCAAGTAATAATTTTTGGAGCATAATGACTAACATGCATAGGGACTTGATTTCTTTTCACATAATTAACAACACTAGGCTTATGATCAAGTCCTTTATCACAATTATGCATATCAATAATCTTGGTCATTTTATCGGTACTCAAGTTGGATTTTGATAAATCCTTTTTCATACAATTAATATCCTCAACAAGAGTACTATTTTCTTTTTCAAGGTTTCTAACCTTGTTAAGTGTGGTGGTGTGAGCACATGATAGTGATTCATAGGAAGTAGATAAACTATCCTTATCATTTTTCAAAGCATTGAATTCCTTTTTCAAATTTTTGTATTTAACAAGCAAGCTTTGGAATTCATTTTGAAGATCATCAAAATCATTTTGCAAACCACTATAATCATTATGTATAACAATATCATAGGAAGTAGAAGGTTTAAGACATACCTCATTATCTTCTTCGATGCCCATAAGACAATGTTCATCTTCTTCATAGTTGGAAGTTGTAAGAGGCTTGTTCCTTAGATTTGACATTGTATCCCTTTGAGAAGTAGATGCTTTTGAGTTGCTCTTATCATTTGCATATACTTCATGAATGGCTTCTAATTTTTGCCATACTTCATGAGCCGATCGAATTCCTACAATAAGATTAAATTCCAAGTTGGTAAGTGAACAATATAAAATATTGAGAGCTTTACCATTTAAAGAGATGGTTTTCTTCTCTTCATCATTGAGCTCTTTGAGGCCTTTGGAGGTGTGTGGTGTGTCCATCATCGGATGGATTTTCCATTAATGATGATGTTCCAAATATCGAACCCGCAACCTTGAAAATTACATTCCATTCTTCTTTCCAAAATGTAAAATTTTTGGAATTAAATCGAGGTGGCTTGGTGGTGGAAGTGCCGGAAAGGTGAGCTTCATTCGTAGCCGACGATCATTCCTTTTCACTCCCGAACATATGAGGAAATTATCAAAAGAAAAGAGGAATGTGTAATAAGTACTTACAAAGATCACTGAGGTGGTGGAGGCGGATAGTAGTGGCCTTGTGAAATGTGCCACTGATCCATACTGTAAGTCCAAGCGGCTACGATAATCTAGAGGGAGGTGAATAGATTATCTCCATCTTTACGATTTTACCCTCTTTTTCGAACAAAACAAGCCAAGATAATATAGAAGGTGCGGAATGTAAACAACACACGTCGATTTATAGAGGTTCAACCCACCTAGGGCCTAATCCTCTACCACCCCAGTATATCCGGGATGGATTTCAAAAAGAAAAAGAATTTTATTAATTACCAAAATTAATACAACTTCAACTTACAACACCTTGAAGAGCACCACACTCTTCTTCAACACCACTTTTGGAGATTACCACAATCTCCCTTTGAAGATTACCACAATCTTCCTTCAACGGCACCTTTGAAGATCACCACAATCTTCAATCTTGAAGAATACCAAATTCTTCAACACCTCAAGAGCACCACACTCTTGAAACACCTATCACCTAGATTACCCAAGTGTATTCTTTCCACAAGAATACTCACAAGGATGCCTTGTCTTGAATGATGACCAAAAATCAAGATTACAACTCAATAATGAATAATACAATTTCAGTGCAAGTGTAATCAAGAAATGAAAGCCTAGACCTCAAGATGTGAAAGTGATAAGCTAGGCAAATTACAACAAGAATAATAACTATGAAGAACAAGTGTTTGCTTGGAATGTATCTTGTTGTGTTGTATCTCAATTGTTGTATTGGTTGCTCCAAAACTTCCTCTATATATAGGAGATGATTGATCAAGTATAGGCTCCTCTTGGGGATTGAAAATCTACAGAAAAATACAATTAAAATCAAGAATATAGATGTTAGAAATCAATCCCACAATTTAAGGAAAGTTTGTCTGCTGCACAACGGTTAGAATTTTGCTGTCAAACTTGAGGGTGACTGGTCGCGCAATGATAAGGGAAAAGGAAGGAACACAACAAAAATACAAGGGGTGACCGGTCCAAGGGGTCTTCGACCGGTTGACCCCTACAGGGACCGGTCCCCCCTGACGAAAAACCAAAGATTAAATGTTCAGTTTTGAAACGATGTTCCCAGGTACCGATCGACAGGGTGTCGACCGGTCGACGCCACCGGTCGACCAGGCCAAATACAATTCCGTCTCATTTTTTGTTCCAAAATTCATCTTCAGGTACGGGTTGCCCTGTAGGGCGACCGGTTGACCTCGAGACAGAAATGTTGTCCAAATTTTGTCGAAAATAAACCTCAAGAAATACTCCAAAAATTTAGTAAAAATATTTTAAACCAATCGGGAGTATTTAGACAACATTTAGGAACTTTGTTTTGAAGTAGAAACTTATAAACATAAAATCATTAAAAGTGTTGTCCAATTTTATCTAAAATAAAACTTGAAGAAATACTCCGAATAAATAGTAAAAACATTTTAAATCATTTAGGAGTATTTGGACAACAATTAAAAACATTGTTTTGGTGTAAAAATAAAATCATCAAAATTAAGATAAAAACATGTATCAAACACATACGAGACATCATCTCGTACATCTGCTGCTGCTGTTGGGTGATGGCGTCGAAACACTGTAGATACTCGTGGTGATACTCATAGTGGTGGCTGTCAACTGATATGTGTCATCTAGCAATTTCCCCACATCATTTTCTACCCTTTCTAGCCTCACACCCATAGTTAATGGCCGGTTACCCCATTGGCGAGAGGTTCCCGTCATATCCCTTGTTGGCTCATCCTGCTCTTCTTGAGCAGCAACCCCTTCTACCCCCACATCTCTAAGTACCCAGTTACCCCTATTTCTGGTTGAAGTTGCGTCAGGGTTCGGAAGCCTAATTGTTGTTCTATCTGCCTGAATGAGCCAGTAATCACGCCCATCGAATCTTATCATTTTCATTGCAGTTAGAACATTTAAATCAATTAGCTTAGGCCCAGCTGCCTCCGCACACCCCTCCAAATTAATATTAAAATATTTAGCAATAGGGGTAATAATCCCCCCTATGCAAATTCCACCCCTCTCACTCTTTCTAATTCAATCAAATTGCCGGGCCACATAGCCCTGACGTTTGGCACCACTTCAGTCCCTGATGCCATACACCAAATTATAAATAATTCATCAACCATCAAAGCCCCTTTACTATCCTCCCTTGCAAAGATGGTTTCAGCCAAGACTCTGAACATATCGGAATACCGGGTTGCGAATACTAGACACCTTAGAAGTGCCTGGCGTATAAATTCGCTTCCTCGTTATCTTCCTCCAAACCCTATCCTTATCGAATTCCTCATGCTCCTCCACCCCATACGCCGGTGTTCTATAAATTTCATTTAAATCCTTAATTGATAGTTTCATTTGCTTATTCCCCAACCGAAATCTAACCCTTATCAGATTTCTTTTTCGCACAACCAATTCAAAGCTACTTAAGAATTCAAGAGTAATAACAGAGTAAGTAGCCCAATGCCCATTAAGAAAATCATCCCAATCAATTCTCCCACATAAAGCCCTAAAATCTTCCAATAAACCCAAATTCGTAAGAGTATGTTCATCGGGATACCTTGTATTGATCCATGGACGAAAGTAGAGTATCATCCATCTAGCTCGGTGGGTTTCATTTGGCAAATTGACGTTGGAGGCTTTAGACTCTCTGGGTTGAAAATTGGTTGAGGCTCAGGTTAGGGCTCTGGGGTAGGCTCCCTCATTCTTCTCGTATTCCTCCTAGTTCCTCTTGCATCCCTAGAAGCCATGAATTCAAGAGTGTAAGATTAAAAATCTAAAATTTGAGAGTTCTTGAAGTACCCCCAAACTTTGGTGTAGAACTTGGAGAAGTTGAGAATTTGAAGGTATTTGGTGATGGGTTTCTTGAGAAAGTGAAGGATTTGTGTTTTTGGTTTGAGGTTGGAGGTGTATTTATAGAGATTGGGAGAGTGGTTTTTGTATTTGGGGAGAGAATTTTCGTGGGTTAGGGTTTGTGTAGAAGAAAATGTGAGAAAAAGTGGGATTTTGGGGTAAAAATAGGGGAATTTCGAATCTGCCCATTTTCCGTTTCAGGGGCCACACGGCCAAACCGTGCATGTTGGTGTTTCATAAATGGTTTTATCATGATTTTGATGATTTTGTTTTTAAACCAAAACAATGTTTTTAAAGGTTGTCCATATACTCCTAAATGATTTAAAATGTTTTTTTAATATTTTTCGGAGTATTTCTTCAAGTGTATTTTCGACAAAATTGGACAACGCTTTTATATGATTTTGTGTCAAATGTTTTTACATCAAAACAATGTCCTTATATGTTGTCCCAATACTCCCGATTGGTCTAAAATGTTTTTACTATTTTTCGGAGTATTTCTTGAAGTTTATTTTCGATTTAAAATGGACAACACTTATGTTTCAGCTCGACCGGCCGCCTATAGGGCAACCCGCACTGAGTTGAGTTATGGAACATAAAAAAAGGGACGGAGGGGCGAGGGTGGCGGACCGGTCGACCCTAGGGCGGCCGGTGCCTGGCACCTAAGTAAACGAGAAAACATCTGTTTCTCTTTTTTGTTCAACCCCAACCGGTCCAACATGAGGGTGACCGGTCGAACCCCCCCTCGACCGGTCCCCTTGTTTAAAAATTGCAGAGTTTTCAATTTCAACTTATCTCTGCGCGACCGGTTGAACCCCTTTTGATGACAAACTATCCGTTGAGTTTACAGACAAGTTTTCCTTAAATTGAGGGGTTGATTTCTAACAACTCTTTTCTTCAATTGTCTTGGTATTTTTTTACAGAATTCATGTCCCCAAGAGGAGCCCATCTTGTACAAGACATCTTCTATAAATAGAGGAAGAATTGAAGCACAACAACAAGAGAGAAAACAACAACACAACAAGATACACTCAAGAATACACTTGTTCTTACATTGTCTTATTTCTTGTTGTAATTTGCCTAGCTATTCACTTTCACATTCTTGAGGTCTAGGCTATTCTTGATTACACTTGCACTCAATTGTATAATTCATTATCGAGTTGTAATCTTGAATTTTTTGGTAATCATTCAACACAAGATATCCTTGTGAGTGTTCTTGTGGTAAGAACACACTTGGGTGATCTAGGTGTTAGGTGTGAGAAGATTGTGGTAATCTTCTTGTTGAGGTGTTGAAGAATTTGGTATTCTTCAAGGTTGAAGATTGTGGTAATCTTCACAAGGTGTCGTTGGAGATTGTGGTAATCTTCAAGAGAGATTGTGGTAATCTCAAAAGTGGTGTTGAAGAAGAGTGTGATGCTCTTCAAGGTGTTGTTGTAAGTTGGTGTTGTATTAATTTTTGGTAAATTAATAAAATCTTTTTCTTTTTGAAATCCATCCCAGGATATCTTTGGGGTGGTAGAGGATTAGGCCCTAGGTGGGTTGAACCTCTATAAATCGGCGTGTGTTGTTTACATTCCGCACCTTTATTATTGTCTTTGAGCATTCGGTTCGAAAAGAGGGCGAAATCGAAAAGATGGAGATAATCTATTCACCCCCTCTAGATTATCGTGAGCCGCTTGGACTTACAAGTGGTATCGAGCCAAACTCTTTGGCAAGCTCGTTTCACATCGCGAGTGAAGAGGAACGATAGTCTCTGACGAACGAAGCTCATCTTACCAAGCACCTCCACCACCAAGCCACCACTATTTGATTCCAAAAATTTTATTTTTGGAAAGAAAGAATGGAATGCTATTTACAAGGTTGCGGGTTCGACATTTGGAACACCGTCATAAATGGAGAATCCATTCGATGAAAGATACACCACACACCTCCAAAGGCTTCAAAGAGCTCAATGATGAAGAGAAGAAAATCATCTCCTTAAATGGTAAAGCTCTCAATATTTTGTATTGTTCATTTACTAATTTGGAATATGAACATATTGTAGGAATTCGATCGGCACATGAAGTATGGCAAAAACTAGAAGCCATCTATGGAGTATTTGCAAATGAAAGGAGTCAAACAAAAGCATCTACTTCTCAAAGGGATACAAGTTCAAATCTAAGGAACAAACCTCTTACAACTTCCAACTATGAAGAAGTTGAATATTGTTTTATGGGCATCGAAGAAGAAAACGAGGTATGTCTTAAACCCTCTACTTCCTATGATATTGTCATTCAAAATGATTATAGTGATTTGCAAAATGATTTTGATGAACTTCAAGATGAATTCCAAAGCTTGCTTGTTAAATACAAAAATTTGAAAAAGGAATTCATTGTTTTAAAAAATGATAAGGATAGTTTATTTACTTCCTATGAATCACTTTCATGTGCTCACACCACCACTCTTGATAAGGTTAGAAACCTTGAGAAAGAAAATAGTACTCTTGTTGAGAATATTGATTGCATGAAAAAGGATTTATTAAAATCCAACTTGAGTACCAATAAAATGCCTAATATTGTTGATATTCATAATTGTGATAAAGGACTTGATCATAAGCCTAATGTTGTTAATCATATGAAAAAGAATCAAGTCCCTATGTATGATGGTCATTATGCTCCAAAAATTGTTACTTGTTTTTATTGCGGTAAAAGGGTCATACGGTTAATTCTTGTCGTGCTAGAAATAGCTCTAATTATTGTTGGAGACCTAAAAGTTTCAAAGCTAATCCCAAAGGACCCAAACACATGAGGGTACCACAAAACAATGTCATATTAGGTACCCGGTGAAATAATAATCGGAGAAAATTCATACCGCCAAGAAGACATCAAATGACCAATTCATTTATAAAAGGAGAAAACATTTTCAACAAAGCCAATTTCCAAGAAAAGGATATAATCAAAAATTGAAAGAACACAATCCTTGGAATTGGCAAAGACATCATCAACAAGATGATTTTCAAAGAGGAAGAGACTATCAACAATGGGAAGGTAACAAACCTTGGAAATGGAGTAATCGAAGAAGCCATCATCATCAAAGTGACTTCTCAAGGGGAAGATATCATCAACAATGGGAACGACACAACCCATGGAAATTGCGTAATTGGTAAATCGTATCTCCCCATTTAAATATGCATTTTAATTTGTTATGCATGTTTTTATTTGTGTCTTTATTGCAAAATGAGTTTTCAAGTATTTAGTTTTAAAATTGAGGTCTTCAATATATATTTGTGCTTTTAAAGATTTTTTGAAAAAGAAGACCTTATATGTTGTTTTTAAAACTCTTGTGTATTTTGGTAGACTAAAGTGGTTTATCATCTCTTATGGATTTTTATGGCATGAGCTTACTTGTGATATCTCTTAGCCTACACTTTTATCATAATGATTTGTGCTAGAATTGTTTTAAGAATTGTGTAGGAGTTACATATTTCCACAAATGGCCATTTACGTTATTATTTGTCAAGAGAGGCATAAACTATCGAGGTACGTCTACTTGTGTTATTCTTACTCCTATAAGATCGTTATATGTTTTGCCATATGCCTATGTGCTTGTTTTTCAAAGTATTTTATACAAGTGCCATTAAGAGGATTTTTAGATTTTTTGAAAGGCACTATTCGATACTTGATTGCACATATTTGCTTTGTCAACTCTTGTTCAAATACTTCTTTTAAATGAGGTCTCAACTATATGCTATCGGATTTTCAAATTTCAAAAGAGACCTTTTGTAGCTTTCTTAAGCTTATTTGAACTTGCATGATTTATTAGACTCTTGATGATCTTCTAAATGGATAGTATGTGTTTCTTGCTTCATGGTCTATATACATAGTGTCTATTTCTACTATGCTCTTTTGCAAGATATTTTGTGATTGATGATTGAGGCATGTTTTTACACTTGGGCTATTTTTTCTTGCGATGCCGTTAATGAGTTTGTTAAGTTGTGTAGATGAGAAATGAAGTACTCCAAATATTAGTTACCTCAAAATATTTGGATGTAAATGTTCTATTATGAACACCTTAGATCAATTGGATGCCCTATGATGATAATGATGAAGAAGACAAAAAGGGTATTCCGGAACAAACTCGATGACCAAGGCAACATTGGTCGAACTAAGGCGAGGTTAGTAGCTCGAAGGTATTTTCAAGAAGAAGGTAATTGATTTTGGTGTAACATTTGCACTCATAGCACATTTAGTAGCTATTTGCATTTTACTTGCCCATTCTTGTTTTAAGAAAATTTCAAGCTTTACCAAATGGATGTTAAATCCAATTTTCTCAATGGTTTTATTCAAGAAGAAGTCTATGTAAAACAACCTCCGGGGCTTTAAATATTTCTAGGCTAAATGATTTTTATAAAAGGCCTTGTATGGTTTAAAACAAGCACCCCATGTATGGTATGATAGACTTAGCTATTTTTGCTAAATGATTTTACAATAGGTAAAGTTGATACTACTCTCTTTGTTTTTTAAAAAAGGCAAGATTGTTTACTTGTGCATATTTATGAGAATATTTTTGGTACTACTAATGAATATTTGTGCAAGATATTTTTCCAAGTTGATGCAAGGTGTACTTGAAATGAGCATGATGAGGGAGCTCAATTTCTTGCTTGGACTTCAAATTATTCAATGCCAAGTAGATGGTTATATTTCAAAAGAACTCTTGAAGGAGTTAGGCATTGAAGAAGGAAGAATCATCTCAACCTCTATGGCTACCAATGAAGAGATTGAGAAAGGTTGAGAAAGGCATGTCGGTTGACAAATAAATTCGAGGTATGTTTTCTTGTATTATTCCTATAGACTCGACATTTCATATGCCTTATGTCTATATGCTCGACTTAAAAAAAAATTATCCCAACGAATCTCATTAAAGTGCCGTTAAAAGAAATTTTCAAATATTTGAAAGGCACTTCCTCTTATGACTTGTTGTATCCAAAGCTTTAAAATGTTCTTATTTTTCGGGATTACAAGTCCGATATTTATTATACGGTTTTCCGTATTCAAAATATAGTTCGTCATAATCGAACTAAACATATTGAGATTCGATATTTTCTTTTTAAAAAGGGATTGAGTTTTTAACAAAAACTTGAGATGTGTTTAATTCCGTCTCAAGGATAACTCGCGGAATTTTTAATCGTTAACCGCTGAGTATTTTACCTCATTTCGAGCTTAATTATGACATAATATATATTGAATGAGGTCTACGTTTGCATTTTGCACGTTTTTAAAACCTAGGGGCGAAAAATTGGATTTTTGGATCAAATTTTGTATTTCAAAACGAGCGAAAATAGTGGTGCCGGGGCGGGGCCGGCCGTCGCCCACCCGGCTCGGCCGATGGTCGCCCATGCCCTGGACCAGGTCGCCCTTGAGATTTTTTGGTTAAAATTGTTTCTATTTCCAGACTTTGGCATTTTGGCCCTTTCAACTCTATTTCGACCCCTTTGACATTTTCACACACAATTCACTTCAAATGTGTTTTGTTGTATAAAATTCATATTTTGGGAATTGTCTAGCTCGATTATCATCATCATTGCTCATCTTTACTGTCGAATGGTAAGAATTTCACTCTCTTTAGCTCAATTGGGTTGAACCCTTGAGAACTTGGTTTAAATGTCTATTTCTTGATGCAAATTATACATGTATGTGATGAGCTTATTGATTGTTGATGAATGATATTTATTAAATTGCATTTGGTGATGAAAAACTTGGCTTGATTTTATTTACAAGGGCTATATATATCTTTTTCAATTTTTGACGCGCGCCAAGTGTTCGATAAAATGTTTCAATGAAAAATTCATCACCTACATGATTTTCTCGATTTCAAAAAGTCTTATATATTTATAGAGATCATGTTTTGCTTATCAAATGAGTTTTCATTAGCTTCTACAAGTCGTATGATTCGACTTTTCCCTCCTACTTGGTTTATAAGCTTCAATGTTCAAATAGCTCGATACATCGGTTTAGTTGCGCACTTTGATATGAATATATGATGTATTTATCGTGCTAACATTTTTTTGATGATTCCAAAGGGGGGAGAAACAGGTTATAAGCTCGTTAGCTCAAAGAAGCTAAGATAAGCTCAATGAAAAGAAGCTATAAGTTATGGCTATTGAAAGCCATAAGTTGTGGATCATTTTTTGTCCACTCTTGGTATATTATGGTTGTATATGTTTCTTAGTCCATTGGTTGTAGTATGGACTCATATACGTTTCTAATGATGTCTCTTTGTGGGGAGCTTTTAAGTTTTTGATACTTAAGCTCAATATCGAAAAGCTAAGATTTTAGCTTATGTTGAAGTTGCTTCTATATTACTCTTGTTGTGCATGTTGATAGGGGGAGCATTTGCTATATGTGTTTGAAAATCTCTACTCCCATCCTTGTGTTTATATTGCGCGGAATGTTGTCGCTCTCAACGGATATTTATTTTTGACCGGAAAACTTATTTTGTTTTCAAAATCGCCTCTCAAAATTGTTTTGTTTTCAAAATCGGCCTTGTTGAATTGTTTTGGTTTGTAATCATCAAAAAGGGGGAGATTGTTTGATAAATGGTTTTATCATGATTTTGATGATTTTGTTTTTAAACCAAAACAATGTTTTTAAAGGTTGTCCAAATACTCCTAAATGATTTAAAATGTTTTTAATATTTTCCGGAGTATTTCTTCAAGTGTATTTTCGACAAAATTGGACAACGCTTTTATATGATTTTGTGTCAAATGTTTTTACATCAAAACAATGTCCCTATATGTTGTCCCAATATTCCCAATTGGTCTAAAATGTTTTTACTATTTTTCGGAGTATTTCTTGAAGTTTACTTTCGATTTAAAATTGGACAACACTTATGTTTCAGGCTCGACCGGTCGCTCTATAGGGCAACCCGTACCTGAGTTGAGTTATGGAACAGAAAAAAAGGGACGGAGGAAGGCGAGGGGCAGGTGGTGCAGCACCTCGTAAGAACAGAAACATCTGTTTCTCTTTTTTGTTCAACCCCAACCGGTCCAACATGAGGGTGACCGGTCGAACCCCCCCTCGACCGGTCCCCCTGTGTAAAAATTGCCGAGTTTTTAATTTCAACTTATCTCTGCGCGACCGGTCGAACCCTCTTTTGACAGCAAACTATCCGTTGAGTTTACAGACAACTTTTCCTTAAATTGAGGGGTTGATTTCTAACAGCTCTTTTCTTCAATTGTCTTGGTATTTTTTACAAAATTCATGTCCCCAAGAGGAGCCTATCTTGTACAAGACATCTTCTATAAATAGAGGAATAATTGAAGCACAACAACAAGAGAGAAAACTACAACACAACAAGATACACTCAAGAATACACTTGTTCTTAAATTGTCTTATTTCTTGTTGTAATTTGCCTAGCTATTCACTTTCACATTCTTGAGGTCTAGGCTATTCTTGATTACACTTGCACTCAATTGTATAATTAATTATCGAGTTGTAATCTTGAATTTTTTGGTAATCATTCAACACAAGATATCCTTGTGAGTGTTCTTGTGGTAAGAACACACTTGGGTGATCTAGGTGTTAGGTGTGAGAAGATTGTGGTAATTTTCTTGTTGAGGTGTTGAAGAATTTGGTATTCTTCAAGGTTGAAGATTGTGGTAATCTTCACAAGGTGTCGTTGGAGATTGTGGTAATCTTCAAGAGAGATTGTGGTAATCTCAAAGGTGGTGTTGAAGAAGAGTGTGGTGCTCTTCAAGGTGTTGTTGTAAGTTGGTGTTGTATTAATTTTTGGTAAATTAATAAAATCTTTTTCCACTTTGAAATCCATCCCAGGTGGGTGGTAGAGGATTAGGCCCTAGGTGGGGTGAACCTCTATAAATCGACGTGTGTTGTTTACATTCCGCACCTTTATTATTGTCTTTGAGCATTCGGTTCGAAAAAGAGGGCGAAATCGGAAAGATGGAGATAATCTATTCACCCCCCCCTCTAGATTATCGTAGCCGCTTGGACTTACAGTTGGTGCTGCTGCATCTGTTTGCCAGCCTTGGTTCACACGGTCCAGCCGTGTGGTGCTGGGCAATTTGCCCTATCGCACAACCAGGTTGTGTGATATCACACGCTCGTGTGGAGTTGGTTTCGTACTTTTTTTTACGGGAGTTTGTCGTGACGCCTCCTACACAACAACTCAAGAAAACTAAACAAAACTAAAAATTTAGTTAATAAATAACAATTAAAATTGAAGGCGATAATATAAAAAATGTACGAAAAAAATATGAAATAAATTGGGTTGCCTCCCATACAGCGCCAAGTTTAACGTCTCCAGCCAGACTTCAGATTTCTAATCACTATTGCTAAACTATGTTATTTGAAACCTGTGGACCCTCAACGCCATCCGTCAGACGAATATCGTTGCATTGCTCTTGTGGATTTAGCTCAGTATCGCTTGGGAAATTGCCTTTCTGGTGTTGGCCTCCTACAGCAGTTGTGATCTGGGATACTTGTGTTTCCAAAGATTCCAGTCTTGCGTTTACGTTTGTGTTTAGCTGAGTGACTTATTCTTCTATCCTGTCTATCTTGGCTTCATCTTTGTTTAGTCTTGCCCTTGTTTCTCCAATAAACGAGGATAACATTTCTTCCATAGATGCTTTCTTTTCATTAGACTCCGCTCTGCCTTGATTACCCACGGTGTATCCCTCTGGTGGCTACAAAATATTTTTATTATTAGCATAAGAGAAATTTTCATGGTTTCACAACCCTGGATGATAGTAGTTGGGTATCTGATTATTTATGTAATTGTTGTTGAAGTTTCTTTGTTAGCCCACAAAGTTTGCCTCCTCTTCAATAACAACAGGATCTCTTGGAGTCAATTGTTGCATCGCTTCTAGTTTCATATTTAGCACGGATACCTGTAATGTGAGCATGACGACTTTCTCACATGAACTTCTGCCTCTCGTCGGACGGTCGATCTTTCGGATGACCATTGGTAACTGTAGTTCGCCATCTCCTCTAGTAACTCTAGTGCCTCCTCAGGATATTTCCCTAGTAGTGCACCTCCAGAGGCATCATCTATAATTGTTCTTGTGTTACCACTCAAACCATTATAGAAGTACTGAACCTATTGGTAATCGGGGTATCCATGTTGAGGACACTTCCTTAGCAACTCCCGGAATCTATTCCTTGCTTCATATAGCGGATCAGCATATAATTGCCTAAACTGGGCAATTTCAGATTTCAACTGCAGCGTCTTATTGGGGGAAAAGTATTTGGCTAGAAACCGCTGACTTAGTTCTGCCCAATTTGTGGATGGTGGTGTTAAAGAGCATAACCATCCCTTAGCCTTATCGCGCAGAGAGAATGCGAAAAGGCGGCATCGAATGATATCCTCAAAAACACCATTCATCTTAACAATATCGCAAATTTCTAGAAAGTGCGCCAAATGCTCGTTTGGATCCTCAACGGCTCTACCCCCAAACTGGTTTTGTGACACCATCTGGATCAATGTCGATTTTAGTTCAAAATTGTTTGCATTGATCGGCAGAAGAGCCATACCCCCATAAGTTTGGCTTACCTCTGGCTGAAAGTAGTCCCTAATTGCCCTTCTCGCGGGTCTTTCCCCTGGTGGGCGCTCCTCATTGTTTCTGTTTTCCACTGCATTCAGATTTGTCCTATCCGCCATTGCTTTGGCTCTTTTCTTAGTTGCTTGGTTGTCTTTTCAATTTCCAAATCAATGGGAATTGACTGGGTTGATCTGAAACGCGTGATCATGCACTATCTGCACTAAACAAAAACAATGTTAAAATCGAACCAAAAATAAAAAAATCGAAAAAGAACAAAAATATTTACAAAAAAATGCTTCCATTAAGATTGAACTACTTATTACTATATCTAAGTAGAATCTAATCAATCCCCAGCAATGGCGCCAAAAACTTGTTCGCTAAAAATTATTTTGGTTCATACAACTGCAAGTGTACAGTGTAATTTAAAGGATAATGACAAGCAAGGTCGTATTTCTCAGGGATTGAAGCTCAAAACACTTAGGCTATAATAAACCCAATTTTATTGAAGCGACCGAAAATTTGAGTTTATTTAATCCTAAAAATCGAAAATAAATAAAATAAATAAAATAAATTTGTGAACCCCACAAGTATTTTCAACATCTTTAGGAGCAACCTTAGGTACATAATCTCAACACGCTTCTTCAATATTAATTGCGAATAAAGTTTTAAAAACCAATTCATGCAATTCTATGGGTTCAAATTCCTAATATCATTTACTCTCCCTCCCGGGTGGTGCGTAAATAGTTGATTAAGAACAATTGTAGTCCTCCCGGATCGTTACTATCATTAATAACTCCAAAAACAGTTGTGAATTGAATGACTCCCACAAACACGTCTGTCACACATGTTTCATGTCTGAATTTGGTTTTCGTCTTACTAGAACTCACCTCCCGGATTACTGACTAGAAGTATGACATACAAATTATTGATCAGATAAAAAGAAATTATAACTAAGCACTCGAATTCATAAAATAGAAAGCATGAAGCAATTAAGCAAACAAGTAATCATATTTAATTCAAATCCACCGTTTCGATTATGCCCCTAAGATTTGAAAAATATGCCAAACATTGATTACAAACTCATAGACAAATTCGAATCAATATTATGACTACCTATAAGAGAAATCCCAACTTCGAAGAAGATAAATTCTACAAGCGGCGTATATCCCATGTCAAAATGAAATTCCGCATCGTGGTTGCACATTTCCATTATGTACTTTCTCTCGGACCAAGTGGAACTTTCTCCGTTATTGAGGTAACATCATATAAGCACAGACAAGAGGTCTTAGACATAGAAAGAAAACCCCTTCTTGTCAAGATGGATTCCCCTTCCAAGCCCTCGAAACTGTTGTGCTCCTTAAATGGGAAAGCCTTGTGGTATTCTTCGCGACCTAGCTTTTTGCTCTCAGAAGCTCTTCGCTTCTTTGGTTCCTGTGTTATTTGATGTGTTTTTATTGTATCAAGTTGTTATCTTTCGTGCAAGACTTGGCCCCCTTTTATAGAAGCTTGGAGAGAATACTTGTAGAGTTGGAACAGGAAAAGAACTCCAAAAATGCGCTGAAACAGATTCCCACACGGTCGGGCCGTGTGGGTTCACACGGGCGTGTGGCCTTGGGCGTAGTCCTTTGTCGCACGGACAGGCATGTCACACGATTTGGTGGTGCGGTTGGAATCCAAGTCCACACAGCCGTGTGAAGCTACATGGTCAGACCATGTGGACCTGCTCCGTCCTCTGTTTTCTTCCTTTCTTCCCACACTCGTGTCATTTTCCCAACACAAGTCCACACGGTCGTGTGAGGCTACACGGTCAGACCGTGTGGACCTCCTCTTGTTCCCTTTTTCTGTCGTTTTGATCCTCTCTTTGCATTCGACAATCTTATCCGGGCATCCCTACTGATATTTCTTCATTTTAAGCTCCATTTCCTGCAAGAATTACAAGAATACGCAATATCATGCCCTTTAAAGGAAACCAAGTAAAAACATAGTAAATATGCGTGCAAATGCATCAATTATGTATCATTTTAAGCCCCAAAATGTACGTACATTTTACACACATCAGGATGCTCGTGGGGACCCTATCTTGCCGGCTGACGAAGAGGACACCATCTCAATTTATAATCTGTTTGCTCCTTTGGGTCGTCGCGAGGCACCACGATCCGAGGATGATAGGAGATGGGAATCTGGGTTCAAACTGGACTTACCCAAATTTCACGGTGACATTGATGGGGATGCTTTTTTGGATTGGCTACACACTGTTGATGAGTTATTAGAGTTCAAAGTTGTGCCGGCGGACCGTCGCGTGCCTTTAGTTGCAACCCGTTTTCGTGGTCGGGCTGCTGCTTGGTGGCACCACTTTAAACGTTTACGATCTCATCAAGGGAAACCAAAGATTGAGGATTGGTCGAAATTCCGCAAGCACGTGGAACGTGAATTTTTGCCTTTTAACTATCAACGTATTTTATATCAGAGGTTGCAATCCCTTCGTCAAGGATCTCGTACAGTAGATGCCTATTCCATGTAATTTTATCAACTAATTACACGTTCTAATATCTCTGAATCCTCAAACCAGCTTATATCTCACTATATTGAGGGTTTGCGAATCCCGTTTCAGGACATGTTGTAGGTCCCAAGGGGTGTGAGTAAGGTTTAGAAGGGGTGGTTGAATAAACCTTACCAACTTTTCGATTTTAGTCCTTTTAAAATATTACAGAGTTAACACAAACAACTAAGTCCTTAAGGGACAGCTAAGTTGGTTATTCAGCAGAGTTAGCCACTCAACAGACTCGATAGAGTTGTTGATAGAATAACTCACCTGTTTAACTTGAACCTTAACTTGGCTGTGTTGGTTTTATCAGCGGAAGACTTAACACCCTTTGATTTGTTTTAAACTTGTTTTAACACTTGATTTTAGCACTTGGTTATTAATAAGTTTGAATAGCAAATAGATTTATCAAACAGATATAAAGTAGAAATGCAGAAATGTTAATGTGTTGGAAAATGAATGACCCAGTTGATTTTTATAGAGGTTCGAAGATGGGGTAATTCTTCTAATCCTCTCTTGTCCAACTCCTGGAGGAATCCACTAAGTAACAAATCATTTTACAAAGTGGTGAACAGTCTAGAGATAGCCTTGGTCACACAGCTGGCTTCTCGTCCAACTCAACTTCTTCACAGGGCAACTGCCTTGCTACTTCAGCTCACTTTCTCAAGCTCTTGGATTTGATCACGAAGCCCTCTAATAACTTGATACTGGTTCGACCTTGGACCTTCCTACAATCCTCCTTGGAAAGTATACCCCTTTTGATTCTTCAAAAGTTTCTCTTCAATAGTTTGAAGTTGTCTTTTCTTCACAGCTTTGTGTTGGATTGACTTCCTTCGAGTTTCAGGCTTGAGGATTTGCTTGAATATCTTTGAGAATATTTTCAGGTTTGCAACTTAAATATTGCTTGCTTGTTCGTGGTTCAGGTATTCAATGTAACCTTTTCTCAATGAATTTCCTCAGCCTTTTATAGTGAACTTTCAAAAATCTGCCAGTTGAAGAGATAGGCTGATTTTCAAAAGACACTTGTATTTGCTGGCTTGTCTTTTCTTGGTCTTCACTCTTGAGATGTATACCTTTCCTCGTATTAAATGAATGTGCAGCTTTTCAGGTTCTGACACGAGGTGCAGTGTTTTCCATTGGTTTATCCCTTTTGCACGTTTCTGGGACAAGCACTTTAAGACCTGACAGCATGGACGCATTACTAATTTAAGTAATGTTCTTGACTTTTGTGCAACGGATTCTTTTCAATTAACTCCTCTTTTTCTTCCGCTGTTCCCCTGGTGACCGAGTGCGCTTCAATCATTTGAAGACTCATCTGTCACTTTCAACTTGTGACTTGGCTCCTTGAGATGACTTTGACTGACACTTCACACGGCTGTTCCTCAGCTGATACACATTCAGTCAAGTTCTTGATCTTCCTTCTTGGCCATACTCAGTTGTTCCACAGCAGAGTCTTCACTTCAGTCTTTAGTTGACTTCTTGTATTTCCAGGCATAGCTGACTTAACTCAGCTTTTCCAGCCATATCTATTACAATGAAATTTACAAGCAAAATGGGGTGCCAACTCTCTAGTTTAAGTTTTACATGGCATTCATCAAAATCTATAAATTAAATTCCCAACAATTTCCCCCTTTTTGATGATGCCAAAACTTAAAAACATTAAACAATATGTAAACAACAAAGATACATACATACAATGCAGTAACAAAGAATATATGCGTTGAATAGATCGTTTTATTGATCATAGCATTCTTGTCCTTTACACAGCTGTTTACATTTAGTATCAAAGCATTCTATATTAAAGTAAAATATAAACATCTGTGCTAGGATACAAATACAAAGTGAAAAATTAAAGAAAACTTCACTAAGTATACAGATGACTTACAAAAGTGTATTTACCTAAGTAAAATACATGAAGGGTTCACAGCAACACTTCATCGCCTTCGCTGCTTTCTTCTTTCCTCTTCAGCTCTATCGAAGTCATCGGCTCTTTTTATCTTTCTTTCTTCTTCAGCTGCTTTCTTCTTTTCATAGGCTCTTTTGGAAGCATCATCCTTCCGCTTCCTCTCGAGCCATTGCTTTGATTGCCTTCTGCTTTTCTCTTCTTGTCTTTTCACGTATTCAACATTTTTCCTAGCCACTTCCAGATTTGCTACTTCATCATACCCAACCCAGTAGATCCTTCCCATCTTTCTGGGATCTACATATTTGATATTTTTGGGTTGTGGTCTAGGTCGAAAACCTCTTCCTCTACCACTTCTTCCTCCTCCTCTGGGTGTATACTGTACAAGAGTCTTTTGCTTACCAGCTGAATGGCTGATGGTAGTCTGCTGCTTATCAGCTTCTTCGCACAATTTAAGACCCTTCTCCCGATGAGATCCAGGCTTGGGCTACAAACATCTTTTGGAAATAGCCTTCGAATTCGAGCGTCTTGAATTCTTCAACTAATCTTGGCTCAGATCCGTTGTCTGGAATAGCATCTTGATCCTTCCCTACTGGAATGCCACCGTATTGTTTCCACACTTCTTCAATGCGGGCATCCGTCCTCTTGTCAAACTCTTCCATCCCTGCTTCTACAATTCGCCTTTTCTCCGACATTGGTACAAAATAGTGTTCGATCGACAGAGTCATTGGAAGATTGCTGATTATAGAAGCCGTAACATGACCCTACCGGGGGGTTTCAGCAATCATTAATGTCAAGTCCTTCGAATGTTCCCCCTCAACTGCTTTTCCCTTCTTTTTCTCAGCTAATGTCATCTTGGCTTCCAATTCTTTCAACTTTTCTTCTTTTAAACTCCTTAGGGACTCCTCTTCCCCCTTTTTGGCATCATCAAAAGAGAGAGGAACCCCAGGGAACATGCCTGCGAGCATGAAGTCGAGTCTGCTGAGAGCTGAGTTATGCTTGGAGTCTGCTGCGGCATAAGCTGTCCAAAATTCTGATCGAGTGGTTTTCTACTCGGCTGCCACCAGTTTCATTTCAGCCATGAGAAGGCTGAATTTGGCATTCATGGTCTCCTCAAGACGCAGAACTTCTTTTCGTTGGAATTCACGCAGTAACTCCATTTCTGTTTTGTGAGAGGCATGCAATCTCTCAATATATGCCTGCATCCTCTACTTCATGTCAGCATTGTCAGCACTCCAAACGAGCATCTTATTGTGTAACGCCTTGAAGTAGCGAACTTGCTCGTATCGCACGGCACTCTACTGTTGAGATCACTCCCTGATCCTTACCACTATCCCTCTCAAATCTGCTGTGAGGGTGTCATCTCTATTGTCTAGACGTAAGTCTAGTGAGGCCTGGTGCCATTCGATCTTCTCAATCTCTTCACAGATTTTCCTGAAGACTTCACGAATCTCAGCTGTCACACCTGATTCAGCTATTGGCTATTCTGCAACGAAGTCAAAGTTTGTTGGCACAATAAAGTCGGTAGGGATTACTGGATCTTCTCGTGCAGTGAATCGCCGTTTCTCTCTAGCAGTCTCTTCCTCTAGCTCAGGCAACTCGATAGAAAAGGGAAATACTTGTTCAAAAGCATCATCTCGCACATATGGGATTGCTTGTGCGATTTGTGCCTGTGATGTTGCTGGTGGAGTTGGTACTGCTGCAGCTGTGGGAGCCTGCGCAGATTACTCGGTTTCAGTTGGGGATTTTGGAATGTGTTGCCCAACTGACTGAGCCTCAGCTGTCTTAACAACGTCTTTGGTCTCAGTAGTTTTCTCTAAATAAAGTACCGGATCCTCAGCTGTATCATCAGCGTCATCGGATGATGATGAAACCTGGAGGCTTGGTTCATCATCGAAGTTGAATGTTTGACGAGCAGCTTTGTAACTCGACTAACTCATATTCTTGAGAACATTCTCAGCTGGGTCCTTTTGATGTGCAACGGGTGTGGACTCAGCTTCATCTTCAGACCCCAGAAATGATATGTCAAGATTTTCCTGGGAGTCATGAAGTGCACTTATATCCTTCTCAGATTGAGTGCTTTGAACAGGATGAATGTTCTGTGTCTGAGCTTTACCCAGGGAAGTCTCAACCTCTCTTGGGCCTTCACTACCTCCGGCAAGATCTCAATCTGCCGGCGAGGCCTTCAACATTCCCTGGACGATCCAGAATCGTCTTAGGGTCTTCAACATTGGCATACATAGAAGTCTCAACCTCTTGGATTGCACTTTCATTGCCCAGAGTGTTAACTCCTCGGCATTTCCATCCGTGGCTTGATCGCGCAAATGATGTCATCAGCCTTCAAAGCGGACACTTCACCGGGACAGACTTAATCGTCCGAAGCCGTCAATGTCAATCTGTTGTGGTTCTTTTTCAGTTTCTACTTCGCCACCTTTCTTTAATATAGAGTCATCTGCATCATTCTCCGACCCTGCTGCAGTAGAGTGAGTTTTCCCCTCAGCTGACACACCAGCTGAGTGACTGATGATGGGGTCACTCTTCTCCAAACTCGCGGCTTCTTCCGTTGAGTGCTCAGCCGCTGGGGCAGGTGGTAAAACACCTTCAGTAGGGGTTGGCTCAACTTGGGTGCCCAAGGTCCCAGTTTCATCGCCATTTCCCTTGGAACCATCCTCTGACTAGATAGGAGACGTAGCTGCATCAACGAATGAGGCAATATGTTGTGCTACTCCCAACGATCGGTTTGTAGGAGAGACTGAGACGATTCTCCTGGTCCGTCGAATAGTTGCTGCTCATGCATTAGCCTGGAATCCCGTAGAGCTTGCTGCAAGTCCGACTTCTCTGCTGTAGCTGCGGGATCCATATCTTCATCACTCTCTGAGAACACATCAAGATGAGAGTGAGTGTGTTCTAGAGTTCCAGTAAGCGTGCATATCTTGGATTTCTCAAGAGCTTGTGCTTCCTCGGTTGCTTTGGCTTTTTCCTTCTCCGTGAATATGTGTAGAATATCCATGCAGTTAACTTCATTCAGGGCCTCAGGCACAGTGTTGACTCCGAGAAATTACAGCAATTCCTCCTCTTCTTCGATGAACTCAGGGCGAGCAAACTGCGCCCTTGAGTGGCCTAGCTTCCATGCCCCCCATTCGTGTAGATGGCGCTAAATGTCTGGGTATACAAGAGAATACATGATGATATCATCATCTTCTTGTCCTTCATTTTCTGGGATTGAAGGCAAGATATTTTGCTGCTCTTCTTTTTCAACAGCATCAGAAGCAGGCGAAGAGACAACTTTTTCAACAGGGTGTTCAGTTGTCTCAGCTGCTTCACTATCCTCAGCTGTTTTCTCCACAGCTGGGTCTTCAGTAGGCCTCTGCTGATCATCCTCAGCAGACTTGGTAGTTTCATCAATAACCCGAGATCAGATTTCTAACTTCGAACCAGCGAGTCTCGGTGTTTTCTCCAGCTGAGAGGTAGATTTAGCTGTCTTCTCAAGCTCTGAATGCTTAAAAAGTCTTCTTCTTTTGGTCCGAACCAGAGGAATTTTTGGTTCTTCTTCTTCTTCTGAGTCTTTGGCGGTGGGGGCCGGGGCATTCTTCTTAGAGGGAGCTGCCTTCCTGGATTTGGTAGTCCTCTTCTTTCGTATGGCTCGAGAAGGGATTTGAGGTTCCATCTCAGCCTCGGCTGCAGGGGCAGGAGACACGGCTGCACGGGCAAGCGACTCGGCTGCAGGGGCAGGTGCATCCTTTTTCTTAGCTGCAGGGGCAACTTTCTTCTTCGCAGCTGCAGGGGCATCTTTCTTGTTTAGAGGAGAGGTAACAGCTGTGTCCTCGGGTTCAGCTGATTCCCCCTCACTTGTATCCGCCCTCTTCGCGTGGGCTCTCTTCTGGGCTCCAAAGAGGTTAGCCCTGAACATTTTCTTGTTGACATGGAAGTGTTTTCCATGTCGAAGGGGAATACCCTTCACTTCATAACGTGGCCAATCACAAGGTCATATCCGAGAGATCCTCCAAAGGATTCTTCATCCTTAAGGGATTTGTTCATTACATTCTGGCAGAGTCTGCTGTACACGAACTCAGCCAGGTTGACTTTCTTGCCTTGCATGATCGCAGCCATGACGAGAAGCTTAGTCTTTGACAACTGGTTGAAGCTGCCAACTTCATGTCTACACACTTGGAGACGACATCCATCAACTTGTGATACTCGTCCTTCAGCAGTTTCTTCTCAGCTGTGTAGACCACCTTAGCGGCACACTCTGGTTTGGCTAACTCTTTCCATGCAGCAGCCAAATCAACGTCTACTTCATAAATCTCCTTCATGCCTTCAGACGGCAATAAGCAGTTCTCCGCAAGGTCCTTAGCATTTATCATTATGTCATTGCGGTGGACAGAAGATTTGATTCCTTCGTCCTGCACTTCAGCGTTAACATAGAACAACACCACCTCTCTAGGTAGGTGTGCGAGTATTCCATAGTCAGAAAAGCCTTGAGACCTGACTTTTCTAGCATTTCACCGATCTTCTTCACTAGGGTTTCATCAGAACCCTGATTTACCATGCCTTCGAAATCTACTGAAGATCCTGAGTGGATTTGCTTCGATAGCTTGGCAAAATCAAACTTAGGTGCCATTTTTAGAGATTTTTACCGATTAAAACTTAATGAACTGGTTTGAGGACTCTTAGGGTTTTCGAGAGAGAAAAAAAACTTGTTTTCATTTGCTTAAAGATGAACAGTTTCCGAGTGAGAGAGAGAAAGCTGGAGAAATGAATATATAAGGGTTATGAAAGGACATGTCTTTGGATTTTGAAATTTTGATCAAGATCAACGGTTCAGATTTAGCACGTCAAACCGCATTTAATTCCTCGCATTTAATGTGGCAGCATTTATATCCAATCATATGCTTACTGTGCAGCTTTTGACTGTACCCATCATTATTACTCTGACGTCATCCTTAAAAACATTCACGCTCATTTAAAACGACTGTGTTTTTGTCACTTAGCTCATAAATGACTCAGCTTACTTCAAAAATGACTTAACTCTACTTCTATCTTCTTATTGAGCGACTCGGCTGTCAGCTAACTCGATACAACTGACTTTCCGATATGACTGTTTCACTTGGCTGATGTGAGAAACTTGCTCTTTTCTCACTTTCTCATCTTTTATCTCTGCTGATTGAGTCTTCTGAGTGTTAACTCAGCTCAATTAACCCCTAGCTCATGCTTAAGCTCTTCAAATCTTGATTCACATAAGGGTTTGGTGAATATGTCAGCTAACTGCTTATCAGTTGAGATATATTCCAAAGTGATGTCTTTCTTTTCAACATGATCTCTTATAAAATGATATCTGACATCAATGTGCTTTGTTCTTGAATGCAACACAGGATTCTGAGGGATTGCAATAGCATTTGTGTTATCACACATAATTAGAATTTCTTTTTCTTCAATTTCATAATCTCTCAGCTGCTGCCTCATCCATAAGACTTGGGCAACTGTGATTTGCCCGCAAACTATGTATATTACTCTGCTTGGTGTGGATGTGGCTATTGAGTTTTGCTTTTTACTAAACCTGGAAACCAATTTGTTTCCAAGCATTTGACATGTACCTGAAGTACTCTTCCTGTCAACTCTACATCCATCATAGTATGAGTCTGAGTAACCAATAAGCTTGAATCCACCTTCCTTTGGATACCATAAGCAAACTTCCTGGCATCCTTTCAAATATCTTAGGATTCTCTTAGCTGCAGTCATGTAGCTCTCCTTTGGTGCAGATTGAAATCTTCCACATACACCTACTGCAAAGGTGATATCTGGTCTACTGGTTGTTAAGTAGAGCAATGATCCGATGAGTGCTCTATATCTTGTTTGATCTACGGCCTTACCATCTGCATCCATGTCCATCTTGACTGATGTGTTCATTTGTATTTTCACAGAAGACTTCTCTTCTATACCAAATTTCTTCATTAGATCTCTGGTATACTTTGTTTGACTTATGAAAGTTCCATCATTCAATTGCTTAACTTGAAGTCTTAGGAAAAAGGTCAGCTCTCCCATCATACTCATTTCAAATTTGCCTTGCATGAGGTTTGAGAACTTATCACACAACTCTTTATTTGTGGATCCAAAAATGATATCATTAACATATATTTGAACAAGCAGTATACTCTCTCTATCTTGAATTCTGAAGAGTGTTCTGTCCACTTTGCCTTTGGTGAATCCATTGTCAGTTAGAAATTGAGACAATGTATCATACAATGCTCTTGGTGCCTATTTCAATCCATATAATGCTTTCTTGAGCTTGTATACCTTATCTCCAATAGTCTTCTTCTCAAAACCTGGAGGTTGTTCAACATAGACTTCTTTCTCTAACAGTCCATTTAGAAATGCACTTTTCACATCCATTTGATATACAGTGAAGTTCTTGTGTGCAGCATAGGCAAGAAACATCCTTATAGCTTCTAATCTTGCAACAGAAGCAAATGTTTCATCAAAATCTATTCCCTCTTCTTGGCAATACCTTTGGCTACCAATCTTGCTTTGTTTCTTACCACAGATCCTTCCTCATTCATCTTGTTTTTGAAAACCCATTTTATGCCAATAACATTTTGATGAGTTGGTCTCTGCACCAACTCCCATACTTTGTTCCTTTCAAACTGATTCAGCTCTTCTTGCATGGCTTGAATCCAATGTGTGTCATCCAATGCTTGAGACACATCTTTTGGCTCTATTTGGGAAATAAAACAAGTGAACATTGCTTCTTGCTGGTTCTTACACCATCTCTAACATCTCCAATAACAAGCTCTAGTGGATGGTCTCTCAGCCATCTCACATCAGGTTGAAGCAGGTCAGCTGGGTTCAGCTGTCTCGCAGTTGCATTGTCTTGAGCAACTCTTTCATCATCATTCAGCTGTAGACTTTCTAGCTGTCTTTGAGATTCAGTTGTTTCATCTTCATCTTGGTTGATTACTCTTACTTCAGCTTCAACATAAGGACTCTTCTGCATAGTTGGTTGATTCAGCTTATCAGCTAACTCTTCTATGTCTTCTCCATTCCCATTAGGTTCATCAAAAACCACATGAATAAACTCTTCTGTGACCATAGTCCTCTTGTTCAACACTCTGTAGGCTTTGCTCTCAGCTGAGTATCCCAAAAAGATATCTTCATCAGCTTTAGCATCAAAAGCCTTTAAATTATCCTTGTCATTATTGTGGATGAAGCATTTACATCCAAATATTCTAAAATATGCAACATTTGGCTTTCTCCCTGTCCATATCTCATAGGGAGTCTTAGTCAATTGCCTGTTAATCATGCATCTATTTTGAGTATAACATGCAGTGTTGATGGCTTCAGCCCAAAATCTCTTAGGCAATCCAACTTCAGCTAACATGGTTCTTGCAGCTTCATTGAGAGTTCTGTTTCTTCTTTCAGCTACTCCATTCTGCTGTGGAGTTCTTGCTGCAGATAACTCATGAGCAATACCATTTTCAACACAATACTGAGTTATTATTCCATTGACAAACTTAGTTCCTCTATCAGACCTTATCTTTATAATGATTTGGCTCTTTTCATTTTGAACTCTTTTCATCAGATGAGGTAACTTCTGCAAAGTTTCCTTCTTTTTGCACATGAAGATTGTCCATGTATATTTTGAATAATCATCCACCACCACTAAGGTGTATTTCTTTCCACTTATGTTGGCTGGTTCAACAGGACCAAATAAATCCATATGCAACAGATGCAATATCCTTGTTGAAGAAGGACTAGGCTTCTCCTTGAATGAAGATTTGATTTGCTTTCCCATCTGGCATGCATCACATACACTTTCCTTTTTGTACACTGAGTCTGACAATCCTTCCACAAGATGACTCCTAGCAAGCTTGTTGATTGTCTTGGGATCAGATGACTCAGCTTCTTGTGCCACAGCCAACTTGATTCGGCTGTGCTCTTTGCTAACAGACAGTGCTTGGTGTGGCAAGAGACCGTCTACCACATACATATTCTTGTCTTGATCCTTGCAAAGACTATTTCATTTGATTCAATATCTTTAATTTGGCACACTCCCATATTGAATCCAACATTATACTTTCTTGTGTGAGTTGGTTAATGCTTAACGGGTTGAAGTTGAGGCCTTCAACATATGCAACATCTGTGATCTCTAATCCATTCTTCTTGATGGATCCAGTGCCTTTATTTCCTGGAGCTTCATTTCTCCAAATATGACTTTTGCACCTTTAATCTCCTTGAATTTTTGATGATTTTTCTTGTTTCTGTCATATGTCCGGGAATGCGACCACTATCCATGTACCAGGTTCCTTGGCACTCACTGCATTCCTTGAACCCGCAATCAAGGAAATTAGTTTTTAGGTACCCATACTTGCCTGGGTCCTGAGAGGTTAGTGCTGTAAGATGATCCAACCAACCTATAGCCAAATGATTTGACTCTAAGAGGTTGCCATCTATCTGTGCCATAATCATAATTCATTTTGGAAAATTGCTTGGGGGCTTTAGGTTCATACAACTGTCTCTTTTGTATGCCTGTGTGTGTGTTTTAGCAATTGCATTCTTTGGGTAGTTGTGATATTTTTAAGTGTAGTACCTGGGTGCATATGTGTGCTGATAATAGATCTTTTGCCTTTGGAATGATCTTTGCTGAGGTTTAGGTCTTTGCCATCTAGGCTTGTATTCCATTGGTCTTTGCTGATTTTTCACATTGTTCCAATCAGCTTGGCTTGGGTAGTTTCTACCATTCCCGTCATACGTGTTTCTTTGATAAACTTCTGGAGGTTTTGGCAGCTCTGTTAATTCTTCACAGAGTACTTTCTATTGGGAGTTTGCTGAGGAACTCTGCTGGATTTCTTCTCAGTTGTCCTCTCTGCATACTCAACTGGCTGTTTTCCTTTTCCTTTATATCCAAGGCCAGTTTGTTTGTGATTGTGCTTTGGGATGAATGTGGGTGCAACATTTGGTGTTTTTGGTTTTTGAGATGCTTCATTACTCGAAGATCCTTTTTCCAAAATCACTCTGGGAGTTTGACTGTGCACGAAGGAATTGAAACCTATGCCTGTATTATCTCCACATTCTTTTTGACTCATGATAAGGTCATCCAATGATTTGGATGCCTTTGTAAATGAGGCAATCACATTTTTGAGATCATTTTCCCTCTTTTCTATAGCAGCTACCTCTGCTGTTAGTTTGACATTCTGAGCCTTCAGCTCTTTGTTTTCATCAGCTATGTGACTTAGAGTGCTCAACTCCTTAGTCAGCTGTGAGTTTTGGCTTTTGAGTTGGCTGTTTTCCTCATTTAAAAGTGTGTTTGAGGATTTAATGTGCTCAAAATCTTTCATCATTTTGCATAATGAATCATAAAGATCAGTGGGTGATGAAGTGTGTGTGTCACAATCACTATAACTTGAATGTGAATGAGATGAGTTAGAGTGTACCTCATCTTCTTGATCTGGTTGATCTTGTTCTTTAGCCATAAGACAGATCATTGCTTCTTCTTCAGAATCACTTGAGTAGTCAGCTTCACTACTCTCTGAGTTAGCTGCTTCTTTAGACTTAGCTGTCTCAGCAGTCTCAGCAGCCAACATGGATTTCTTCTTTTATTGTCTTCTTTCTCTGAAGACTTTTCTTTCTTCTTCATTCCTATATTTATTGACTGGTGGATAGGAACAGTCAATTGCAAAATGTCCTGGTTTTCTGCAATTCCAACACAGGTTCTCAGTTCTTTGATCAACTCTTTCTGTCCTTGGGTTATCAGCTCTCTGATACTCAACTCTTTGATGCTCAGCTCTCTTGGGTGGTCTGTCTTCCCTTGACTTGGAAGGAGCTGAATGTCTCCTGGAGGTTTCACCCTTGTTTCTTTTATAGTTCTTATTGAAGAACTTGTTGAATCTTTTAACCATTAGGGCAATGTCCTCCTGGTCTATGGCTTCCTTGACTTCAGCTCTTTTTCCATCCTTGACTATAAGTGCAACTGTCTTAGGTACATCTATCTCCTCTTGCTCTTTTCTTCTCAGCTTAAACTCATAGGCTTTGAGATCTGAGAATAGCTCATGATTGGATGTTATTGTGAGGTTCATTGAATGTCTCAGGGCCATGACCTTCATTTCCCATTCATTTGGGAGGCTTACTTAATCTTCATACACATTTTCTTTTGTGTATATTCTTTCCCAAGTGCTGATAGCTCATTTGTGATTTTAGTGAATCGGGCATGCAGCTGATCCAAGGTTTCACCTGCAAGCATTTTAAAATTTTCAAATTTTTGTACAGCAATAGATAATTTATTTTATTTAATTTGCTCAGATCCTTCACAAATTAAAGTTAATTTATCCCAGATTTCTTTTGCAGATTTGCAAAATTTGACTTTATTGAACATTGCTTTGTCCAATGTCTTGTAGAGTATGTCCATGGCCACATTGTCCAAGTTGTATCTCTTTCTGTCATCGTTAATCCACTCAGTCCTAGGCTTTTCAACCATGGTTGGTCTGTCTTCATCTGCTTCTGCTATTACAGCTTATATTCTTACAGTTGTGTTCACCTTAAGTATTTGCAGTGACCCATCCTCTATCACTAGCCACATTTCATCATGTAAAGCAGATAGATGAGCCTGCATACGAATTTTCCGGTCATCAGATTCCTCAGTAGTGAACATAGGGATGAGTGTCAAATTTGCTTCCATGATAATAACTTTGCTAAGAATGAAAGATTTTGAAAATACAAGTGTTAAAAATCTTTTAGAAAAGATAGAGATCTAGTTCAGTAACCAGTGCGGAAGGCTCAATGAACCAACCGCTCTGATACCACTTGTAGGTCCCAAGGGGTGTGAGTAAGGTTTAGAATGGGGGTTGAATAAACCTTACCAACTTTTCAATTTTAGTCCTTCTAAAATATTACAGAGTTAACACAAACAGCTAAGTCCTTGAGGGACAGCTAAGTTGGTTATTCAGTAGAGTTAGCCACTCAACAGACTCGATAGAGCTGTTGATAGAATAACTCAGCTATTTAACTTGAACCTTAACTTGGCTGTGTTGGTTTTATCAGCGGAAGACTTAACACCCTTTGATTTGTTTTAAACTTGTTTTAACACTTGATTTTAGCACTTGGTTATTAATCAGTTTGAATAGCAAATAGATTTATCAGCAGATATAAAGTAGATATGCAGAAATGTAAATGTGCTGGAAAATAAATGACACAGTTGATTTTTATAGAGGTTCGAAGATGTGGTAATTCTTCTAATCCTCTCTTCTCCATCTCCTGGAGGAATCCACTAAGTAACAGATCAGTTTATAAAGTGGTGAACAATCTAGAGACAACCTTGGTCACACACGGTGCTTCTCGTCGACTCGAGCTTCTTTCTTCACAGGCGTTTGTCTTGCTACTTCAGCTCACTTTCTCAAGCTCTTGGATTTGATCACGAACCCCTCCAATAACTTGATAGTGGTTCGACCTTGAACCTTCCTACAATCCTCCTTGGAAAATATACCCATTTTGATTCTTCAAAAGTTTCCCTTCAACAGTTTGAAGTTGTCTTTCCTTCACAGCTTTATGTTGGATTGATTTTCTTCGAGTTTCAGGCTTGAGGATTTGCTTGAATATCTTTGAGAATATTTTCAGGTTTGCAGCTTAAATATTGCTTGCTTGTTCGTGGTTCAGGTATTCAAGGTAACCTTTTCTCAATGAATTTCCTCAGCCTTTTTATAGTGAACTTTCAAAAATCTGTCCGTTGAAGAGATAGGCTGATTTTCAAAAGACATTTGTGTTCGTTGGCTTGTCTTTTCTTGGTCTTTACTCTTGAGATGTAGACCTTTCCTCGTATTAAATGAATGTGCAGCTTTTCAGGTTCTGACATGAGGTGCAGTGCTTCCCATTGGTTTATTCCTTTTGCACGTTTCTGGGACAAGCACTTTAAGACCTGGCAGCATGGATGCATTACTAATTTAAGTAATGTTCTTGACTTGACGTCGTGATTTCTTTTCGATTAACTTCTCTCAGCTTGCATGTTTCCCAGGTGACTTGATCGCTTCAATCATTTGAAGACTCATCGTCACTTTCAACTTGTGACTTGGCTCCTTGAGATGACTTTGGTGACACACTTCACACATTGCCTTAGTGATACACCTTGAGTCAAGTTCTTGATCTTCCTTCTTGGCCATACTCAGCTGTTCCACAGTGGAGTCTTCACTTCAGTCTTCAGTTGACTTCTTGTATTTCCAGGCATAGCTGACTTGACTCAGCTTTTCCACCCCTATCTATTACAATGAAATTTACAAGCAAAATCGGGTGCCAACTCTCTAGTTTAAGTTTTATATGGCATTCATCAAAATCTATAAAATAAATTCCCAACACATGCTCAATTTGTTTAGCCCCTCTAGTTTGTCTGAAGCACACCAGCGGGCCGTGACCTTGGAAAAGTAATTTAATCAACGCCACCCTTAGGGTCTTTCCCGAATCCTCCTGAGCATCGCAACACGACACCCGTTATTCCCCTCATGCCCAATTCTAGCGATAATAGTCTTCGCCCTGCTCCGTCGGGCACTCCTCGTCCTAACTCCACGGGATGTTGCTTTGGGTGTGGTGATCCAAGTCACCGCTTATCCACGTGCCCCAACACACGGGGTGGTCGCACCTTTCTCACAGTGGATGCTGAACAAGGGGAGTATGTGGCCCTCTTATTTTTGACGAAGACCCTCTCTCTCTTTTACCTGAAGAACACTTAACGGGTGATGTAGGTTCGATGTTAGTGATTCGACGTACCTGTATGGAACCCCGCGCAAACGAGGATACAACTCAATGTTACCATTTTTTTCAGTCCACATGCACAGTTAATGGGAAAATTTGTACCTACATCATTGATTTGGGCTCCTGTGAGAATGTCATTTCTGCCGCAACCATGTCAAAAATCGCCCTTCCTACGTCCACGCACCCCCACCTGTATAAACTCGCGTGGTTGCAGCGGGATAATTTGGTTCCAGTTTCCGCCCGTGTGTCCTTGATCTTTTCTATTGGGGGTAAGTATTCTGATACCATTTGGTACGACGTAGTGCCTATGGATGCTTGCCATGTGTTGTTGGGCTGCCCATGGCAATTTGACCGTCGTGTGTTACATGATGGTTATGCGAATACATATACATTTATCTTTTGTGGGTTCCAAAATTATTTTACACCCTTCTCTGCCACTGCTTCATTCCACTCTTCTGGATAAATCTGTCCTTTTTTTTTATCGTATGCCAGTTTTACTCGTGAACTCCCTATGGGTGCCCCGACTTATGTCCTCCTCGTTCATGATATTAGTGAAGGCCCAGAACCCCTCGCGATAGTGAAACCATTATTGACGGAATTTTCTGACCTATTTCCTACGGATCTCCTGCAAGGCCTCCCACCCCTATGGGATATTCAACATCAGATAGATCTCATACCCGGGGCTTTCTTACCTAATCGGTCTCATTATCGCATGAGCCCAGCAGAACATGAAGAGTTACGTTGCCAGGTTGAGGATTCGTTACAACGCGGGTTAGTTCGTGAGAGTTTAAGCCCTTGTGCCATGCCAGCTTTGCACATTACAAAAAAAGATAATACTTGGCGTATGTGTATGGACAGTCATGCGATCAATAAAATAACGGTTCATTATCATTTCCCTATTCCTCGTTTGGATGACTTGTTGGACCAACTCAGTGGGGCGTCTATTTTTTCTAAATTGGATTTGCGCAGTGGGTATCATCAAATTCGTATTCGACCAGGTGACGAATGGAAAATGGCGTTCAAAACACGAGAAGGATTATTTGAGTGGTTGGTCATGCCTTTTGGACTTTCAAATGCGCCTAGCACCTTCATGCGTGTTATGAACCAAGCTTTACGTGCTCTAATAGGCATTTGTGTTGTCGTTTATTTCCACGATATTTTGATTTATAGTCGCACCATTGCTGACCATTTAGAGCATCTTCGGGCTGTCTTGGTCATTCTGTGCACAGAACCATTTTTCGTCGCCCCCTGCAAATGTACATTTTTTACTGATTGCGTCCTTTTCCTGGGTTATGTAATCTCAGCAGCAGGAATTCGTGTTGATGATGCCAAAGTTGCAGTTATTCAACAATGGGCAACACCCACTTCTATGACCGCAGTGCGTAGTTTCCATGGTTTGGATTGGTTTTATCGGCACTTCATTCCCCATTTCAGCTCCATTATGGCACCAATCACCGATTGTATGCGAGGCTCATCATTTACATGGACTGAAGTAGCCGCGAGGGCTTTCGTAGCCATCAAACATAAATTAACGATGGCTCCTGTGCTAATTTTGTCGGATTTTTCTATACCTTTTGAGCTCTATTGTGATGCTTCTAAAATGGGTATCGGGGCTGTTCTAAGCCAGGATGGGTGTCCCGTGGCATATTTTAGCGAAAAATTAACTGGCCCGCGGTCTCGTTAGAGTACATATGATATAGAGTTTTATGCGGTTGTGTGGGCTATGCGACATTGGCGTCACTACCTATTTCACAGGGAATTTGTGTTATTCACAGATCACGACTCCCTCAAGTATACTTCTAGCCAGTCGAATGTGTCAGCGCATCATGCTTTTTGGAATGCCTTTCTCCAACAATTCACTTTTGTCCTCCGTCATAAGTCCGGTGCTTCTAATCGCGTCGCCGACGCACTTAGCCTGCCATTCGCTGCTCACTGACATCCGTGTCTCTGTCCAAGGTTTTGACACTTTTACTAAGCTTTACCCAATAGATCATTCCTTTAGAAAGGTGTTTGCTTTGGCTCAACAAGGGGCCACTACTGAATTTATGTTATCAGAGGGGTTCCTTTTTTCATTGCACGCAACTGTATATCCCGGACTGTAGTTTGCGAAATCGCTTAATCTCTGAGTTACACGGGATGGAACATGTTGATCATGACCGCACGGTGGACTGAGTTCAACGCAAATTTTATTGGCCTTCCTTATGCCGTGATGTGGGCAAATTTGTCCAGCGATGTCGTGTTTGCCAGGTTGCAAAAGGCGTTGCAACAAATGCTGGACTTTATCGCCCTCTTTCTGTTTGATAAATGTTTTTATCAGGATTTTGATGATTCTGTTTTTACACCAAAACAATGTTTTTAGATGTTGTCCAAATACTCCTAAATGATTTAAATTGTTTCTACTAATTTTCCGGAGTATTTCTTCAAGTTTATTTTCGATATTAAATTGGACAACACTTTTTATGATTTTGAGTTAATGTGTTTTCACATCAAACAATGTTTCCAAATGTTGTCTAAATACTCCCGATCGGTCTAAAATATTTTCACTATTTTTTGGAGTATTTCTTGAAGTTTATTTTCGATATAAAATTGGACAACACTTTTGTTTTGAGGTCAACCGGTCGCCGTATAGGGCAACCCGTACCTGAAAGTTGTGCAAAACAGAAAACTTCATGTTTGCGAGAAAATGGTGAGGTGACCGGTCACCCTATAGGGCGACCGGTGACGTCGACGGTTGACCTATAGGGCGGCCGGTGCACTGGGAGCAAAAATTGAAAGCAGAACTCCCCCCTTCGATTTTTAGTTTGTGCGACCGGCCAACATAGGGGACGACCTGGGTCGAACCCTACGTCGACCGGCCGCTGTGTAAATGTTGATACGATTATTTCAAACTCTATTTCTTTTGCGACGGTCGCCCATGGTTTTATAGCAAAATTCTAACCGTTGTGCAGCAGACAACTTTTCCCTAAATTGTGGAATTGATTTCTAACAGCTATAATCTTGATTTTAATTGCAATTTTTTTGTAGATATCAGATTCCAAGAGGAGCCTATAAAGTATCAATCATCTCCTATAAATAGAGGAAGATTTGAAGCACAACAATAAGAGAGAACAACACAACACAACAAGATATACTCAAGCAAACACTTGGTCTTTCATTGTTATTATTCTTGTTGTAATTTGCCTAGATTATCACTTTCACATCCTTGAGGTCTAGGCTATTCTTGATTACACTTGCACTCAATTGTATTATTCATTATCGAGTTGTAATCTTGAATTTGTGGTCGTCATTCAAACACAAGATATCCTTGTGAGTGTTCTTGTGGTAAGAACACACTTGGGTGAACTAGGTGTTAGGTGTAAGAAGATTGTGGTAATCTTCTCTGTTGAGGTGTTGAAGAATTTGGTATTCTTCAAGGTTGAAGATTGTGGTAATCTTCACAAGGTGCCGTTGGCAATTGTGGTACTCTTCAAGTGAGATTGTGGTAATCTCAAAGGTGGTGTTGAAGAAGAGTGTGGTGCTCTTCAAAGTGATATTGTAAGGTGTTGTATTAATTTTGGTAATTAATAAAATCTTTTTTTTTTGAAATCCATCCCGGAGATACTGGGGTGGTAGAGGATTAGGCCCTAGGTGGGTTGAACCTCTATAAATCGACGTGTGTTGTTTACTTTCCGCACCTTAGTATTGTCTTGGCTTGTTTTGTTCGGAAAAGAGGGCAAAATCGAAAAGATGGAGATAATCTATTCACCCCCCTCTAGATTATCGTAGCCGCTTGGACTTACAAGTGGTATCAGAGCCAAACTCTTTGGCAAGCTCGTTTCACATCGCGAGTGAAGAGGAACGATCGTCGGCTATGAATGAAGCTCACCTTTCCGGCACCTCCACCACCAAGCCACCACGATTTGATTCCAAAAATTTTGTATTTTGGAAAGAAAGAATGGAATGTTATTTACAAGGTTGCGGGTTCGATATTTGGAACATCGTCATCAATGGAGAATCCATCCCGATGAAAAACACAACATACACCTCCAAAGCTCTCAAGAAGCTCAATGATGAAGAAAAGAAAATCATCTCCTTAAATGGTAAGGCTCTAAATATTTTGTATTGTTCACTTACTAATTTGGAATATGAACTTATTGTAGGAATTCGATCGGCTCATGAAGTATGGCAAAAATTAGAAGCCATCTATGAAGTACATGCAAATGATAGGAGCAACTCAAAAGCATCTACTTCTCAAAGGGATACAAGGTCAAATCTAAGGAATAAGCCCTTTTCAACTTCCAACTATGAAGTAGTCGAACAATATTTTATGGGCATCGAAGAAGTAAACGAGGTATGTCTTAGACCCTCTACATCCTATGATATTGTTATACAAAATGATTATAGTGATTTGCAAAATGATTTTGATGAACTACAAAATGAATTCCAAAGTTTGCTTGTTAAAGACAATAATTTGAAAAAGGAATTCAATGTTTTGAAAAATGAAAAGGATAGCTTATTTACTTCCTATGAATCACTATCATGTGCTCACACCACCACACTTGACAAGGTTAGAAGCCTTGAAAAAGAAAATAGTACTTTTGTTGAGGATATTAATTGCATGAAAAAGGATTTATCTAAATCCAACTTGAGTACCGATGAAATTGTTGATTGTTGTGATAATTCGAAACTAGAACTTGATCATAAGCTTAATGTTGTCAATCATATGAAAAAGAATCAAGTCTCTAAGAATGTTGGTCATTATACTTCTAGAATTATTACTTGCTTTTATTGCGGTAAAAAGGGTCATACGACAAATACTTGTCGGGCTAGAAATAGCTCTAATTATTGTTGGAGACCTAAAAGTCTCAAAGCTAATCCTAAAGGACCCAAACACTTGAGGGTACCACAAAATAATTTCTTGATAGGTACCCGGCGAAATAATGATCGAAGAAAATTCAGACCGCTAAGAAGGCATCAAATGACCGATTCATTTGATCAAAGAAGGAGAAACTATTTTCAACAAAGCCAATTTCCAAAAAGAGAATATAATCAAAAATGGGAAGAACAAAATCCATGGAAATGGCAAAGACATCATCAACAAGATGATTTTCAAAGAAGAAGAGACTATCAACAATGGGAAGACAACAAACCTTGAAAATGGAGTAATCAAAGAAGCCATCATCAACAAAGTGACTTCTCAAGGGAAAGATATCATCAACAATGGGAACGGCACAACCCATGGAAATGGCGTAATTGGTAACCCGTATCTCCTTATTTAAATATGCATTTTATTTTGTTATTATGCATGCTTTTATTTGTGTCTTAATTGCAAAATGAATTTTCAAGTATTTATTTTTTTTAATTAAGGTCTTCAATATATATTTGTGCTTTTGAAATATTTTTGAAAAAGAAGACCTTATATGATGTTTTTAAAACTCTTGTGCATTTTTGTAGACTAAAGTGTGTTATCATCTCTTATGGATTTTTATGGCATGAGCTTACTTGTGATATCTCTTAGCCTACACTTTTATCATTATGATTTGTGCTAGATTTGTTTTAAGAATTGTGTAGGATTTACATATTTTCACAAATTGCCATTTACGTCATTATTTGTCAAGAAAGGCATAAATTATCGAGGTACGTTTACTTGTGTTATTCTTACTCTTATAGACTCGATATATGTATTGTCATGTGCATATGTGCTTGTTTTTCATAGTATTTCATACAAGTGCCATTAAGAGGATTTTTAGATTTTTTGAAAGGCACTATTCGATATTTGATTGCACATATTTGCTTTGTCAACTCTTGTTCAAATACTTCTTTTAAATGTGGTCTCAACTATGATGTCGGATTTTCAAATTTCAAAAGAGACCTTTTGTAGCTTTCTTAAGCTTATTTGGACTTGCATGATTTATTAGACTCTTGATGATCTTCTAAATGCATAGTATGTGTTTCTTGCTTCATGGTCTATATATATAGTGTCTATTTCCACTATGCTCTTTTGCAAGATATTTTGTGATTGATGATTGAGGCATGTTTTTACACTTGGGCTATTTTTTCTTATATAAGCGATGCCGTTAATGAGTTTGTTAAGTTGTGTAGAAATGAAGTACTCCAAATATTAGCTACCTCAAAATATTTGGATGTAAATGTTCTATTATGAACACCTTAAATCAATTGGATGCCCTATAATGATAGTGATGAAGAAGACAAAAAGGGTATTCCGGAACAAACTCGATCACCAAGGCAACATTGGTCGAACTAAGGCGAGGTTAGTAGGTCTAAGGTATTTTCAAGAAGAAGGTAATTGATTTTGATGTAACATTTGCACTCATAGTACATTTTGTAGCTATTTGCATTTTACTTGTCCATTCTTGTTTTAAGAAAATTTCAAGCTTTACCAAATGGATGTTAAATCCAAATTTCTAAGTGGTTTTATTCTAGATGAAGTCTATATAAAACAACCTCCGGGGTTTAAAATTTTTCTAGGCCAAATGATTGTTTTTAAGGCCTTGTATGGTTTAAAACAAGTACCCTGTGTATGGTATGATAGACTTAGCTATTTTTGCTAAATGATTTTACAAGAGGTAAAGTTGATACTACTCTCTTTGTTTGTGAAAAAGGGGAAAGATTGTTTAAACTTGTGCATATTTATGAGAATATTTTTGGTGCTACTAATGAATATTTGTGCAAGATATTTTTCTAAGTTGATACTAGGTGAACTCGAGATGAGCATGATGGGGGAGCTCAATTTAATTCTTGGACTTCAAATTATTCAATGCCAAGAAGATGGTTATATTTCAAAAGAACTCTTGAAGGAGTTAGGCATTAAAAAAAAAAAAGAACTATCTCAACCTCTATGGCTAAAGATTGACAAAGGTTGAGAAAGGCATGTCGGTCGACAAACAAATTCGAGGTATGTTTTCTTGTATTATTCCTATAGAATCGACATTCCATATGCCTTATGTCTATATGCTCGACTTCAAAAACTATCCCAACGAATCTCAATAAAGTGCCATTAAAAGAAATTTTCACATATTTGAAAGGCACTTCTTCTTATGACTTGTTGTATCCAAAGCTTTAAAACGTTCTTATTTTTTCGGGATAACAAGTTCGGTATCTATTATACGGTTATTCGTATTCAAAATTTGGTTCGTCATAATCAAACTAAACATATTGAGATTCGATATATTTTTTAAGGGATTGCGATTTTTAACAAAAACTTGAGATGTGTTTAATTCCGTCTCAAGGATAACTCGCGGACTTTTTGATCTTTAACCGCTGAGTATTTTACCTCATTTCGAGCTTGATTATGACATAATGTATATTGAATGAGGTCTACGTATGCATTTTGCACGTTTTAAAACTTAGGGGTAAAAAATCGGATTTTTGGATCAAATTTCGGATTTTTCAAACAGAACCAAAACAGTGGGCTGCCAAGGAAGGGGCCGACCGGTCGCCCACCAGCTCGACCGGTCGCCCTTGCCCATGACCGGTCGCCCTAATTTTTTTTTGGTTAAAAATGGTTATGTTTTCCAGACTCAGCATTTTTAGCTTTTTGGTTCATTTTTCGTTCCCTTTGCAAATTTCACACACAATTCACTTCAAATGAGTTTTGATGCATGAATTATATATTCTGGGGACTACCTAGCTCGGTTATCATCATTGATGCTCATCTTTACCGATTGAATGGTAAGAATTTCACTCTCTTTAGCTCAATTGAGTTGAACCCTTGAGTTTGTGGCTTATATGTACTTTTCTTGATGAAATTCATATATTTTTGTGATGAGCTTATTGATTGTTGATGAATGATATTTGTTATATTGCATTTGGTGATAAAAAAAACTTGGCTTGATTACATTTACAAGGGCTATATATATCATTTTCAATTTTTGACGCCCGCCAAGTGTTCGATAAAATGTTTCAATGAAAAATTCATCACCTACACGATTCTCTCGATTTCAAAAGTCTTACATATTTATAGAGATCATGTTTTGCTTATCAAATGAGTTTTCATAAGCTTCTACAAGTTGTATGATTCGACTTTTCCCTCCTATTTGGTTTATAAGCTTCAATGTTCAAATAGCTCGATACATCGGTTTAGTTGCGCACTTTGATATGAATATATGATGTATTTATCGTTCTAACATTCTTTTTGATGATTCCAAAGGGGGAGAAACAGGCTATAAGCTCGTTAGCTCAAACAGGTTATAAGCTCGTTAGCTCAAAGAAGCTAAGATAAGCTCAATGAAAAGAAGCTATAAGTTGTGGCTATTGAAAGCCATAAGTTGTGGATCATATTCTGTCCACTCTTGGTGTATTATGGTTGTATATGTTTCATAGTCCATTGGTTGTAGTATGGACTTATATATGGTTCTAATGATGTCTCTTTGACAGGGGGAGCTTTTAAGTTGTTGATACTTAAGCTCAATATCGAAAAGCTAAGATTTTAGCTTATGTTGAAGTTGCTTCTATATTACTCTTGTTGTGCATGTTGATAGGGGGAGCTTTTGCTATATATGTTTAATATCTCTACTCCCATCCTTGTGATTATATTGCGTGGAATGTTGTCGATCACAACGAAAAGTTCCTTTTTAACCGGTAAAATTGTTTTGTTTTCAAAATCGACTTTGGTAAATTGTTTTGGTTTGTAATCATCAAAAAGGGGGAGATTGTTTGATAAATGTTTTTATCATGATTTTGATGATTCTGTTTTTACACCAAAACAATGTTTTTAGATGTTGTCCAAATACTCCTAAATGATTTAAATTATTTTTACTAATTTTCCGGAGTATTTCTTCAAGTTTATTTTCGACATTAAATTAGACAACACTTTTTATGATTTTGAGTTAATGTGTTTTTACATCAAACAATGTTTCCAAATGTTGTCTAAATACTCCCGATCGGTCTAAAATGTTTTCACTATTTTTTGGAGTATTTCTTGAAGTTTATTTTCGATATAAAATTGGACAACACTTTTGTTTTGAGGTCAACCGGTCGCCGTATAGGGCAACCCGTACCTGAAAGTTGTGTAAAACAGAAAACTTCATGTTTGCAGAAAATGGTGAGGGTGACCGGTCACCCTATAACGTCGACCGGTCGACCTATAGGGCGACCGGTACCTGGGAGCAAAAATTGAAACAGAACTCCTGCCCTTCGATTTTTTAGTTTGTGCGACCGGCCAACATAGGGGACGACCAGTCGAACCCTACGTCGACCGGTCGCCCTGTGTAAATGTTGATACGATTATTTCAAACTCTATTCAATGCGGCCATTTGGTCGCCCATGGTTTGACAAAAAATTCTAACCGTTGTGCGTGAGACAACTTTTCCTAAATTGTGGAATTGATTTCTAACAAACTATAATCTTGATTTTAATTGCAATTTTTTTGTAGATATCGATTCCAAGAGGAGCCTATAAAGTATCAATCATCTCCTATAAATAGAGGAAGATTTGAAGCACAACAATAAGAGAGAACAACACAACACAACAAGATATACTCAAGCAAACACTTGGTCTTTCATTATTATTATTCTTGTTGTAATTTGCCTAGATTATCACTTTCACATCCTTGAGGTCTAGGCTATTCTTGATTACACTTGCACTCAATTGTATTATTCATTATCGAGTTGTAATCTTGAATTTGTGGTCGTCATTCAAACACAAGATATCCTTGTGAGTGTTCTTGTAGTAAGAACACACTTGGGTGAACTAGGTGTTAGGTGTAAGAAGATTGTGGTAATCTTCTCTGTTGAGGTGTTGAAGAATTTGGTATTCTTCAAGGTTGAAGATTGTGGTAATCTTCACAAGGTGCCGTTGGAGATTGTGGTAATCTTCAAGTGAGATTGTGGTAATCTCAAAGGTGGTGTTGAAGAAGAGTGTGGTGCTCTTCAAGGTGATGTTGTAAGGTGTTGTATTAATTTTGGTAATTAATAAAATCTTTTTTTTTTAAATCCATCCCGGAGATACTGGGGTGGTAGAGGATTAGGCCCTAGGTGGGTTGAACCTCTATAAATCGACGTGTGTTGTTTACTTTCCGCACCTTATTATTGTCTTGGCTTGTTTTGTTCGAAAAAGAAGGCAAAATCGAAAAGATGGAGATAATCTATTCACCCCCCTCTAGATTATCGTAGCCACTTGGACTTGCACTTTCCGTACCTGTCGCCCCGTGGGTTGCTATCAGTATGGACTTTGTTTTGGGGTTTCCCCGCACGCAACGGGGCCATGATTCCATTTTTGTTGTGGTTGATCGCTTTTCCAAAATGACACTGCTTACCATTGTCCATTATGTCTGATCGTGACACGTGGTTCTTGAGTCATTTCTGGCATAGCCTATGGCGTTTTTCCAATACCGAAATTCATTTCAGTAGCAGTTATCATCCACAGACGGATGGTCAAACCGAGGTGGTTAATCATTCTTTGGGCAATTTGTTACGTTGTTTGGTGGGTGAACACGTAATGTCCTGGGGTTCCAAGCTTAGTCAGGCGGAATTTGCACACAACTCTGCGCTTAATCGAAGCACAGGCTACTGTCCATTTCAAGTGGTTTATGGGCGGGTACCTCGCGGTCCAGAATTGGCTCTTCCATCTCACACGTCGTTCGACAGGCGTGCCACTGATTTTTTCACAGATTTGCAGCAGATACATGCTGCTACCCACACCCATTTACTGGAAAATAATGCTCGGTACAAAGTTGTTGCTGATTCAAAACACTGGCATGTGGAATTTGAGGTTGGTGACTTTGTTGGAGCTATCCTTACAAAGGACCGTTATCCTACACACGAGTTTCATAAGCTTACTTCTCGCAAGATTGGCCCGTTGGAAATCTTGGAGAAAATTAATCCTAATGCTTATCGCCTCTAATTTCCGAGCCATATTCGCACTTCTGATGTCTTTAACGTGAAGCACTTGGTCCTTTTTCATGGTGATTCCTCTTCTTCTGGAGATGAGACCCATGCCGATTCGAGTGCGAATCGTTCCGACGTGAGAGAGAATGGTGGAGATGAGACCACTTTAGCATTCCTTGCTAAATGTGATCAGTTGTGTCCAATAAAATTTAAACGAGAGTCCTGTTAAGAGTTTAGTTATTTTAGCATACAAGAGTTTTATTATTTCATGCAAGAGTTTTACTATTTCATGCAAGGTGTTTTTTTATTCTCCGTAGGACTGTTAATTTGATTTAAGAGTTGTGTTTATTTAGGAGTCTTCTAAACCCTATTATAAAAGGGTTTCATTGTTAACTTTGTTGCTTTGGTTGATTATTGATTAATAAATGTTTGTTTCCTTTGCTTTCATTACGCTTGTGCTGCATCAGAAAATATATTCCTCGCACCTCTCGCTGCTATAAGAGCGTCGCTAAACAACATTTGCAGCATATGTTCGAAATTCCTCACAAACTTTAGCGAGGAGATTCTTGATTTTGCTGCTAAAATTTAGAGAGGAAATTTTTAATTTCACAGCTAATGTTTATGACAAATTTATTAATTTCCTCGCTAAAGTGGATACAATGTGAACATTAACCGCAAATTTATTATTTTCCTCACTAAAATCATTATAATTTTATTTATCGTGCGTACATTTATATTTATTTAAATTTTTTTTGCATGTTCTTATTTGTAAGTCTTTCTCTAGCGATCAAGTAATATAAAAGATATTAAAAATAAAATAACCACAAGGCTCATTCAACAAAAAGTAAACAAAGAAAGTTGTAGTAATCGATCACGACAAGTATTTTTCTTTCTTGAAGGGAAGAACTACAAATTCCATTGGATGAAATTTGTTCTAACATTGTTTCAAGAACAAAAGATAAAGTTCCCTAAAAAAATAAAAAGACAAAAGTCAACATTCATTGAAGAAACATCATCTTCTATCTAGTTATCACCAACCTGAAAGAAAATATATATTAGAGTAAAACACTTTTAGTTCTAATTGTAATACATAAAACAACAACTCGTAAGACTGTCAAGAAAAAAGAACAAAGACTTAGAAATGCATTGTAGTGAAGAACTAAGACAAAAGAAATAAATAGGCAAGTTAATCAAAATGACTGAAAAACACTTTTAACTTTTTCTCCCCTGCTTTGCTTCAGAAAACCCTTTATTATTCAGTCCTCAACTTGATCAAAATCTCCAATCAGGACCAAAATGGCTGAAAACCAATCAAAATCACTCCTCAAAAAGCTACATGAGTGATTACTGGCTTACCACACCAAAAAGTCAGCCATTGAAAATTTCATGCAAAAACAGCCAACAATCACAAGAAAATAACAAGTTTTTCAGGGCAGTTTTTCAACAGACCACACATACCATAGTATTAGGAACATATTTCAGATGATGTAAGCACCAGCCATTACACCCATGCACATAACTGCACCAAGCCTGAACAAAGATTAAAATCACAATATTAGGAACATATTTCAAATGAAAATTCGAAATATTAGCACCAAGCCTAATCCAAATTCAAGACATAAGCAGCAGATTCTCTATTATTATTACTTAAAACAATTGAGCACATCAACAACTTGATTTGCTAAGTCATCGACAGAAGGCAGAGAATCATCGACACAAATTACACCAGCTCCCAACTGCAAGAACTCTTATCAGAGTCCCATTTAAATTTGTTGTGAGCTATATTGTTCAATATCAGTATGAATATGTAACAACAGTTGGAAAATAACGAGCAAGGATGAATTTCCACAAGCAGGCCAATTTACAAACCTCATGTCCAATGACTTTCTGAGGGACTTTATTCTTCTTTGTTTCATCATAATTATAGGGTGACTCGTTACACACTGGACACGTATCCTTGTCACTATGTTCATTCCAAAATAATATGCAATCATTCTTACAAGCATGTATAGACTCATATCCCAACCCAACTCTCTTAACATTTTTTTAGCTTCATAGTGAGAGCTAGGGATTGCATTCGGTTTCGGAAATGCATATTGTAACAATTTAAGCAACATGTTCAACGACTTATTACTCCAACCATTCAACACTTTGACATGCATTAATTTCACCAGAAAACTAAACGCGGAAAACTTTTTGCATCCCGAATATAATTCTCGTTGTGCTTCATCAAACATTGACATATAACTTTCTCCCAACCACTCTCCAGTTGTGTTTTGAATATTATCATCTAATCGAATTTCATTGTTACCATCAATTTCAGCATCCCTTAAATCATTAAGCATATATAAGAATGTGTCATCTTCTTCAATGTCGTCTACATGTTCAACTTCATTTGTAGAACTTGCACAATTACTCGGTCCACTAACTTCCACGTGAAAGGTCCACACTTTGTAAGATTTATCAAAACCACATGTATAAAGGTGTCCTGGAACATAATTCAAGTCAGACTTATATAAATTCCTACACTTTCGACAAGGACAATGGATCTTGGATAAATCTTCGTTTCTCATATGGTTTTTGGCAAATTTCAAAAATTCATTCAAACCGTTTATATATTCTGGAGCCACGCAATTCAAATTCATTATCCAATTGCGATTCATAATTCAAAATCTTGTTAAAGATATTAACCTGTAGAAGAAATAGATATACATGGATGAATAAAAGTTAAGAGAATAAAAATGAGTTTGAGTACACTCTTTATTTTTTCATGAGTTTCTTAAGGCAATCATCAAATAATCTTTCATGAAAAAAGACTTGACTAGTTATCGTGAGTCGAACAATATTATTACCTCAACAGATACTTTAGACAATCAAGTTCCTTGTCCAAATCACTGATATTTGTGATATATGCCTCATTTGGTGAAGATATGCTCGTAGACTGGATCTGCTTCAAGGTAAACTTTTGTTGCAGAAATTATTATTATGATAAGAAATGGTAAGTGGTTGAAAAACGTTACAAAGTGAACCATGGGCGTGGTAGATTAAAGTGTCTACTTTAAGGTAAACTTTTGCTGCATAACTTATTATTATGATGAATAATTAAAGAGCTTAAACTTTTATTCTGAGTAACGACATAATGACCATGTCTTAAGGGATAGTTTACACCTCCCTGTTATTCTGCTCTAGAAAATACTGAATTCTGAAAACTTGATCCATGAGAAATCACAAGCCATTGCTATGTAAGCTTTCCTCAGAGAGATTTTAGCTTATGAGAAATCACAGACATTTCTATGTAAAGACTGTTTATCGTAGAAGAAATTGAGTGTGACATGCGCAAATTCACTAAGTACTTACCCTCAAAATTCTAGCGGTCGTCTGATTTCGGCGAGTGCGAGATATTTGATCGTTGTCCGTCTGATTCCGACAAGTGCAAGGTATTCCAGCATCGGCCGTCTAATTCAGGCGAGTGCGAGGTATTCCGGTGTCGGCCGCCTGATTTCGGCGAGTGCGAGGTATAGGCACCACCGATATTTTCCAACAGAAAACGTAACGATTTGAGAAAAATGAATTGAATTGGAGTATTGAGAGTTAATTTGGATTTGGGAGAGAAAAATGAACTCAATTGGAGTATTTGATTTAGAGGGAAATAGGACCACAAGAAATATTTTGCGGGGGTCGGGAAGAGAAAGTGAGAAATAGATTTGGCGTTTAAATTTTGCCACGAAAATTAATAATTTCAATGCAGAATCTTTTGTTTTTTTTGGGGGAAATAACATTTGAGACAAAATTATTATCAAGTATTCCTTGCCAAAATTTTTAATTTAATTTAAATTTTTTTTTGAGGAGTTTGGCAAGGAATTGGCGAATTCACCACAAAGTTTAGAGAGGAATTTAAGACTTTCGCTGTCAACTATAAATTTTTGCAACAAATTTTAAATTTGCTGAAAAGTTTCCTCACTATTTTACATTATTCTTGTAGTGTTTAACTGGCGTAACTGTTTTTTTAAAAAAAATATATATAAAAAAATAAAAGAAAAAGTTCTGATCACAAGCCGATCAGGTAGTAAAGGAAAAAATAATGTTAAACTGTAGAAAAAACAACAAAAATAACTTAAGAATGCAATTTAAATGAAGGACGTCTCTTTCTAGAGGATTTTCGAATAGCAATTGCATTTGTGTTCTCAGCACGCGCTCGAGTATCATCTTGATGATCTGATAAATTTGTGGCTGGGATATAGCATGTGAAATATCGGCCCAGGATCCACGAGCCGCAATTGTCATAGCTTTCATAGCTTTTGAGGAATCACATGAGTGAATATCAAATGGTGTAGTTGAGGAGTCATTTAGCTTGGTCTTTAAAGCTTCCAATTTATCTACATAAACTTGAAAATCAAAGTTAAGAGGATAACTTGATATTGGAGATATTGAATCATGAGCTGAAGCCAAAGTCGTTTCATCACTCTCTTTCAGTTGAAAACTTGATTCAACAACATTGGAATAAATAATAATAGCTAGCAGATTATCTTGCGTCTTTGGTACGGTATGATCATTTGTAATCATTTCAGCATACCTTTCAAAAATGTGAGTCGGACTACAATTTTTTTCCTGGAGAGCATCAAACTGATTGCGAGTAAGGATATTTTATTGAGGACGTGAAGGGCTGGTATTTTTACCATTACTAATTGTCTTTTGTTGACGACCACAAATTTGTTATTGTCCATATGCACAATGGACCAGAGCAAAAGATTTTCCATTAGGATGTTGGTCCTCGGCACTAAAGTGATCATCCTCGGCATAATCCGCCCACCGTTTACTAGCAGTCACGGGAGGGGGAGGAGGTTTCTTATCTTCCACCGAGTTACTTACCCTTATCCTTAGATGAATGAACAGGTTCCACAATTTTTGAATCAACAACTTTATCTTTACCCTTCGATAGAGATCGGATTACCTCACGATATTCCTTATGAACCCTTGAACGCCCATGTCTAAAACTAGGTCGTTTAGGATCACTTTGAACTGTGGCTGTAACAATATTGCAATGACAAGTCGCTAATGAATGTCCCGTAATACCACATTTTGAACAAAACTCGGGAAGTTTCTCATAACTTAATGACATAAAAGAACAATGCCTGGGGCGTTCCACCATCACGGAATCCTGTAGGGGCGTAAACAAATTAATTTTCACCAGGACCAGCACAAAGTGTCCCAGAGATCCATTAAGAGATTTTTCATCAGTTTGAACCGAAGTACCTATTGCCTTAGCAATTCCCATAATAATACTCAGATGCCAATGTTCAATGCTTAACTCAAAAATACGCACTCACACACTTGCAGTAGTAGTATTGACTTTATATGGGTTAAAATCAGGGACCCATGGAAAAAGACAAATCGTACCAGGATTAATTTGCCATGTAACACGTAAAGATGTCCTAGCACGACCCGAATCAGAAGAAAACTTAAGGCAAAAGTATCCCTTCCCCAGGGGAATCAATGTCCAACTATTTTGGATTTTCCACAATTCACTTAGTCTAGACCGGAGGGGTTGCAATGGCCATGGCTTATTCTTTTTACCAATCAAAACATGACCAATTAAAGAGCACGCGAATTCCCTCAAACGTTGTTGATACAAATTTTTATCAATTGAAACAGAGAAATAATCCCCTTTCTTAGCAGGTTTAATCATAATATTATTACCCTGAATAGTATTAGCAAAAGTAGAATTTGATGGTTTAATCAAAGAATCAAAAGTAGGGTTAGCATGTTTTACCAAAGAATCCTTAAATGTAGGGTTTGCACTAGGGCATACATGGGGCACCATTAGACCAGATGAATCCAAGGATATAGCAGAATACTTTGGGGAGGGGACCACTATTGCCTGAGTGTTGGCCTTTGAAGGAGAGGAGATGACCACTATTGTAACCACCTTGGGATGGACCACAGTTGAAACCACCTTAGGAGGGGGGAACGCTGCCAAGGGGACCACCTTTGATGAGTTCATGGAAGCCCTAAGTAAGAGATTCGAAGGATCCATGGAGTGAACTCTTGCCGCAAAATCCACATAAGACATAGGAGAACTCGTAGAGGAGAAAACCAACGGAGAACAAGATGTAGCAAAGGAGCAAACATCATAACTGGCAGCTTGTATCCCAACACCGGGGAAAGCCGCCGAAAAAGTCATGGAGGCACGACCCTAGGTTTGGGAAAAGAGATAGAAGAGAGCATCCTAGGGTTTCTCATTTACTGACGTAACTGTAAAAAGATTCAGATTTCTGTTTCACTTCATGTTTTATTATCCGAATGGACATGTGCAGATATATTACACTAATCAATACTCCGAATTTATTTGAATGACACGTGTTATTTAGGTCCCTGAGTAAAACAATCGAAAATTCCCCTTAATTATATGAGTGGGTATTTGCTATGTTTGGAAATAATATTGTTTATATCCTTGAAATATTTATCAAAAGCAGTATTGAAATATAAACTTGTGAATTGTAATTGATACATATGTGTTTATATATAACGCCGCACATAAATACATTTTTTTAAAGAAAATGTGCGAGCTAATTATTGGACATCAAATAAATACTACTCAAGATATATGATTTGCGTTTACCTTAGTAATTTACGACCATTTTTTTGGATTAAATTAGCAATTGTAGATGACTGCAAGGTCTTATATTAGTAATTGTACTTTATTGATGAGCTAAGGTACGTAGCTTGTTAGTAAACACCTTTAGCAGTACGGTGTAACTTCTATAATTTGTCATGAGTTCGATTCACTTGAAAGGAAATTGAGAAAACAACCAAAAAAAATATTTCAGTTTTGCGTAAAAAGTGTTAATTAGTTGTGAGTAAAAATATCTCCAATCTTGTGCAATTTGTAGCCAAAACGCCAAAATGAGTGAAATTAGCAGTCCAGCCATTGCTCGAATCCAGACGTTATTTAAGTGCAACAACACTTTTCATTGCGCTATTCATGTTTTTTTTTTTCTAAAATAAAATTGTTTCAATTTTTTTTTTCTGACACCAGAAAATGTAATAAAAAATACTTTTAATTTAATTTGCATATTTTTTCAGACGATTTTTTATATTCATAAAAAATTGATTACCTGTCTTTATATTGTTATTATGAATATAAAATATGTATTATTATTATAATTAACTTTTAATAATAAGTTGAAAAGGATAAAAACAGGCCAATTTATGCAGAATATATTATTTAACCTACTATAAATTATATTATATTGCTAATATATATTATTTTTAATTAACAAAACTTAAAATATTGTTAGAGATATTCTAGAAAGTTCTGATAGTTGCAGTTAGTTAGAACATTACAATTATGTTATTCTGTTAAGAATTTGTAACCGTCTCCCAGCTCTTCCCAGCCCCTCTATAAATCCCCTCTATAAAAGCTTGAATGTTACATATTCTTAACATAATAACAGAATTGTAACCGTCTAACTATCTGCAACTAACAGAACTTTCTAGAATATCTCTAACATACCCCTTTGCAATTTGAAGCTGGTCTTTGTTGTACGCATAAATTGTGACATAAAGACTGAAAGCGGCCAACATAGAGAGGTTTAGTGAGGACGTCTGCTACTTGATTTTTGGAGAGAACAAAGCGGATTTCTAATGCCTTTTGTTGAACTTTTTCACGAACATAGTGTATGTCGATTTCAATATGCTTAGTACGTTGATCAAACATGGGATTAGAGGCTAAAGAAATTGCTCATGCATTATCACACTAAAGAACAGGGGTTTGAGGTATGGTGACACAAAGTTTAGCAAGTAATAACTTGATCCACATTAGTTCGATAGTAGCTGAAGCGAGGGATCTATATTCTGACTCTGTGCTGCTTCTGGCCACCACAGACTGCTTCCTAGAACTCCAGGCAACTAAATTCGGACCAAGAAAAATACAATATACACTCGTAGACTTTCTATCATCAACACAACTCGCCCAGTCAGCATTAGCATAGCCCTCCAAATGAAACCCGTGAGCTGGTGTAAACCGAATGCCAAAATCCATAGTACCACCGAGATAACGAAGAACTCTCTTGCAAGCCTTCCACTGGTTTACCGTAGGTGCGTCCAAAAACTGGCTCAATTTGTTAACTGAAAACGAGATACTATGCATGGTTATACGCAAGTACTGTAAGGCTCCAATTGTGCTCCTATACAATGTTGTTGCTCAAAATGAATGCTATCAGTCAGGGATAGTTTGATGCTGGGAATACAGGGAGTAGGACAAGGCTAGCAAGTGCTCATGTCAGTCTTATGAAGCAAGTCTTTGATGTATTTATGTTGATTAAGCAAGTAACCACCATAACCAAGTCGGTGAACCTCAACCCCCAAAAAATAATTCACTGAACCAAGATATTTCAGAGAGAAATGAGTGTCTAACTACTGAATCAACCATGTTATCATGTCCCTGTCATCACCCGTTACTAATATGTCATCAACATATACTAGCACAATCAGCAACTTACCATGTTCAGACTTATGAAACAATGAAGAATCTGATAGAGAATTGGAGAAACCCTTCTTCAATAGACAGTCTTTGAGAGTGTTATACCAAGCCTTAGGGGCTTGTTTAAGTCCATACAACACCTTGACTAATTTGCAGACATGTGTGGGGTGCTTGGGATCCACATACCCTTCCGGTTGAGCCATGAATACACTTTCTTTCAATGCACCATTAAGAAATGAATTATTAATATCAACTTGATGAATATGCCACCCCCTAGTAACAGCCAACGAGAACACAACCCTGATGGTCAAGGGTTTAATTACCGGGCTGAATGTGTTAAGAAAATCAATCCTAGGGTTCTGTTGAAACCCTCTAGCCACAAGCCTTGTTTTTAGTCTGTCAACCTGACCATCTGCACAATGCTTTACCTTGAAAAGCCATTTGTTTATGATCAAGTTCATGTCATTAGAGTAAGGGACCAAATCCCATGTGTGATTTTTCATCAAGGCATTGTATTCTTGGTCCATTGAAATTTTCCATTCAGGGATAGTCAAAGCCTGTTGTACAGATGATGGTTCAGTGAAGAGTGAGGAGGGTGTGGAAGTGTATTCTTTTGGTTTGAAGATTCCATGCTTGGACCTTGTAATCATAGAATGAACGGGATGAGGAGGAGGATGTGGGGTAGGTAGGACTGGAGATGAAGATGGTGTGGATGGAGTGGATACAGAAGGAATAGAGGCAAGGGGAGCAGACGAGATAACTGAATTGTCTCTAGTCTGAGGAAGTGTGAGAGTAAGTATAGGAAGCTGCCCAGGAGTAAAGACAGAGGGAGAAGTGGAATTGGAATAGGGAGAGGAGAGCATGGAGGGGTAGGGAAATTCTTGCTCATTAAAGATCACAGTGCGGGCTATATATAGTCTCCCTTCTGCACTTAAGCATTTATATCCATGATGAGTTGGGTTGTAACCAAGAAAAATGTACTTGGTGGATCTAAATTGGAGTTTGGACTGATTATATGGTCGAATGTATGGATATCAAGCACATCCGAATGTTTTCAAGAATAAATAGTCAGGGAGTTTGTGAAATAAGAGTTGGAAAGGAGACTGATATCCAAGAGTGGGTGATGGTAGTCTATTTATGAGATATGTGGCAGTTGAGAAAGCCTCCCACCAATATTTTTGAGGCAAAAAGGCCTGAGCTAGAAGGGGGATCCTTGTGTCAACAATGTGTTGATGCTTTCGTTTCGTTGTGCCATTTTATTGGTGCGTATGGGGACAAGGATGTCAAAATAGGATGCCAAGAGAAGCAAGAATAGGTTGTAAGCTACAAAACTCACCCCCCAATAAGATTGTAGGCATTTAATTTTAACACCAAATTGTCTTTCAATCATACTATTAAAATTGAGGAATGTGGAGTGTACTTAAGACTTTTTATGTAGAGGATAAATCCATGTGAACTTAGTGTAAGCATCAATGAAATGAACATAATATTTAAAACCATCTCGAGACTGAGTTGAAGCTGGACCCCAAACATCAGAATATATCAAGTCAAAAGGAGAAGTAGCAGAATTAGGAACAGAAGAAAAATTCATTTGATGAAGTTTACCAAACTTACAAGCTTCACAGAATTGCAAAGTGTTGACAGAACCAGGTACACTTGTAAGTTTGAGTACACGAGTCAAGATGTTGTTACATGGATGTCCAAGATGATTATGCCAAACATGGACAGAACTAACAGATGAGGAATTATTACAAGGTCCAGAAGTAGTGGTAGCATGGTGTTGAGGAGGTGGAGGTTTGATAGTTGTTCGTGTAAGATGAGCAAGATTAAGCTGGTACAATCCATTCTTAAGTGTTCCTTTCAGAAGAATTTAGTGTGTACTCAGCTCCTCCACAAGACAATGTGTGGAATGAAACTCAATGAACACATTATTGTCAGCAAGAAACTTGGATATACTAAGTACGTTTTTAGTGATATCAGGAACAAAGTGAACATTTTGTAAGTGAAGATTAGTGTGAGGGGAAATGGTGGGGAAAGAAGTGTGTCCAATATGACTTATAGGAATTGAAGAACCATTACCAACAACAAGCCTATCCTTACCCTGATATGGTGATTGCAAACTCAGATTTCCAAAGTTCCTGGTGATGTGGTGTGTGGAACCACTATCTAGGTACCATTCAGGATCAGTAGATGGGGGATTAGGAGTAACCTGATTGTAATATGAGCCACATGTAGGTCCATAGGAGCTGAAAGGACCTGTCACACCACAATGAACACCAAGTATAGAGGAATTATCAGCAAAATTAGAAGATGCCATTGAGGACTGAGCATATTGTACAGATTTGGGCTTGACAATGTGAGTTTGAGCAGGCGGAGTATTAGTTGAAGAAGGAGCCACAGATTCTGTTTGATAAATGGTTTTATCATAATTTTGATGATTTTGTTTTTATACCAAAACAATGGTTTTAAAGGTAGTCCAAATACTCCTAAATGATTTAAAATGGTTTTAATATTTTCCGGAGTATTTCCTCAAGTCTATTTTTGGTAATATAATACACTTGTTCTTACATTGTCTTATTTCTTGTTGTAATTTGCCTAGCTATTCACTTTCACATCCTTGAGGTCTAGGCTATTCTTGATTACACTTGCACTCTATTGTATAATTCATTATCGAGTTGTAATCTTGAATTTTTGGGTTATCATTCAACACAAGATATCCTTGTGAGTGTTCTTGTGGTAAGAACACACTTGGGTGATCTAAGTGTTAGGTGTAAGAAGATTGTGGTAATCTTCTTGTTGAGGTGTTGAAGAATTTGGTATTCTTCAAGGTTGAAGATTGTGGTAATCTTCACAAGGTGCAGTTGGAGATTGTGGTAATCTTCAAGAGAGATTGTGGTAATCTCAAAGGTGGTGTTGAAGAAGAGTGTGGTGCTCTTCAAGGTGTTGTTGTAAGTTGGTGTTGTATTAATTTTGGTAATTAATAAAATCTTTTTTCTTTTTGAAATCCATCCCGGATATACTGGGGTGGTAGAGGATTAGGCCCTAGGTGGGTTGGACCTCTATAAATCGACGCGTGTTGTTTACATTCCGCACCTTTATTATTATCTTGGCTTGTTTTATTCGAAAAAGAGTGCGAAATCGAAAAGATGGAGATAATCTATTCACCCCCCTTAGATTATCGTAGCCGCTTGGACTTACAGATTCATGATTAAATCCAACAAATTTAACATCAAACCATTTGTAGCATTTAGAAGCTACATGATTGTTGCGACCGCATATTTGACAGATAAGCCTAGTAGCCCTGCCAAAACGTCATCGACCTCGAAATCTACCACCTGATAATCCACCCCTAGGTGAACGAGCTTCATTGAATGATCTTCGAGTGGCAACATGTAAGGACGGGGAAGGAGGAGTTGAAATGCTCTCAAGAGAATTGTATTGTTTCAACCTCATCTCATGTGTTTGCAGGGCAAATTGTACCTCTGACAAGCTTAATTTGCCTATTTGTGAAGTAGATTCACAATCACGGATTCAAACTCCGGTCCTAAGCCACTGAGAATGTGTAGCACCAAGTCATCATCAGAAATTAACTGACCAGCGGATTGTATATCAGTTGTAATGGAATTCATCTTGAGAACATATTCTTCAACACTAAGATCTCATTTCTTAGTGGTTTGAAGAAGCGGGCGAAGATGCATCACCCGAGCTTTAGAACTGGAATGAAATAGATTCTCTAAGACTTGCCAAATCTCAATTGAACTTGTGCATCGTTGAATGTGACCAAGCATTCCCTCTGAAATCGAACCAAGCATCCAACTGTAGAGAAACCGATCCTTTCGGAGCCAAATCGAAAACTTAGAATTAGGAGAAGAAGTATCATCATCTGTGATCTGAAATTTAGATGGAGCTATAGCAGTTCCAAGGAGGAAGTCATCAAAATCATGTGCAGTGGCTGTGGCAAGGACCTGAGCACGCCAGAAATTGTAATTACTACGATCTAGCTTGATAGTAAAAGTATTCATGGATGGAAGACTTAGGGACGCCACGAATGATAGATCAAGCTTCAAAAAAAATTATCTAGCTCATGATACTATATTGAATATTAAGTAATAGAACACATAACAGAAAAGAGAATGAGAAATATTATTGAGAGAATATCTAAAGCTTGAATGTTACAAAGAGAGTAGCAGGGGATTTATAGAGGGGCTGGGAAGAGCTAGGAGGCGGTTACAAATTCTTAACAGAATAACAGAATTGTAACCGTCTAACTAACTGCAACTAACAGAACTTTCTAGAATCTCTAACAAATATAATTAGATATGTACGTAATCAAATTAAATATTATAATAAAACAGAATATTTAGTGTAAATTAAAATAGAAAGAATATTCAAGAAAATGTGTTTTAGTATAAAATTTTACGTAGATGGGTTGGACATTGATTTTATCTTTAGTGCAGTTAATTAGATTACTTTAGTACAAAAGTTGCATTAAAATAGAATTTGTGGTTGAAAATGATCTTATATGACATTAAAAATACAACATGCTTAATATAATATTGATCATGACGAATACTTAAAGATCATCTAGTGCTAAAAGATTATCCTTTCAAATATTACAAACAAATTTCAATTTTACTGGACTTAATTAATTACAACAATAAAGAAAGATATATAGAAACAAGAATCAATGAAATCATACATTATTTTGACTGTTTGACACTTCACAGCCTCAAATTCAATCAAAGAATATAATAACTAATAAATGAACGCATGTATTTATTTTTTTTCAGAAAATTTGGTGACTAGCTAGTTAATTTCCAGCTCCAGGGCTTGGACCAGATTTCTTGATTCCTCCTAGACTTAAACCATTGGTGGCTGCATGTCCATCTCCCCCGTGACTCGGCCCTCCGGTCTTTATCGCTTCAATGTATAAATCGTCCAAAATCTTCATAATCTCTATGTCGATTTTATTTTCGTGCTCCAAATTTCTCATGGGACGAGCATTATTGGAGACGAAGAGAGAAGAGAAAAGAAGAAGAAAAGCGAGTAATGTGAGAGGTTTTAGAGCTAATTTGGCCATTACTAATGCAGCTTGTATATATGGAAATATTCTTGCAAAGTAATCTGGGATTTTCTAAGTTAATTAACGAGAAGATTAAGATTGTGTGAGATATTGAAGATGGGCATATGTCCCTCTATTTATAGAGTACATATATGTTGATCATAATGCATGCAAACACAGTTCCTGGAAAATTTGCATGTTTAATTTTCAAGATTTTGAAAAAGGGCTGATTTTTATGAATAATTAGGTGCCGCCACGTCTAGAATTCTATACTTTGGTAATAAAAGATTCTGACATGAATCTTGGGGACGAGAAAATTAAAGGGTGTTAGAATTAGAATCTGAGTCCAACTTTGAATTGCAATACAAAGTCCAACTTGATGACCTCTATCGCTATGAGTCCACAACATAAAAGTATTTAACGAGGGGAGTTTGGGTCAAAGTGAGAATTTATATTTTTTTAATAAGGGAGTTTGGTCCTTCTATAATATTATAGTGTTTCATATCATTTTTAATATTATTATTATCCCATATATACATAATGATTTCATTAATGAATACGTGGTGGTATGTATTAATGTCATTAATTACATTAGGGGATGAAAGAAACATCATATTAATTGGACTTAGTTGCATGCCCGCATAAAGTTTATTTTATTTTATTTTTTAATTTTTTTTCGGCGTTATGAGGAGATTCTTGGACACCAATGGCATATAATTGAGGCAAAAGTAAGTTTTTTTTGGAACTACCATTTAAATAAAAATTATGAGATTATTCATTATAACTCACCTTCCAGATTGTTGGAATCATTTTCTGGTTTGAGAATCATGACTGTCGGTAAAGATAATGGAACTTCTTTTATTTTGCCAAGGTGAAGTTTATTGGTTTTTGGTATCAAAATCGAAAAAGGGGCTTTTGTCCCTCATAGGTTGGGAAACAAAAGTGATGAGAGCCTTAAGGCTATTTAATGAACCTATATGTTTTGATTTCAAGTGAACCACTATAATCTTGTTATTTTGATTTTTCTAAATTCCTTTGTTGTATTCTGTTGTAGAGTTGGGTGAAGGGTATGAGTTAGTCAAAGATTTGTTATAGTGTGGGAGTAATGGAGTCGGGAGTCGGGAGAGAGAATTTTTGTGTGATTGTATAAATTTTTCATAAAGTAGAATTGCTATGCGAGTTGTGGTTTTTCTCCAGTTTTGGAGTTTCCACGTAAATCTTGTGTTGTGGTTTGTTGTTATTTTATTTTTCAGTTATTTTTGTTTGTCCCTAGGAATGAATGAGGATCGTTTTTCCCAACACAGGCTTGCGCCTGACTATGCGTGAGGACAGTACCTTCGATCCCTTATCGCTACCACCAAGGTAAACCGCGTGATGTGCGCGGACTGACTAGTATTTTGTTGGGGTCTGCTAATATACAACCAGATCCTCCCAGGTAAAGAGAACAAGTATGTTCGATCCTCTAAATCTAATTATAGTTGATCTTCCCTTAAATCGAACTAACATGAATGCTATTCAGTATGAGTTCCCACCAATCATTCACCAGCTCACATATGCCTCGGGGTCATTTTGATGGTGTGTTAGTTTGAACCCACTACCTCTACCCCACAAGAAACTTAAATCCCTAGCTAGTGGTGGCCAGTGGACTAAGCCCTTGGTTAATTACGAGATTACTCATTGATATAGTTGGATGTGAAAGACATCTATTGGTCAAAAAAAATCTAAAATATACAAATTGGATAAAGCAGTTAGATTAAAGTTTTAATATTGAATGTATTAGAAAAGCTTGCAAGCCAATAAAGAAAGAATAGTCAGGTTCGCACGCACAAATTTACATTGAAAATTCAACATTTCATTCGAAAAAAGAAAATGAAAAGAAACCTACCAAGACCTATTTCATGAGTGGGCTTACCACCCTTCTCCAATAACTATTAATAACAAAAAGAGTAAATGAAAAAGGAAATACACGTACGTTATTGCACAAGCATGTTATGGTGTGGATCTAATTAATAACATTTTATTACCTTTTATTATCATTCATAAACTTGAGGCTTCCAATAGAAAGCTAGACAACTGCTAATAAGTTTGGAATAATTTTAGCTAAGCGATAATTTCATTATTACATTAATATTAATGAATCAATAATTATTTTAAAATATTCATCAATAGCTAAGACGTTATAACGAACTAGTATTCCACCCGTGCGATGCACCGAGTGTATTAAAGATTTTTTTTTAGAAGGCCAAGACAATAAATAAATTATGGAAAAAACATCTATTACAAATTTTGAAAACGTTTTAAACAATATTGGTTGTTGATCATGTTCGGTCATTGATAGCCAATTTAACAATACAACATTGGGAGGATAGACAAACAAATTGTATATGATAGATGAATTAAATAAAAAAAAATCCAAGACAACATATGAATTCTTATAAACAATTCATACATGTTTTTACAAACTTGTTTTTTTTTTTCCGTCAACTGATTCAAAATCAATGCCCTTTTTCCGTTAAAAAAAGTGTTTAGACTCCAATCAAAAAGTTTTCCGGATCTGATTTACTCCCATTATTATCATGTTTATTATTAAATTACATTTGACTTTCAATTTTTTTTCCCATTTTAACTATTTTTGTATATTTTTCCAACCCATAAAAATATTTAGATCAATATTTTGAACTTATAAAATATATATTTTTATAAGAAATATGTTTTTTTCGAAGATTTTAAAATGCAGATTTTTTTTCACATGATGTGATTATATACATATATATAAGGATATTCTAATGCCCAAAAAAAAAACGGAAGTTCTATCTTCCGTCTACAGTCTACTGATCTAGTATGATATAAAGTTTTTGGGGTTTTCAATTTACAGATTTTATGGGTTTTTGGTTAACAAATCAGATCCATATATTATTCTAAATACCTAGAAAATTAATATATTTCTCTACCGATGTAATTCGATATAATTTTTTTTAAGGGATTTGCATTAAATGTTTTTAGATCTACATCTACATCATTTCTAAAGATGTAGTACTATATCCATTATGATATTTTATCATAGTAATTAAAATGCATACTTATATGTTTTTTCATACAATTTAATTATATTGATATGATTTTTATGGTATTTTTAATCAAAAAACATGAAGTTGTATTGCGCATAGTTTCCGAGATATTTTAAAATTACAAAAAAAAAAAAAGACATCAGTTTTCATTTTGTCTTAAATTTAAAAGGGGTAACAGTAATATTTTTATAAACACTGAGGAGGTTTTTGAAGTATTTTTACTTATAAAAAGGCAAATATCAGACGAAATCAAACTTGAAGAGTTTTTTACAATTTTCAAAAATATAAATTAAAAATTATTAGACAATTGAAGAAATGATAATTAAATATTTATGGAATACAATTATTGACTTATAATATCAGACATATGAGAACCTTGTAAACTACACTGGTGAGAAGATTGACAAATTAAAACAATATTTTTTGCACATAATTGATAAAATATAACCTAATTTTATGTTAGTATTTTGCATCAATTGTCAAACACAAATAAAAAATAACATTAATGTCCAATAATTAAAATAAATAAGTGATCCCCCCCCCCTTTTTTTAAATAATTATCCTATTAGAACATGCAAAGCATTTCATAATTGTCCTAGTGGGCAATTACCTAATAAGACAATAAAAATTTAAAAATAAAAGTCTAGTGGCTATTTGATATTCTCAATAGTTTATATAAGCCCAAATAAAATAAATAATGGATATTTTTTATTTTTATTTTTTAAATCAAAATGAATGATGGAGGCTAATTTAATAAACTAAAGCTGTTTAAAAATATGTTTAACCAAGAATTGCCAAAAAGCAAAATTTTAACATTATAGGTGAAAATAGAGTTTAAAACTCAGAAATAATTTTGTATTTTAAAAAATAATTTAATTGAATTTTTTACTCTAAAAATTCCCAAACTACATACACCATTTTTTCGATAAGCAATTTTTTTTTTGTTTAAAAAAGACTCTAATTTAGAATAAATTAAAAAACACAACAACTCCATTACAACTGGAATAGGAAAACATCAACTGCATTACAACTGGAATAGGAATCATCAACAACATTACAATTGGGTTACATAATAAAATCTAAAACGCACTTCTATAATGAAAAATAGAACTGAATTGCATAATTAAAATAGACCTGAATATTCTTGAAACACGCTTACTTAATCCAATTTTATTTTCATTAAGCAAACATATTTTAGATTTTATTATGTAACTCAATTGTAATGCCATTGATGATACTAATTCCAATTGTAATTCAATTGATGTTTTTATATAGTAGTTGTCATGGAGTTGATGTTTTTCTATTCCAGTTGTGTTTTAAATTCATTCTAAATTAAACTTTTTTTTAAAACATTTTTGAGCAAAATTGAGTTGCACTTATTTAATATAGTGTATGTACTTTCAAATTTGTAAAGTAAAAAGTGCAATTAAATTATTTTTTAAATACAAAATTATTTCTGAAAATTAATTAAAAAAATTCATAAAAAAGCAGAGTTAACTCAGTTTTCTAAAATTTCCGAAAAAGGGAAAAATGATAAAACATAATTCATAACTCTGTTTTTTAAAATTTTATAAAAATAAAACTAAAAATTGAGAAAACAAAGTTTAGAACTCAGTTTTCAGCTATAATGTAATTTTTTTGTTTTTTTACCATTACTTGGTTAAACATATTTTTAAATAGCTTTAGTTCATTAAATTAGCCAATGATAGATACTTTTAAGTTACCATGCAACAATGAAATAAAATCGATGTGTTCTTTATATTGGCCCAAATAATTTAATAATTAAACAACAAAATGTTTCATATTTCAAGTCTAGGCCCATCTGTCATCTACACATTTCAAAGAGCACAAGAAAAATCGATTAATCAACATTTAACTCATATAATATGCCAAGCATATCATTTGGCTAAAAGAAATTCTCTCTCAAGGATTTTATCTCTCTTAAAAATGTTATTCTCTCAAAAATAAGTCATGGAGTCCATTATATTCTCAAAGATTTAATTTTCAATACAAAATTTCTTCAGTTTCCACGAAAATTTTATGCGAATTTGAACGAAATATTACGATTTTGATGTATTTCGAAAAATAAATTTTGGATATATACGAAAATTACAGATCTGAACATTGATATATAATTTTAATTCGGATATGAAGAAATCCGACCAGAATCTGAAAATTGAACGGTATGTTCTTTTGTTTCGTTTTTTATTTTGTTAGGATTTTTGTATTTTTAGGTTAAATCTGATAAATTTTATTCGAATAATTTATAGATCCGACGGATCTTCCGTTTTCTTTTCTCAGAGAAATCCATTTCGAGAAAAAATAAAAAAGTCTAGATTCAACACGTTTTAAATTTTTGATTCGGATCTTTAAAAGACAAACAAAATATTTCAGATCTAGACTATTTTATTTCAAATTTGATTTTTTGCTGATAATTTATTTTATTTTATTTTCGTCTTGTGCATTTCAAATTCAGATGCCTATGGATACCTTCATCCATTGTTCACTGCACGTATTTTGAATGTTTACAGATCTGAAATTTTTTGTTCGAATGATCTAATTTTTTTTTTTGTGTGTGTGTGTGTTTTTTTAGATGTATTTTTTTCTAGTTTGTGTGTTTTGAAAATGCTGCCATTCTACACAGGTTCACGGACGGTGTGATGTCAAGAGTTTTCCTTACTACATTGACGAAATCAGCTCAGTAGTGGTTCAGCCAGCTTCTTTCAGGCTCTATCAAAAACTTTGATGACTTCAGTTCGACGTTCCTCAATCAGTTTACGAGTTGTCGCAAATACCAAAAGGCACCCTTAACTTTTTTTAGCATTAAACAGGGTGAAAGAGAGGGTCTTCGGAGTTATATACAGTGGTTCACGACTGCGAAATTGGAGGTGCTCTCGGCTAGTCCAGAAATATTGGCCAATGCCCTAGCTCAAGGGCTGAAGGATGGTGATTTTTTTGAATCTCTGGTAATAGAACCATCCAAAACATTCGATAAGCTGTTAGCTGGGGCAGAAAGGTACATTAACTTGGAGGAGGCAAGGAAAATGAAGCAGGAAGAAGAGCAGAAAAGAAGAGAAAGGAAAGAAGATCGGGAGGATGAGGTACCACAGAAGAAGCCTAAGCCCGAGGCGATGGGTGGACGACCGAGGTACGAGAAATACACACCGGGCGGATATCCTGTTTTATGAGTGCTACAGGAAGATGGACCTCCAGGTCGGCTTATAATCAGTGGATACAGCGTTGGTTGGATTTGCGGGAGGAACCATCCAACCCATATGTATGATCATTTTACCTGTCTCTCTAGGTAAGGAACCTAGCCGTAAAACGAGAATGATAAGGTTTTTAGTAGTTGATGCACCCTCTTCGTATAATGCAATATTGGGTAGGCCATCGTTAAATGCTTTCCAGGATGTGGTTTCTACGATCATTTGAAAATGAAATTCCCGGTAGGAGCAGAGGTCGGTGAGGTCGATGGGGATCAATATATGTCAAGGAAATTGTATGTAGAGAGCATTCAGAAAGTTGAGAGAGGAGTATTTTTTATGATGATAAGAATAAAGATAAGATTATAAAGCTGGAAGATGAGCCAGTTGAGCATGTGCAACCAAATGATGAACTCATGTCTATAGAGCTAGTACCGGGAGACCCTGATAAGGTTACTAAGGTCGGGAAAGGTTTATCAGATAAGCTGGAAGAACTAAGTGGGCAATAACTCCCCAGGGTATGGAATAACAACAATTTAAAGAAATATTACTCGTAGGATTAAAGATATCTAATGTAATGAAGAGCTTTTTTGGCGATTTGAATGAAATTGATCTACTTCCCTAAATTATGTGTTCAGAAACAAGTTCAGAAGAAAATTGACAAGTATTTGGAGCTCAGCCCGAGCTAGACTCTAAATACTTGAGGCCACGAAGCCAATGCAAGGAGCTCGGCTCAAGCCAGCTTCTATTGAAGAAATTGACAAGTATTTGGAGCTCAGCTCGAGCTAGAATCCAAATACTTGGGGCCACGAGGCCAATGCAAGGAGCTCGGCTCAAGCCAACTTCCTTTGAAGAAATTGACAAGTATTTGGAGATCAGCTTGAGCTAGACTCCAAATACTTGGAGCCACGAGGCCAATGCAAGGAGCTCGGCTCGAGCCAGCTTCATTTGAAGAAATTGACAGGTATTTGGAGCTCAGCTCGAGCTAGACTCCAAATACTTGGGGCCACGAGGCCAATGCAAGAAGCTCGGCTCGAGCCAGCTTCATTTGAAGAAATTGACAAGTATTTGCAGCTCAGCTCGAGCTAGACTCCAAATACTTGGGGCCATGAGGCCAATACAAGGAGCTCGGCTCGAGCCATTTTTCTTCGAAGAATGTGACAAGTATTTGGAGGTCAGCTCGAGCTAGACTCCAAATACTTTGAGCCAGGAGGCCAATGCAAGGAGCTCGGATCGAGCCAGTTTCCTTTGAAGAATGTGAAAAGTATTTGGAGCTCAGCTCGGGCTAGACTCCAAACACTTAGGGCCATAAGGCCAATGCAAGGAGCTCGGCTCGAGCCAGCTTTCATTGAAGAATGTGGCAAGTATTTGGAGCTCAGCTCGGGCTAGACTCCAAATACTTGGAGCCACGAGGCCAATGCAAGGAGCTCGGCTCGAACCAGCTTCCTTCGAAAAATGTGACAAGTATTTGGAGCTCAGCTCTAGCTAGACTCCAAATACTTGGAGCCACGAGGCCAATTCAAGGAGCTCGGCTCGAGCCAGCTTCCTTTGAAGAATATGACAAGTATTTGGAGCTCAGCTCGAGCTAGACTCCAAATACTTGGGGCCACAAGGCCAATGCAAGGAGCTCGGCTAGAGCCAACTTTTTTTGAAGAATATGACAAGTATTTGGAGCTCAGCTTGGGCTAGACTTCAAATACTTGGGGCCACGAGGCCAATGCAAGGAGCTCGGCTCGAGCCAGCTTCCTTTGAAGAATGTGACAAGTATTTGGAGATCAGCTCGGGCTAGAATCCAAATACTTGGGGCCACAAAGCCAATGCAATGAGCTTGGTGATTGGTATGTATTTTGCATGTATTTTGGGCTTAATTGTAGCTATAACTAGTTGTTAGGGCGTCTCCAGCAATTGATCCAAAGTGGCGTTAGGCGTTAAAGTGGAGAGGAAAGCATCTCCAGCAATGCGCTATAATCATGCGCCGGTTTAGGATATGCATAGTGCGGCCATATGCCATATCTGCGCCAGATCTTGTTTCTAGCGCTATTCCTTTCTCTTTTTTTTTTGGTTTAATTTGTTATTAGTTAATATGTATTTCTTTAATGTGAATATTGTAGTTAATTTTATATTTCAATTAATTTAATAGAAAATAATATTAAAATTAATTTAATTATATATGATAATTTATTTTAAATAATATGAAGTGTAATTTTCATAATACTACACAAAAAAAGTATAAATCTTACATAAAATTTCATTATAAAATACTGAAACATAATTTTACAACAGTAAAAAACATTTACATAAAAATAGATAAAGTTACATGAAATAAAATTATTGAAAATACAAATAATAATCGAATACGATATTTTTTTTTCTAGTACTGAAGACCGATTCGGACTCTCCAAGATCTGGAAAAAAATCTCTAAACATATAAAATTATTTAAATAATATTTTTATCAATTATAAAATAATAAAAATCAATATTAAATTAATAAAAGAAGGAATCTTATGGAATATTCTTTTGTAGTGCAGAAAATAGTGCAAACTGCTGGAGATGAAGTGCAAATTCTGCGCCAAAGTAGTGCAGCCTCTGCACCAAAGTAGTGCAAACTACTGGAGATGGTCTTATGCATGCATTACTTGAGTGAAAATAGCTTTATTTCTGTAAAGTGGAAAAGTTATTACGCTTTGCTCGTTTTGTAGGAATTAATTGATATTTGGAGCATTTTGGCGACAATTTGGAGCATTGCAGTAAAGGACTGTCAATACTTGAAGTAACGTACGATGTTTGGAGTTGAATCGAGAAGAAGTCAGACAAACCGGGCAAGAAACAGAAAGAAACGAACACATACCAGCTCCAGCAAGTGCGCACGGGCAGGGCATGCGTCCATAGCACGACCTGTGTGCCATCTAGACTGAAGACTCAGCCTACGGCACCCCACACGGGCTGGTCGTGCGTTGATCACACGGCCCGTGCATCCCTTCAGCGAGTGAATGTTCCTATGTCACCCCGCACGGGCTGGTCGTGCGTGTGGCGCTAAAAATAAGGCGAACAAGTTTTTGGCGCCGCTATCGGGGACTAATTAAATTTTTAGTACTAATATTGCAATAAATAGAATTAATTTTAATTTAGACATTTTTCTTTCCTTTTATTTGTTGTTTAATTTTACTCCTACTGTGTTTGACTTGTTTTCTTTAGTTGGTTCAGGTAGTGCATGAACACTCACTCGGAGCAAAGAGAATTAGCACCGTTCATACCGGAGGTTGAGGCTTTTGCTAGGAGAATTAGTGCGGCTACTAAACGGGTAGAAAGACAGCAAGATCAGGTTATGGAGGACGCGGAAGAGAACAACAGAGGTAATAACAGAGTCAACAACGGGGGTAACAATGGGGCCAACAGGGTCATTAATGAGTTACCAATACCAGACGTTCCGGCAGTCCAACAGCAAGCGATTCGCGATTACTTTCGCCCACAGACAAATCGCAACTATGGTGGAATTGCCAATGTCCTAATTAATGCGAATAATTTTGAGCTGAAGCTAGCACTGATCTCGATGGTGCAGCAGAATCAGTTTGGGGGTTTTCCGTCTGAGGATCCCAATTCTCATCTTGCGAACTTCATGCAGATTTGCAACACAATCAAGATGAATGGGGTGACTGATGATGCTATATGTTTGCGCCTATTCCCTTTCTCTTTAAGGGATAAGGCTAGAAACTGGCTAGGCACACTAACTCAGGGTAGTGTGAATACTTGGGACGAGCTGAGTCAGAAATTCTTGTTTAAATACTTCCCACCAAGTAAGACACTGCAGCTCAAAAGGGAGATCACGCAGTTTGATTCTGAGCTACTGTATGAGGCCTGGGAGAGATTCCAGGATTTATTGAGGAGGTGCCCACAACACGGATTTCCAGAGGATCAGCAGCTTTGCTTCTTTTATAACGGGTTGATGGGACAGACTAAGTCGTTTGTGGATACCGCGGCAGGAGGCACCTTACTCGCAAGATTCCCACATGATGCATTTAACTTGCTTGAAGAGATGGCAATGAATAGCTATCAGTGGCCCTCCGAGAGAACTAATGTGAAAAGGGTAGCCGAAGTCTCTGATTCGGACCCAATCAAGGCATTGACGGCTCAGATGACAGCATTGACAAATTAGTTGAGCGCTCTAACTCAAGGGACAGAGGTAAACACGGGTGCAAACAATGGAGGAGTTCCTCAAGATCATATGGAGGAAGCTAACTTTGTTAATAACCGGAATTTCAACAATTACCGGAATAATCAAACTCCCAACCATTATCATCTAAGTGTGAGAAATCATGAAAACTTTTCCTATGCCAATACGAAGAATTTGATGCAACCACCACCAGGGTTCAGTGTGACAAACGGTGTCATTAATGCGGAGGAGAAACCATCTTTAGAGGACATTCTCACCTCGTTCATGAGTGAAACAAGGAACCAATTAAATAAAGATGAGGCTAAGATAGACAAAATCGAGGCACATGTCACGCAGTTGGCCAACACTGTGGGTTCACAAATGAAAAATCTAGAAACTCAGATTGGCCAGTTAGCGACGATCATTGGTGGACAACATCAGAGGGGCCAGTTTCCGAGTAACACGGAAGTCAATCCAAGGGAACCGTGTAACACCATTCGTCTGAGGAGTGGTACGGAGTACGAGGGGCCAAAAATTTTGGGAAGTGACGAAAAATCAGAACCACGCACGACCCATGCGTCAGAGCACGACCAGGTCGTGCGTGATGCCATAGCAAATACTGAAAAAGTTGAAAGACGCACGACCAGGTCGTGCGTGGTACCGAAGGATTCCAGGAACAGAACATGAGATGCACGACCCATGCGCCTACGCATGGGCAGGTCGTGCGTGGCACAGAGCAGATAATTCTGAACCCCGGAGATGTAGACATAGAAGTAAATGGCAGTGTTGAGGCTGAGGAAGGAACATAGGGACAAATTGATGAACAAAAAGGGGCTGAGAAGCTTAAATCTTCTTCTAACTCTGATTTTTCTAAACTTACTATTTCCCTTCCTTTTCCTCAACGATTTTAAAAGAAAAAGCTTGATGCGCAGTTTGCAAAATTCCTTGATATATTTAAGAAACGGCGTATTAACATACCTTTTGCAGACGCATTCCTAGCCACCGCACGAGCCTTGATAGATGTGCAAAATGGAGAGCTCACATTACGAGTTAATGATGAGCAAGTGTTGTTCTCCATCTATAAGGCTCTGAAAACTCAGGATAAAATATAGAGCTGTAAATCTTTATCAGTCGTTGATTCATGTGCTAATACTTTTAATCTGAGTGATTGTGTGTGTGCTTTAGATCGTGTGCAGGAAGTACTGAAATGTGAGAAAGCAAAGCACACGAAGAGGGACAACAGCTCAAAAGCACGCGTGTACTGCCGCTCGCACGATGCAAATGAGAAGAATATGACATTTGACCGACGTGTGACTTTTACGCTAGAGGCATTCAAAGGAGGCTCGAATTTATGCGAGTTGGAATGGCAAGGAGAAAGACATGAAGAGGTGACTCGCCTCACCTTGTGGGAGCTGTGATCGAGCGGGCATCAAGCTATAGACGTTAAATTTAGCGCTTGTTGGGAGGCAACCCAATGGTTTGTTGAATTAATTTTCGTTTTTTTCCCTTTTCTAAGTTAGGATTTTTCTATTTTATTATTATATAAAAAAACTGGAAAAAAAAAAAGAAAAAAGGACCATTGCAGAGACACACGGACGGCCCATGCGCACACGCACGGCCCGTGCGTCAGTTCGCTGAAGCATTATCAGGTCGCGAATTCAGGTATGCATTCCCAAACCACACTTTTCTTTGAAATTCTATCTTCTCTTCTATGCGATATACTTCCATTCAAGTTTTGGGGGGAGAGATCGTTATTTTGACTGAAGGGTGTGGTGAAAATATATATATATATATATATTTGCATTCATATAGTTGCATTTAGAGCATATAGGTTGCATTGCATTAGACGTTTGTTTTTGGTTTTAGCACGTTTATTGCTTTCTTATGTTTTTAGGGAGTGAGTTGACCGCTATTGTGATGCTTGTTGTGATCTTGGGAGCATTCGCTGGAACAGTTTGTGTTGTTTTGAATTGGGAGCATTCGTTAGATCATATGGAGCATGTGAATATTGAAAACATGGTTGTTATGCTTTGAATTACGCAATTGCAAGCCTGTGAGTTTTGAGTCTTTACTGCTTTCATTATATGCAGTCTTGTTTGTTGATTGAGTATGTCATTCATGTTGATATGAATTCTAGAACTTGCTCTAGTATCTATGTCGAAGTCACATGTTGTATGCAATTTATGAAAATGATTTAAGGAAATTTTTGTTAAGCCTTTCAAACATGTTGCCTACCTAATGACATTGAATTGCCCTAGTTAGCCAATTTGAGCATGTTGCCTGATTTTTTGATAGCCACATTTCAAGCCTTAACTTGATATATTTGTTACCCTAAACTTGAGCATATAGCATTGAGTAAGGGGATTGAATAAGGTTGAATAGGAGAATATCGAGAAATTAATATTTGTGTGCATGATGGATGTTGGGAATAAAAGAAGAAAAGAAGGAAAAAGGAGGATATATACTCACAAAAGAGTCGGAAAAAAAAATCAGTTGTATACGTGAGCTGGCCGTAAATGAACTTATAGGCTGAGAATTATGATGTAAGGCGAAAGAAAGTGGATTGTACGAAAAAGGGGAGAAGAGAGATGTGATAAGGATAAGTGGTGATTGGGGTAGCATGTTTGATTTGAATGAGAATATTTGATTGAGAAAAAGATGTGCTTACCAGTCTATACGCTTGAGTTTGAGTCACTTTCTCCATATTTCCCTACCTTAACCAAAGAGCCTTCATTACAACCAAACGAAAAGTCCTTTCTGATTTATGAGTTGCATACAATCAAGTGGCGGAGATGTGAGACGATTTGCAAGCCTATGGTAATTCTTCAATATTGATATGACTTGAGCGAATACACGTCCCTTATTATTCTAGAGAGAAGAGTATACATTTAATCCATGAAAGGTGTGATTTGAAGTATTTGCCATGGCTTTAATTGACTTGTGCTCTGTGTTAGATATTCAAAGCTTGGTTGATTTGTTGCTTGACGTCTATGGATAAATGACATGAATTGTGATGTGTTGTTCTTGATTTGCCTTTCATTACTCCCATTTGTACTTTGTCTTGTTTATAAAGCGTTGACCAGGACTGTCAACAGTTTAAGTTTGGGGGTTTGATTGGTATGTGTTTTGCATGTATTTTGGGCTTAATTGTAGCTGGAATTAGTTTTTATGCATGCACTACTTGAGTGAAAAGAGCTTTATTTCTGTAAATTGGAAAAGGTATTACGCTTTACTCGTTTTGTAGGAATTAATTGTTATTTGGAGCATTTTGGCGATAATTCGGAGGATTGCGGTAAAAGACCGCCAATACTTGAAGTAACATACGATGTTTGGAGTTGAATCGAGAAGAAGTCAGATGAACCAGATGAGAAACGGAAAGAAACAAACACATATCAGCTCCAGCAAGTGCGCACGGGCAGGGCATGCGTCCATAGCATGACCCGTGCACCATCCAGACTGAAGACTCAGCCCACGGTACCCCGCACGAGCTGGTCGTGCATTGAGCGCATAACTCGTGCATCCCTTCAGCGAGTGAATGTTCCTACGGCACCCCGTACGGGCTGGCCGTGCGCCCTTGCATCTGTGCGGGAAAACAGAGGTTTGACAGATTCTAATTAGGTTTTGACCCACACGGAGTATAAACAGAGACGAGGCGGCCACAAACGAGAAAAACACTGATATTTGCCCTAGAAAGCAGAGAAAAGAACAACCTTCTACCATACGCTTGAGGATTGAAGATAGATCGAGAGATCATCGACATCCCTGAGTTTTCTCATTCCATAGTATCTTTTACTTTCGATTAGTTAGATATGAACTTCAATAATTTGTCTATAAATTATTTATTTCCCATATCTGGCTAAACATCTTGTGATTTCCGGGTTTGGGATTAGGTTAATGGATACTTTTGTTTGATGTTTAATTGCAATTGAAGTTATTATTTTCCAACCCTATTTGAGTACTTTGTTTTATTTCTGGTTTTATCAAACGGCCTTTGGTTTAACTTATTTGGATGTATTGATTCATAATTCGAGAGATGAGTTTCAATACTAGATCTGTGAGTACTTGACACGAATATTTGCAAAATTGAGAAGTCTGTGAATATTTGTGAGGATTTATAATTTTTTGTGCTTTTGGGAGTTGGATATCTCTTGTTGAGTAGAGATACTAGCATAGATAATCCAATCAAAGTTTTTACATACATCTCGAGAGAGAGGGTAAAATACTTTTCATGATTGTCTTATAGGGAAGAATAATAATAACTTTGCTAGTGATTAATCTGATAATAAAAGGGGATATTAACTGAAACCATAGCTCTGGAATCCATTCATCTCATTGATCTTTCAATTAATCTTTACTTTGTCTTTTTAGGATAAATTTTTGTCTTGCATTAATAAAACCAATCACCCAATTTCGATCGTCTGGATAAAAATAAGACTATTACAATCCCAATACTTAGTACATTAATTTATTAGTCTCTGTGGATTCGACCTTGCTAACCCTATTCTATAAACTACACCGTACACTTGCGGTGAAGCTACAAATAAGGCGAACACTCGGCTCGAGTCAACTTCCTTCAAAGAATATGGCAAGTATTTGGAGCTCAGCTCGGGCTAGACTCCAAATACTTGGGGCCACGAGGCCAATGCAAGGAGCTCGGCTCGAGTCAGCTTCCTTTGAAGAATGTGACAACTATTTGGAGCTCAGCTCGAGCTAGACTCCAAATACTTGGGGCCACGAGGCCAATGCAAGGAGCTCGGCTCGTCCAGCTTTCTTTGAAGAATATGACAAGTATTTGGAGCTCAGCTCGAGCTAGACTCCAAATATTTGGGGCCACGAGGCCAAGGCAAGGAGCTCAGCTCGAGCCAACTTACTTTAATAAAAAACATTGACAAGTATTTGGAGCTCAGCTCAAACTAGAATCCAAATACTTGGGGCCACGAGGCCAAGGCAAGGAGCTCGGCTCGAGCCAGCTTTCCTAAAAAAAAAATCGGTAGAGCTGTGGAAGAATTGCTTGACACGCTCATGAACTGATTGAATGACGGAAGAGCCCTCCGCATATAGTAGAAAATCTCGATGTCCAATCTCTATGCCTTCAGTTTGAGCCTTATCCACGTTAATGGTACATTGTATCGGACAGTCATTGAGCTCAGCCTTAAGGTCGGAGTTGTCAGTTGTGTCATAGTAACGATTTAAAAGGACATGGCGTAGATGCGGGAATTTGAAGATACAAAACCCTCGAGGTAATTCAGTTCGGCATGAAGAAACTATGGCTGAAATGCTTAATCCTTCCATCCATAGTTGGGGGGAGCAATTGATGAGGGTCCATTTAGGCTGACCTCATGGGCCGAACTTAAGAAGCCCTGCTAATGGGCCAAACTTAAGAAGCCCTGCTAATGGGCCGAACTGAAGAAGCCCTGCTAATGGGCCGAACTGAAGAGCTGATGAGCTCGTTAAAAGGAAGAGCTGATGAGCTCTGCTAATAGGCCGACCTGAAGAGCTGATGAGCTCTGCTAATGGGAAGAGCTGATGAGCTCTGCTAAAAGGAAGAGCCGATGAGCTCTGCTAATAGGCCTAACTGATGAGTTGATGAGCTCTGCTAAAGGGAAGAGCTGATGAGATCTGTTAATGGGTCGACCTGAAGAGCTTATGAGCTCTGCTAATGGGAAAAACTTATGAGCTCTGCTAATGGGCCGAACTGAAGAGCTGATGAGCTCTGCTAATGGGAAGAGCTGGTGAGCTCTGCTAATGGGAAGAGCTGATGAGCTCTGCTAATGGGCCGGCCTAAAGAGCTGATGAGCTCTGCTAATGGGAAGAGCTGATGAGCTCTGCCAATAGGCTGAACCGAAGAGCTGATGAGCTCTACTAATGGGCTGAGCTGCGAGAGCTCTGTGATGAGGGTCAATATTGGATGACCTTATGGGCCGACCTGAAGAACTCTTGTAGTTGGGCCGACCTGGCCAGTAAATTAGGGTTCGAGAAGATTCAATCTTATCTTAATTATGATTCTGTTACTAAATCGTAACACACTCCGAATTTTCCAGAAACCCTAATTAGGGCAAAGTTATAAAAACTCATGTACAAGTTCATTCTTACCCTAAGCACATTTCTTATCACTTTTATATTTTTGCTTCTTTCTTGTTAAATACTCTTCTGACTTAAGCATCGGAGAGGGCACGCCGGAGCAATCCTTCGGCCCCCCCTTTTGTGTAGGTCGACGGTGGAGATCGGTCGGAAGATAGTTTCAGGGAGGCAGAGCAATTGTGAGATCGACCAAAACTCAAAATAATTCCACTGAGTAACCAACTCAAAAATTACATCAGGCCGCATTTGTTGGGGCGTAATCCAATCAAACACGTCTATTTTTGGTCGGGCCATTTGGGTTGTCTGACTTTAGGCTGGGCCAAAGTTTGCCCAATTTTTTTTTGGGCCTCTAAAATTAAACTCGATCTAACTCTATATGCGGACTGCCTAAGCCGACCTGTCAGATGAAACCAATTTTACCAGTTCTACCTGCAAGGTGCGTCTGAATTGGTTCATTGAAAACTCTCAATACTCAATTCAGATAATACACCTCCATGCTACAAAAAGTAGTAGAATAGAGTATATATGATAATTTGAAGGACAGCTATGGTGTTGGATGGTTTATGAAGGGAATGAACTCATTGCGCTTATTCAAAAGATTTAGCCTATAAACTTTTCTTTATTATTATTATTATTATTTGGGCTTTAAATAATTGGCCCAACATCGACGCATGTCTTTACAAGTTTCCGTTCCGACAAATTTGTGCGATTTCAAGATTCTTTTTTCCCAAATGAAATCTTAATGGTGTTTGCAATGAAAGTAATTTCACATTCATTTTTTCCTTTTTTTTACTTCCCTGTTTTCACTAATTGTTTGCAGGGTCTTTTGGTTTTTCTGAAAAATACAGCTAATTCACAATTTCCACCATTTTTTATTTCAATTTTCAAACTTTTTAGAGATAACCATTTTTGCTTAAATTAAAACTAAAAACAAAAATTTAATACCAAAAAAAATGCATTATCAAATAATTATACTGTTTATATTTATCCTTTTGGGCTTCTGGCACTTACACCAACCATTCACACAATTCATCGGTTTTTCTATTATCTATATAATATGTAAAAACAAGACAGCCTCTATTTAAGGAAATATCTCGCCAAAATACAGTTACTATTTTAGGAAACCCTATAAAAAATAAAAAACTAAATTTATTATTAGTTGTTTTATAGTATCTTTTTAATTTCGTGTATTGAAAACCGAAATCAGGTATTAGTGTTACAATGTTTCGCCGTATTTTGTCTCGAAGATACCAACAACTCAGTTTTGTTAATGTTTATGTCTACATTGGTAAGGTGCAATTATTAATTGGATTTGTAATTAACATTGGCAGTAGTGTTTAATTCAATAAAATATTTGTACTACACTAAAAAATACACGTCAGATAGTCTTATGCATTGGGTCGCCAAAAAATTCATTCAAAACTTCGAGCATACAACAATTGTATTATTGATTGAAGATAAAATACAGATAATTAAATGGGAATGCATTGGGCAGCTGAAAAGACCTCTTTGAAGCCTACAGTTTAAAAATTATATACATAGATCCAATCCAGTATGAAAAGCGCTGGAAAAAAAGATCCTCGATGCCTGCAGTTTAAAATCAATATAAATAGATCCAATATATCATGCAAAGCACATCATTTGTTAGCAGCTGAATACAAAGAAGAGATAGCTACAGTGAACCATTATTCAGTTTGGTTATGTGCATTAATCAAACAAAATTGCAGTGAGCATTGGCATTGGGACTTCGATTACAACATGTTTACAGTATACTTTCATATGGAGACAACTCAAGTATTTTTAGTTTAGAATGTGTCTTCCAGGTAGTAGAAGTATGTATGTTCCTATTGTCTGATATTTTTCTTTTTTTATAAACTGATATTTTATATAAATATAATATTCATAATCAATATTCTTTAATCTATAGAGGATTTCAAGCATTGCAATTTCACAAACAGTGGAAACAAAATGATTTAGCCAGATTTGCCAGAGTAAAAGAAACATGAACATTACAAAAGCTACTATAATCTCCAAAATGCGTTTGTTGTGGAAATTACCATTATAGCCTCGCCTAGGTCGAGTTGACCATATTGACCTCGTCTCGCGAAATTACCAAAATACCCCCAGGATCCGCGGCTTTTCTATATGGGTCCCGACCCGAATGACCGGGTCGGGTTGCCCGCGAGCCACGCACCGTCGATCGGGCGCCACGTGTACGGAGATCCGCCTTACCCGGTGAACTGTACTATAAATACGGCACGGAAATCAAGGTAAAGGGTAACTTGTCATTATTCTAAATTACCTCGCTCTTTAGCTTTCTAAGTACCTCAACTACCTGATTCTGACTTAGGCATCGGAGGGCCTTAGCTGGGAGCCATCCCGGCTAGCCTAACGTGCGTTCTATTTCAGGTACCCTCGAACAAAGTACCTCACCTAGCTTTTTGGGGGATCCTCGGCCAGGTCGCTTAGTGGAATACACTTCACCTCGCTTTATGGGTCCCTAGGTCAGGTACATCTAATTTACTTCCCTAAATCAGTTGGCGCCGTCTGTGGGAAAGAGGTCTAGCTAAATATGGAGGAGACACCAGGGAAGCTATTGGAAACACCTAAGCATGCGTCCAAGACACCTCAGGGGGTCGTGGAGGACCCACCCAGGGAAATATCACTTATTCGCCCGCTTCACTTCGCGGGACCATTTTTCGTTCAGGAGGAGGAGCAGATGATTCACATGAAGGCTAGTGACTTTGAGAAAATGCTGGAAAAAATGTTGGAGGATAGGGAAAGAAAGGGCAAGAAGGCTATGGAGGCCCCTCTCCAAGGTCCCCCAGGGGAAGGGGGCAATGTGGAAAAATGAAATGAAGCGCTAGTTGATTTGGAAGAGGTGGCTAGTCAAGCCGTTAGGCCACCAGCGAGGAGACCAGAGGAGGTCGTGGGCGAACCACTCAATAAGCCACGGGACATACACGAACTGAGTGAACAAATCGAGCATGTTACTCGACAGCTGGATGATTTGAGGCAGATGGGAGCTGTAACATCCGCTTTGCAGAAAAGGGGATCTCCATTTTCTCCCAAGATCCTAGCTGAGGTGGTCACGCCGAACTTCAAGCTTCCTGATCTCCCGAAATATGATGGGAATAGGGACCCTCGGGAACATCTCACCACTTTCGACCACGTGATGCAATTGTATGGGCGGTCGGATGCCATGAATGCTAGAATATTCATCACAACGACCGACCGAGAAAAGGTGCGAGAATGGTTCATGGGATTACCTAGGGGAAGCTGTGGTTTCTTACGAACAGGTGGCTCGAAAGTTCTTATACGATTCGCAAAGCGAGCTAGAAGGTCAGCCTCGCATTTGTTTACTATAAGCCAGGAGGTGAAAGAGTCGCTCAGGGAATTCATAAATCAGTTCAATGATGAAGCACTGGAGGTACAAGATATGCGAATCGGCATGATGACTAATATCCTTATCTTTGGATTGCAAAAAGGACCATTAGCATCGGCGCTCGCTCATGAACGCCTTTGTCGATAAGGAGCGATTAATGGAAGTGGCCGAGAAATACATACGGGAGGAAGAGATGAATGCCCATAAAGACCGGGAGTGGTCCCAAGTGGCTCGGGATCCACGCGAGGGGAAGGATCTTAGAGAGAGGCTTCGGTTTAGGGTCGAGAGGCCTGAGCCGAGGTCCGGATCAAGATCGCCCCGGAGACGAGCCTGAGGCACAATAGATATACTCTGTTGAACGCACCCGAAGTCACGCCTAATGGCCATTGAGCGAAGCGGCCCGATATGCTAAGGTGGCCAAAAAAGATGAAGGCGACCTGCGGACGGAGAAACATGGAGAAATATTGTCGCTTCCACAAGGACCATGGCCACGACGAGAGATTTCGCATTCAATTGCGAGATGAGATTGAAAGGCTCATCGGCAAGGTTACTTACAAAATTTTGTTTTGAAAGAAGAACGAGGGGAGGACCTAACAGGGACCCTGGCGAAGATCACCGGCTCGCAAGTCACGGCGGTCGAGAGGTCGCCATGAGAGCGGACATAGGCAAGAACGCCCGAGGAACGCTCTAGGCCAGGCAAAATCGGGAAGAAGATAACTTGCCTCGTAGGGGGATATACATATGATAGCGAGGAGGTCTAGTGGAGGTGATTCACGAGTGCGAGAAGGAAGCATACGCGTAACCTCACCCATGATTCTAAGAGGAAACTGAAGGTCATGAGCGTCCAAAACTCTAGCCCTATTACGTTCGATGGTCGTGACCTCGCGGGGGTCGAGGCAGGCCAAAATGACCCGATGGTAATCAGGATGGATATCGCCAACTTCGCCGTACAAAAAGTCTTGGTGGACAATGGGAGCTCGGCGGATATATTATTTATGCATGTGTTGAGGAAGATGGAACTAGATGTAATTGCCTTACGCCCGGTTGACACTCCGCTGATGGGGTTTGGAGGAAGCGAAGTGGTTCCCCTAGGAACCATTGATCTCCCCACCTCGCTAGGCGAAGCGCCATGCCGAAAGACAATCATGATCAAGTACCTGGTAGTAGATGCCCCATTTTCTTATAATGTGATCATGGGGCGACCCGGACTGAATCAATTTCAAGTTGTGGTGTCCACTTATCATTTGAAGATGAAGTTCCCTACAGCAGGAGGTATAGGTGAAGTACGAGGCGATCAGGAGACGGCTAGAGAATGTTATAACGTTTCCCTAAAAAAGAAGAAGGAAGGGAGAGAAGTGAGAACAATAAAGCAAATAACACGCGAAGAAGAAGCTGGGCTGAGTAAAAAAGAAAAGGAGAAGGTTAAAAAAGCTAGGACAATGGTGGAGTATATGGTTGAGCCAACGGAGCAGTACAAAGTGATTGAGCTCAAGCCGGGCGACCCGGATAAGTTCACTAAGATAGGGTCGCAAATGGACTCGAAGCTAGAAGTGTTGATGATTCAATTTCTTAGGGAGAATGTGGACATTTTTGCTTGGAAACCTTCTGATTTCCAAGGCATAGACCCCGAGGTGATGGTTCACCGACTGAATGTGGATCCATTAGCGAGGCCAATGAAGCAGAAAAAGCGAAGCTTTGGAAGCAAAAGAAACAAAATTATAGAAAACAAGGTAAACAAATTATTGGAGGCGGGATATATTATGGAAATTCAGTTCACTGAGTGGTTATCAAATGTAGTGGTAGTGCCCAAAGCTAACAACAAATGGAGGATGTGCACAGACTTCACGGATCTGAATAAGGCATGCCCCAAGGATCCCTACCCCCTACCTCGCATCGATCTCTTGGTGGACTCCATGGCAGGATGTGCCTTGCTTAGCATGATGGATGCTTACCAAGGATATCACCAAATTTTTATGGCGGAGGAAGACAGGGATAAGACCTCGTTTGTGACAGAGAACAGAGTTTATTGTTACATGGTAATGCTGTTTGGGCTAAAGAACGCGGGAGCTACTTATCAGAGGTTAGTCAACCTCATGTTTAGAGAGAAAATTGGCAAATCAATGGAAGTGTATGTTGATGATATGTTGGTAAAAAGTGTGGTGGAAGAGGATCACCTTGAGCATTTGAGGGAGGCTTTCAAAATAATGCGAGCCTATGGTATGAAATTGAATCCGGCGAAGTGCACCTTCGGAGTGCGAGGTGGAAAAGTTTTGGGCTTCATGGTGCATGAGAGGGGGATCGAAGCGAACCCGGAGAATATAAAAGCTATAATGGAAATGAGTTCACCTAGAACGGTCAATGAAGTACAGCAGCTCACAGGGAAAATTGCCTCGTTGAACAGGTTCATTTCGAGGTCAGCTGATCGCAACCTTCCTTTTTTCAACACTTTGAGAAACATCAAGAATTTTCAATGGACGGAGGAATGTGAGAAGGCGTTCGAAGATTTGAAAGGATACCTTATGTCTCCACCTTTACTGTCCAAACCTAAAAAAGGATAGGCTCTATTTTTATACCTAGCCGTTTTAAAGCGAGCCGTGAGCTCGGTGTTGGTGCGAGACGAAGAGGGAGTTCATCGCCCAGTTTACTACGTGAGCAAGTTATTGCAGGGAGCTGAAGAGAGGTATCTAGAAACCGAAAAGCTGTCTCTAGCCTTGGTAGTATCAGCTAGGAAGTTGCGACCTTACTTCCAATCTCATCAGATTATTGTCCTCACAAATCAACCCTTTGAGACAAGTGTTAGAAAAACCGAGCTGTCAGGTCGCCTAGTAAAATGGTCTGTGGAATTAGGGGAATTTGATATTAAATATCAAAGTAAAACGGCGGTGAAGGCTCAAGTCCTGGCTGACTTCGTTAACAAAGCAAGTGGGTCGGAAATTGAAGTTCAAAAAGAGGAAGTGACATGGCTACTGCATGTGGATAGGTCGGCGGTGGCTACTGGAGGCGGAGCCGGGATCTTGTTGCATAAGCCTAATTCATTCGAGGTGGAAGTGGCACTTCACCTCGAATTCGAGGTGACAAACAACGAGGCCGAATACGAAGCTCTGCTGGCAGGATTAAAAATGGCGCAGAAGTGCAATGTGAAGAAGTTGATAGCTTACACTGACTCCCAGTTGGTGGCAATGCAAGTTGAAGGTTCGTTTGAAGCCAAGGATCGATCCGTGGCTAACTATTTGGAGAAAGCGAAACGGTTGATGGAAAAGTTCGAATTTTTTCAGCTACAGCAGATCCCAAGAAATGAAAATGAGCGAGCTGATGCTCTAGCTCGCTTCGCGAGTGCAGTAAGTGGGAATAGCTCGAGGAAGGTGATCGTGTTGGTGGCGACGCAGCCGGACTCGCTAGAGAAGGAAGGTCCTATCGAGCAGTACCCAAGCGAGGTGCTGGTTTGTGCAATTGACACCCCAATCGATTGGATGGAAGACTTGAAAAATTTCCTAGAAAAGGGAGCTTTGTCGTTGGACCCGATAAAAGCTAGAAGGGTCCAAGTTAGAGCATCCCGGTTCCTAATGATAGACAATGAGATGTATAAAAGATCGGTAGGAGGACCATTGCTAAAGTGCCTCGGACCGGAGAGGGCGATGTATGTAATGAGGGAGATTCATGAAGGCAACTGTGGTAACCACTCAAGAGGTAAGGCACTCGCCCAGAAGGTGATCCGACAAGGTTACTTTTGGCCGACTTTAGCAAAGGATGCAATGGAGTTTGTTAAAAAATGTGCGAAGTGTCAGTTCCACGCGAACCTAAATCACCAACCAGCGACCCAATTGGAAACGATCCCCATTGCTTGTCCTTTTGATCAATGGGGTATCGATATCTTGGGTCCCTTCCCAGTGGCTAGAGCTCAGAAGAAATTTATCATTGTGGCAGTGGAGTACTTTTCTAAGTGGATTGAGGCCGAGGCAGTGGCCAAGATAATGGAAACCGAAGTCATGAATTTTTTGTGGAAGAATATTGCATGTAGGTATGGGGCGCCCAGAATCTTGATATCAGATAATGGCACTCAATTTCAAGGAAAGAAGGTTAGGGAGTGGTGTGAAGAGTATAAGGTCAAGCAAAATTTTACAGCGGTGGGAAACCCTCAAGCAAATGGACAGACTGAGGTCGCAAATAGAATTATTCTACAACACCTAAAAACGAGGCTAGAGGAAGCGAAGTCGTATTGGGTGGACGAGTTGCCGGGAGTCCTTTGGGCATATCGAACGACCCCATGGACTTCGACGGGTGAGACGCCTTTCAGTCTAGTGTACGGGTCGGAAGCGATCGTGCCGGTGGAAATTGGAGAAACTTCCCTTCGGGTCGCTCGGTACGAGCCTGAGAGCAATAGTGAAGCTAGAGAACTCGAGCTCGAGCTCATTGAAGAAAAGCGAGACAAAGCGTTTATTCAGATCCAAACAGCTAAGGGAAGGATGAAAAATGCATACAACAAAAGGGTTCAGGAGCGAAGCTTTCAGGTAGGGGATCTAGTGCTCAAAAAAGTGGAAGTGTCCAAGCATGTGGAGAAGCTGGAGGCAAATTGGGAAGGACCTTTTAAGGTAATTGAAGTGCTGAAGAGGGGAACATATAAACAAGAAAACATGCAAGGAAATGAGCTCCCGAGGCCTTGGAACATTCATAACTTAAGGAGGTTCTATACTTAAAAATATATTTCATGTATTTAGCTTAATTTTGGAAGCATTGAAGGCTTATGTTAAAAACTCTCATCAATGAAAGAAGACGGAATTTCACTTGCAATGTTTACCCTTTTTTGCACAAATTTGCTTAGTATTTCAGGGTCGTAAGCGAACCACTCAAGATAAGCCCCCTAAAAGGCTAGCAGGCCCAAGACGATCCCACAAAGGATCTAGGCCATAAAGCTCCTTTTTAGGCTGGCAAAGCCCACAATGGTCCCAACAAAGGGACCTAGGCTCGCACGTTAAGCCCCCTAAAAGGCTAGTAGGCCCAAGACGATCCCACGAAGGATCTAGGCCATAAGCTCCCTTTTAGGCTGGCAAAGCTCACAATGGTCCCAACAAAGGGACCTAGGCTCGCAAGTTAAGCCCCCTAAAAGGCTAGCAGGTCCAAGACGATCCCACGAAGGATCTAGGCCATAAGCTCTCTTTTAGGCTGGCTAAACCCACAATGGTCCCAACAAAGGGACCCAGGCTGCATAAGTTAAGCCCCCTAAAAGGCTAGCGAGGCCCAAGACGATCCCACGAAGGATCTAGGCCATAAGCTCCCTTTAGGGCAAAGCAAAGCCCACAATGGTCCCAACAAAGGGACTGGGCTGCAAGTTAAGACCCCTAAAAGGCTAGCGAGGCCCAAGACGATCCCACGAAGGATCTAGGCCATAAGCTCCCTTTTAGGGGCAAAGCCCACAATAGTCCCAACAAAGGGACCTAGGCTCATAAAGTTAAGCCCCTAAAAGGCTAGCGAGGCCCAAGACGATCCCCGAAGGATCTAGGCCATAAGCTCCCTTTTAGTGGCAAAAAGCTCACAATGGTCCCAACAAAGGGACCTAGGCTATAAGTTAAGCCCCCAAAAAGGCTAAGCGAGGCCCAAGACGATCCCACGAAGGATCTAGGCCATAAGCTCCTTTTAGGGCCGGGTAAAGCCCACAATGGTCCCAACAAAGGGACTAGGCTGCAAGTTAAGCCCCTAAAAGGCTAGCGAGGCCCAAGACGATCCCACGAAGGATCTAGGCCATAAGCTCCTTTTTAGGCTGGCAAAGCTCACAACGGTCCCAACAAAGGGACCTAGGCTCGCGCAGGGACCTAGCCTCGCGAAGAAACCTAGGACCCAAGGGATACAAAAAAAAAAAAACAAACAAAAATGAAGCGAAGTAAAGAGCATGCATACGCGAGAAGTAAAGTGCAGCATATCGAACAGACACACGAGTAAAGCAAAAGTGATACACTAGAAAACGAAGTAAAGTTAGGTACATTAAGGGGCAATGAGATTGTTAACAAAAATACATGTCAAGTACTTCGTCAGTGATTTACATAAATGATACCTAGGATGCTAAAAAAGGTTTTACGAGATCGGTAAACTCATCGACCTCCTCAACCTCGTCAATGATCTCTACATCGCGCGAGCTGCCAACCTCGTCCTCGCCTTCAGCAACGATTGCCTTCACCTCGTCCTTCTCAAAAGGGTCGAGCATGTCGGGGTCGAAATCGGCCTTGAAAGCTCCCTTCTTAATTCCTTGCTCACGGCACCGCTCGAAGCCGTCGAAAAGGTATACCACGGCCCGTTTGGCAAGTAGTTTCTCACAAGATAAGGATTGAAGAAAAGATTGGACTCCAGCAAAACGAGACGAGGCTAGCGAAGCCTTATGTTCTTCAGAGGAGAGGTATTTTTCAAGACCTTGTTTTCGACCTCTCTCAAAAGAATCTGCCACCTCCTTGGCGTGGAGCCCCTCGCGAGTTTTGAGCTTGCTTTAGGACGAGGCAACCTGAGCTTTCAGATCAGCTACTTCCTTGAGGAGTTTGGCCCGAGCCTCCTCGACGGCTTTTGCCTTATCCGCCTCGGCAGTTCGGAGCTTCGCGTGGACCTCGCTCAGCTGATTGATATACACCTCGTTCTGGTGCCTCCAATCGGCGCCACGAAGTGCCATTTGGTGCAACATGGCGGAAAGCTGCAAAAAAGAAAAAGCGAAGTAAGTGACAGCGAAGTGGGATAAAAACGAAGCAACAGAGTTGGATAATGTAAAGAAATCCACATACCGACATGACAACTTCGTGGGCCGCCAACTCTTCGAGGCGTGTAAACTCCATGGTCATCAGGGCAAACTGGTCGGTAGGAAGGGTAGTGTAGTTATATAATTCGAAGGAATCCTCCCCAGCCTTCGTTTCGAGGACCGAGCTCCGCGAGCTAATGTTCCAATTGGGGATGGTACGAGGCATGGCAAGCTCACGAACTCGAGGCCTAAGGTCGGGAGCCTTCTCGCGAGCCGCGAGTCGCTGGGCTTGGAGATGAGACTCACTTCGGTTCAACCACATCATCAATCGGTCCACCGTAGGGAGATTTGCATCAGTAGGCTCGATCTCGTCGTGAGCCAAAGACATCCCGGGAGGCACCCGTAGAGTCGAGCGAGCTCCCCAGCCTTAAGAGTTTTGCCTTTTTGGGGCGGAACCTTGACCACCGTTTTCCTTTATCTTCCTCGACTTCTTTGCCCGAGGCCTTGACGGTTTTCTTTAGGGGCACCTCGGGAGCAGGTCGACGGCTATGGTCACGGTGGGGGCGAAAGGCTGCGACCACGCCAATGGTAAGTCCGGCGCGACCCTCTTGGCGAGCTCGCTTGCGAGCTAAGCGAGGCTTCTTTGTTGTTGGCGAGGGCCTTGTCGAGGACGGCGAACGAACCGCCATATCTGCACAAGTGAAGAAAAGGCATCAATATAAGCATGATAGTAACCGAAAAAATAAAGAGAAATATATTACAGGAGAGTTAGAGTTTCATGGCGAGGAGCGGGACTAAGGCCGACGAGGATAGAACCTCTTCGGTAATGAGGTCGCAAGCCTCATACCACCAGTGCAGGTCGACATAGGAATGAAGTTGGTACCCCAAGAAACAGGGGGCAAGCCTCGAAGACGAGGCCGGATCAGTTTCCAATCCGCAGGTAGGTCCCAAGGATTTTCAACAGGGGCTCGAATGAATATGAATCTATCTTTCCAAGGCCACACTGAGGAAGGAACTCGATGCAGAAATTTTCGGTTGGTGCGAGGCGAGATGTAAAAGAATCCGGAGTTAGTAGTGGTGGTAGAAGAATGGATGGCGTATAGTTCGCAAAAGTGAGAAAGTGAGGCGACCTCGCCGAAATGTTTCATTAAAATGATAAAACCTACGATGTGACGATAGGAATTTGGGACGAGCTGAGCGGGGCAAACATCGAGCCCCCTTAAAATGTCAACAATGGGGCGAGCCAAAGGGAATCTAAGACCCGCCTCGAAGCTAGCAAGGTGAAAGGCTAAGCAGCAAGGTGGAGGCTTGTCTATCCTATCACTAGTGGTAGGAATTATGATTTGGTACGAAGCGGGGATATGGAAGTTTTTCCTAATGATGCCTATGTAGTGAACGGAGACCCGAGACCTAAGTAAAGCCCAGGGGGCGACGTGTTCCAGGTCGTCCGAGGGGGTGGCCTCGCGGGATACCTTATCTGGAGAAGGGGGAATATGGGTCGCCCCGCTAGTAGAAGTAGAGGAACTCGAAGACGAGTTGGAGTCAGATGACCCCGAGTTCGAGGACGAACCGGAGTTCGACCGCGAACTAGAGGGCCGTGTGGATGGAGGAGGGGTCGCCATAAATAATAAGAAATTTAAAGTAGAGAGAGAGAGAGAACCTACCTCTAAGTCAAGTGAAATGGAGAAGCACGAAGTCAATATCCTAGGTCGCGGACGAGCTGAGGAGCGAGGTGATCCGGGGTAAGAAATGTGAAAAGTGAAGGTTTGAAAAACCATCTTATATATAGAGAGAGAAGGGCGGGAAAATCAACGATCTCGATCAAAAGGCTGTTCGAATTCAACGGCTTAGATTGAAGGGTCTTTTCGAATTCAACGGCTTGGGCTCCTTGTCGCGAGGTCGAGGACTGAATCGAGTCACTTCAGCAATAAATTACTAAAGTAACTGGGGGAGTAAATGTTGAGGAAATTACCATTATAGCCTCGCCTAGGTCGAGTTGGCCATATTGACCTCGCCTCGCGAAATTACCAAAATACCCCCAGGATCCGCGGCTTTTCTATATGGGTCCCGACCCGACCCGAATAACCGGGTCGGGTCGCCCGCGAGCCACGTACCGTCGATCGGGCGCCACGTGTACGGAGATCCGCCTTACCCGGTGAAACGATCTTATAAATACTGACGAAATCAAGGTAAAGGGTAACTTGTCATTATTCTAAATTACCTCGCTCTTTAGCTTTCTAAGTACCTCAACTACTAACTACGATTCGACTTAGGCATCGGAGGGCCTTAGCTGGGAGCCATCCCGGCTAGCCTAACGTGCGTTCTGTTTCAGGTACCCTCGAACAAAGTACCTCACCTAGCTTTTTGGGGGATCCTCGGCCAGGTCGCTTAGTGGAATACACTCACCTCGCTTTGTGGGTCCCTAGGTCAGGTACATCTGATTTACTTCCCTAAATCAGCGTTAGATGAAAAATAATTTAACAAATGGTGAGTATATTTCTTTATTTGCACAGTTTGCTTTAAATATAAATAGACATACTCACCTTAGGCATAAAAGATGAAATTTATATGAATAAGAAATCAGAAACAGAAGAATGATACTTCGTCAATAGTCATCTCCAATAAGCGCAAGAAGAATGATTCGTCAAAATGTGAGTTTTTTCATTTGTTCTATGTGTTGATAAGGTAACACATAAAATCATACTAATCTGTGCATGAGACTTGAGAGTAATGAGCTTCCAGTAGCTTGGCTTCCACCCCAGTGATGCACATATGAATACAGAAAAAAAAAACAGTTATGTTCGTTGTGGTAATGGAATTTCACTGTTATATTTGTTTGCTTATTAGATATCAGAAGCATTTTTTTGTTAAATTAATTAACATATAAGTTTATATTTGAATTAAGTTGTTTCAAATCCCACACTTAGAATAGAAAAATATGTCAGTTCTTAGTCTAGGAAAATATATCCCGATAAAATATTTCAAAACAAAAAAAATTCCGTTTTACAAAAAACAGTGTATAGAAGCAGGTTTTTGAAATAAGAACATACTAAGATCAAATTCAAAGAAGCAAGTCTTTTCACAGTTCATTTTTAGATATATATGAACATACTTACCTGTGATGTAAAACAACATCCATCTTTCTGTCTGTTGTAAATCGAATAATAAGTTGAGACTAACATCTTATGCAATCTGTTTTAGAACAAAAAGAAAAGAAAATATGTTATAAAAGAAAAAAAAATTAATTACGAAACAAACCCCCATGAACAATCCAAAAATTGTACGAGAAAGTATGAATATTGGTGATGGTGTTGGCTTGAAGACTATTGAGATATGTCACTTGTGAGTTGTCCCACATTGATTAAATAAGGGAAGAGAGTCCACTTTATAAGCTAAGTGAGCTACTCCTCCTATCACCAATTGGTTTTAGGATGGAACCTCACTTGGTGGACCTGGGCTCTCTTCCCCATATTGGGTACGCTTCATGTGTGGGACCGTACCAAGTCCCCCTGAATTTAACAAAGACTGATTGTCGTACAGCTGCGACATCTTATGCTTCCTATTTAAATTTCCGAAAACAATTAGAGTTCTTACAAAATTGTTATCTCATACAAAAGCGTATAGATCTGAATTTTTTTATTGAAGATCAATTCTGAAGTCATAAAAACAATATTTGTAGTTTCCAATATTTTAGTCATTTTTTAAGTATAAAATTTATTATTTTCGGAAAAATATAAATGGGGTTTTATCTTATTCTTTTACCATATTCGAACATAAAAGACAAATATTTATGAAAAGTGTGGGAATATCGGAATGCAAAGACTGGAATAAACATCAACAACATCGATTAGAACAAAAATTCTAATGTTTTTTGAAATTAATATAAAAAATTGAAAAAAAATGAAATTAGTAACAGGTTCGTAAAAAATCCATATCTCATAAAAAAAATTAAATAAACATGTAGATCTGAATTCTTTTAATTGTATTTCCTGATAATATAAGTTATTTAACAAAGAACATTTGTAATATACCCCTTTCCATGATATATAATCTCTAAAATTTATAGATCGTACAAGAAAATGAATAGATCTGGCGATTTTCTTTTTTTTTCCCTCCAGATCCTAACAATAAAATGAAAAAATAACTCAATCAAAAATTTCGAAAATCATAAAATAAACCTGAAAATAGCTTCGTGAATGTGAACGATTTTCTGTATTCTCTTTCAGATCCGAACAAAAAGTCCAAATAAAAAATCATTATAGTGAGCTTGGCCGTTTTTTGGAGAGGGATTTTCTAAATGTAAGGATGTAAGTGATAAATAACTGAATATTTTGTTGAAGAAAAAAATTTCATTTTGAGATATTTGATTGAGAAATTGGGAGAGTAAAACAATGTTGAGTAAAACAATGTTCTAGACTTCTTTGGAAACCAATTGACAGGGTGTTAATGTTTGAATTTCATCAAACATTATATTTCGATTTTTATTCTTCCAGATTTCAGGATTAAATTCTTGTCAGTTAATATTGTCAGTTTCTTTTTACAGGAGTTATGTTAGAAGTTTAAATTCAGTTTTCTGATTTTACTAACTCCTTAGAAGTTTATGGTAGTGGGTGGTTTCTTTCCTTAAATCTTGCAGGTAGTTTCTCTTCTATTTTCTTGCAGGAAGTTATTCAAGTGATGGCTATTTAAGGATCAGAAACCAGCAAATTTCGGACACAGATTTTATGAGAGTTGTGAGTTCATCTTCCAGCATTTTCATACCAGAAATTCTGCAGAAGCTCAGTGATACCAGGAATGTTGGCATCATTTTTAGAACTCGAGTTTTGAGTGTTTTTGTGACATAGATTCAGTGTATATTGAGTGTTTGGAGTGCACTAAATAGATTTTCACATTTTGTAAAAGAGTGTTGTTACTTTCGGAGACACAAGGGGAGTTGTTCTTCTAGTTTCCTTATTTACTTTGTAATTTTGTAAGTTGTGAACAACATTACCTTTTGTATAATTTTTGTTCTAATGAACACAGTACAAATATTTTATACTTGTACAAAATTTTTAATCTCTTGTGTTTTATATCTCATTCTGTCTTTATTTCATACTTAATGAAATTGTGATTTAGTTAAAAGTCTTTCGTTGTGTTTTCCAAAGTGTTGGCATCACTTTTGGCTGCACACTGCATGTTTAGAAGAATTGGACCCTTCAATTCTTTCACAGGGTAAAGAAGGTGAAGAAGAATTTGTTCGTTGAAATGTATATCTTTTGGATTTAGGTTAATGGGCTCATTTACTACGCAAAAGAGAAATAACAATCCACAACCACAAATTGGAATGAATTAATTCAACTGGGTTGGTTTCTTTTGCATTCCCGCTAGGTTCTTTTGCGCAAGACCCAAATTGGGCTTTTTTAACTTTTTTTTTGAGGGTTTTTAAATTATTATTTTTTGTTAACTTTATATATTGAAATAAGCTATAATTTCTGCTACTTTTCTTTATCTCATAATGAATTAAATTTGTAATATTGTGTTAATTAATGGTTGGAAATTTCGAATAGGATTAAAAAAATTGCTACGGAAATTTAGAAGAATCAAATTAATTTTTATTGCGAATTTTATTTGTTTTATTTTTTGAGCCTGTAAAGATTTGTGCTCTGATTTATTATTTTTCATTATTTTTTATTTAATAAAAAAATTTGAAAATTTATTTATTTGAAAGTTCATTTTTTTTGTTTATTTAGAAAATTTTGATTCAACAATGTAATAATGGCAGTTGTATGAAAATCAAATAATGACTTTACAATTAAATAATATATTAAATATAATTAATTAAAATAACTAAATATTACTTAATATATAATCCGTGCATCGCACGGGTGGACTGCTAGTTATAAAATAATAACATGTAAAAAGTCCCTTAGATCACTGGGAGAGGAAAAAAAAGAAAGAACCACGAAAAAGAATGCATGCTAATAATATACATTTTTATTTTTTAAACTCTAATAATATACACTTATTTCCCCAAATTTCTTGTCAAATTTTGGGTAAAGTACCACTTTCCTTTTGACATTTCTCATGCATTTTTGTCCAATTTTTCCACTTCCAGCAAGGTGATTTCCCAAACACTACCGATGTCCATTGTCCAGTATCAGTCTGTCTTACAAGTTCAGACATCTCGACTTATTTCTCTTCAACAGAAAAACCCAGAAATTTCAATGTAAAAGGTGGGTGGAAATTTTGTTTGATTATACATGAAATTGCAACTTAAAATTGAACAAAATTATGTTATCTGTTGAGAGTTGAGCTCGTCACGTTTATCTCACTGTGTTGCTAGTTGGTTAATTAGTTAAAAGTTGCTGTTTCACTTGTTATTTTCCATAGACACGTTTTTAGTTGGCCTATAAATAGACTTTGATGTACTCATTTCCATTTTAACAGTACACATTAATAAAACAGTAAAGTTTCTTCCTCTCCATTTTCTTAGCTCGATTTCAGCTATGGCTTGTAGATTTCTCACTTTTGTTCATGGTATCTAGAGCCTAAGGTTCTTCTCGATCTATTCACGCGATGCCATGCCACACACGAAATATTGCATGGAATGTTCTAGCTCCAGGAGATGATGATGCAAATAAGGAAAATGTTGCCATTGGATCTGGTGAACATCAATTGGTCAATCGGCCTGATGATAATTTTTCTCTTCATAATTCGGATCACCCTGGCATGGTTTTGGTCACCAATCCACTGACGGATACCAATTATCTCTCGTGGCGTCGAGCGGTGGTTATAGCGTTGGGAGCAAAAAATAAACTAGGCTTTGTTAATGGCAGCATACCTAGGCCTGAACCAGATTCCACTCAGTATGAGCAATGGAGGAAAATCGACTATATGTTGTACAGCTGGATTCTAAATTCTCTGAGCAAGGATCTAGTGGATGCTTTCCTATATGCTGATTCGGCGCAAGCTTTGTGGGAGGAGATCGAACAACGTTATGGTCAAAGCAATGGACCTCTCCTTTATCAGCTGCAGAAGGAGATTGCTACAATACAACAAGGTAACACTATTGTTGCGGTTTATTTTACGAAATTGAAGCGTCTTTGGGACGAATATGCTAGTTTGGTACTCTTACCACCATGCACTTGTGGATCTATGCTTGATTAGCTGATCTAGAAGCTAGCACGAAGTTATTGCGATTTCTTATGGGACTAAATGATAGTTATGAGAGCATAAGGAGTCGATTCTTTTGATTGATCCATTACCTACGATTAATAAGGCATATTCGATGATACGAGTTAAGAGGTCCTGTACAAATTCAATTTCCGATAAGATTGAAACCACGGCTATGTTTTCTCGAGCTCCAACTGGAGGTAGAGGTGTGATAAATAGAGGAGGACTTTCATCTTCGAACTGGACAGGTGGCAGGGGACGAGGTGTTGTGAGGATGAGTAAAGATGATAAGGCTAAACTAGTATGTGAGCACTGTCAAGAGCATGGACATTTAGTGCAACATTGCTTTAAGTTGCATGGATATCCTGAGTGGTATAAAAGCTTCAAAGAGCAACAGAGATCTAAGCAGTTTGGGAGAACTACAGCTAATCTGGCTGATACTATGGAAGGAAGACCAGAGGATTTTGGTGATAGGAATAAGGATAATCACCTGGGAGATATCTCTAATATTGTGCAACAGGAGATAGCAAAATTTTTGTCTACTAAGATGCATAGCAGTTTGCAAGGACAGACAGATGGAGTTGTGAACCATGCACATTTTACTGAGAGTGCAGGTAATCTATTGCACATTACAACTGACTATGCTCTAACTAGTGTTGAGTCTATTGATGCAGGCTCTTGGATATTAGATACTGGTGCAAGTAGGCACATGTGTGCTTATCTAAATCAAGTAACCAATATTGTTGTTCTAAAAAGTCCTCTTTCTATTCTCTTACCTGATGGAACCTCCACCACTGTTACACAGTCTGGGCAAGTGCAACTCTCAGATACCTTATGTCTGAAAGATGTGCTTCTTGTTCCTCATTTTAAATATAATCTTTTATCTGTTGCTCAGCTTATCCAAATGATCCCTAACTTTGAGTTGTGTTTTCTTTCCTTCACACTATCTTTTACAGGACCTTGGGACTAATCAGGTGGTTGGAGCTGGAGAGGCAACTAGGAGGTTATACATCTTGAAGCCAGCTTGTTTATACCCTCAGTCTTCAGCTTGTACACCTACTTCTTTCTCTGTAAACACTAGCTCTTTTGATATTTGGCATCAAAGGTTTGGACATGCCTCTCCCTCTGTACTTGAACATTTAGAGTTCCTTAAACCTCTTTGTACTCCTTCTCTTAAACAATCTACTCTTGAATGTATGGTTTGCCATAAAGCAAAACAGCCTAGGCTTTCTTTTCCTATCAGTGAATCTCATGCAGAAAACTTGTTTGAACTTGTGCATCTAGATGTCTGGGGTCCATACACTGTGCCTTCTTTTACTCATAATCCTTATATGCTTACTATAGTTGATGATTGTAGCAGGGGGACCTGGATTTATCTTATGAGTCATAAAAGCCAAGTTTGCTCTATTTTGAATTCATTCATCAATATGGTCTGCAATCAGTTTAACACCACAGTTAAAACCTTTAGAAGTGATAATGGTGGTGAATTTGTGGGTGCTCAGTGTCAGCTTTTATTTTCTTCAAAGGGTATATTGCATCAAACCACTTGTACATACACTCCGCAACAAAATGGCGTGGTAGAGCGCAAACATAGACAACTTTTGAATATTGCTCGTGCCCTAATGTTTCAATCTCACCTCCCTTCTAAGTTTTGGCCTTACTCTCTCCTTACTTCAGCTTTCTTAATAAATAGACTTCCCACCTCAGCCTTAAATTGGAGAACACCTTATGAAATCATGTATGGGAAATTGCCAGATTATTCACTATTGAAACCTTTTGGATGTCAGGCCTTTGCCACAAATGTGGGGCCTCATAAGTCTAAGTTCTCACCCAGGGCTTGTAGATGTGTTTTTTTGGGGTATGTACCAGGCAAGAAAGGGTACAGATTATATGATTTAGATAATGGTCAGTTTCTCATTTACAGGGATGTTTAATTTACTGAGAATGTTTTCCCTTATTCTTCAATTCTTCACCTTCCCTGGATACACTTCCTATCTCATTTCCCTCTGATTCTAGTCCTTCCCTATCTCAACCAATCTCTCCTATTTCCCAATCTCAAACTGTTTCCTCTGATTCATCTCCTTCCCCTGTCCACCTTAGAAGAAGTACTAGATCCACTCATAAACCAGCATGGCTTTCAGATTATGTTACCAATTGTGTACACACTCCATTGCCTCTTCAGTCTGCCCCTGATTTTACCACAGGTTCTACTTCTTTTCTTTACCTTATTACCACATTTCCCTATCTTACTTCTCCATCTTTACATAGCACATATGTGTCCTTCTTGGCCAATTTATCTAATGTGCAGGAGCCAGCAACTTATGCTCAGGCTAGTAAGTATCCAGAGTGGAATGATGCTATGAGTAAGGAACTTCAGGCCCTTGAGGCCAATGACACCTGGGAACTTGTTTCCTTACCCCCTGGGAAGCAAGCTATTGGCTGCAAGTGGGTTTTTAAGACTAAACTGAATCCTGATGGGAGTATAGACAGGTATAAGGCTCGTTTGGTGGCTAAGGGTTATCACCAGGTGTATGGGGTGGATTATCTTGATAGTTTTTCACCTGTTGCTAAGATGGATACTGTGAGAGTTCTTTTAGCTGTGGCAACCTTGAGACAATGGTCAGTTCATCAATTAGACATAAATAATGCATTCCTTCATGGTTATTTGTCTGAGGATATTTTTATGACTCCTCCTGAAGGTTATCAGAAAGCATCCCCAGGGCAAGTGTGTCACCTTAAAAGAAGCCTTTATGGCCTTAAACAGGCATCTAGGCAATGGAATAATGAGTTGTGTGTGAAGCTGGTTGCTTATGGTTTTACTCAGTCTGTGCATGATCATTTCTTGTTCTTCCTTGTGTCTGGTACTCAATTCTTGTTTCTGGTAGTGTATGTTGATGATGTCTTAATTACTGGTTCCAATGAAGATGATATTGCTGCTGTCAAGGACTACTTGGATGGGTTATTTACTATAAAGGATTTGGGGTATGCCAAATATTTTCTTGGTATTGAGTTGGCTCGAGGTGAGAATGGGTTGTTCCTCAATCAGGGGAAGTATGTGTTGGACATTATTCAAGATGTTGGTATGCTGGATTGCAAGCCAGCTTCAACTCCATTTCCTCCTGGTTTGAAGTTGGTTGCAAAGGGGGGTACTCTTCTTGCCTCCCATGATAAATATAGAAGGCTGGTTGGAAGGCTCTTATACCTCAACATGACTAGGCCTGACTTGACTTATGTTGTGCAGCAGCTAAGTCAATTTGTTACCTCTCCCTATTCTACTCATTGGGATGCAGCTTTACATGTCCTCAGATACCTCAAAGGGAATCCTTCTAAGGGTCTTTTTTACCCTGCCTCTGGCTCTTTTACACTAGGCGTACGCATGTGACGGATTGGGGTGCTTGCTTGGATAGTAGAAGGTCACTGTTTGGTTATTGTATTTTTTCGGGGAATTCTCTTGTTGCTTGGAAAACTAAGAAGCGGGGCTACGGTGTCCGTTCCTCGCCAGGTGAATATAGGGCCCCTTGGGAGCACTTGTTTGTGAGCTCAATGGCTCTCCTTTTGCTTACAGATCTCGGGTTCCATTCTCTACTCCTATATCTCTTTGGTGCGATAATCAGGCGGCTCTACATATAGTTGAGAACCCAGTTTTTCACGAGCGTACCAAACATCTTGAGATTGATTGTCATTTGGTGCGTGATAAGTTCAAGGCTGGTTTTGTGCTTCCTCAAAAGGTCCATTCCTCACTCCAGCTGGCAGACTTCTTTACCAAACCGTTGGGGGTTGCAGAGTTTCACAAATTTGTCTCCAAGCTGGGCATTATTGATCTTCACCAATTTCCAGCTTGAGGGGGGGATGTTGAGCTCGTCACGTTTATCTCACTGTGTTGCTAGTTGGTTAATTAGTTAAAAGTTGTTGTTTCACTTGTTATTTTCCATAGACACGTTTTTAGTTGGCCTATAAATAGACTTTGTTGTACTCATTTCCATTTTAACAGTACACATTAATAAAACAGTAAAGTTTCTTCCTCTCCATTTTCTTAGCTCGATTTCAGCTATGGCTTGTAGATTTCTCACTTTTGTTCATTATCTTGGTTTTGTTTTTTTTTCCTTTTGTGAAAAATTATACTTGCATCAGTCGGTTTGAGGTTTTGTATTTAGATGGTTAGATTATTATTTTATCCGTAGGGATGTTACATGCAATGAAATTAAAAAATTGGCCCTAAATATTGAAATTTTGCTAAAGAAATTGAGTAGATAAATCATAAGTGAAGGCATGTGAAGGCATGTTGATTTTCTGTGTGAAACTTTAAATGATTGAATATTCATGTTGATTTTCTGTGTGAAACTTTAAATGATTGCATATGTGAAGGCATGTTGATTTTCTGTGTGAAACTTTAAATGATTGAATATTCATGTGCTAAACCGTGAATGTTAAAGGGTTGGTTGGCCTGTGGATTATTCTAATTGACAATTTATCGAACATGTGTGACTTATATAGTTCACAGATTTCATTTTAAAAAAACAATGATATTATTTTAATTAATTTATCATATTATTATGTGAGATCCAATTACTAATTTCAGCTTCTGAGGAGCCTAATTGTGGATAATTAGGATATTAGTATTTCTAATTGAGATGATGGGGTATTGGATGATGTAAAAAACATCTTAAGATTCTAATTGTGGGTTAACTAGAACACTAGCTAGTAGATGTTGTGATTTAACTTCTAAAGAAGGCTCAATTGGAAAACTCTTAACACAGATCAAGAAAACTTCCCAGCAATTTTCTGGTTTTACTCCTAAATTGGCTATACTTTATTTTTTCTGAAAAAAGTTCGGTACGTCATTGCAGGTATTCGGGTGAATTGGACCCGAGCCTCGTTGATATGCACATATGTAAAATTACTTAATTACCCTAGCTTATTAGAAGAAATGGCCTTTGGAGGCTAAGATCAGCAGGTTATTCGCGATCCAAACCGAAGTGACGGTTCGGGTCGCCTAACGGACCCGACCCAGAAGGAGAAGACAAACTAGGACAGATGGACCAATGCGAGGTCGCCATATGGAGCGAGGTACGATCTCATACGGCCTAGATATGGACAAGTGGACCAATGCGAGGTCGCCACGTGAAGCGACTTCGTACGACCTCGTACAGCCCAGGGATTCGATACTTATAAATACCACAATGTTTCTATTACTACAGGTATCACATTTATTTATATTCACCTCGACATTTATTTCTATTGCTGAGGACACTTCCGGCTAGCCTACGTTTATCTCTTTTATAGTACCTGAACTGAAAATACATAGATTCGACGCGAACCGACCCTAACTGAAGTACATCTGATTTACTCGCACCGTAGGCGTGGAAATAGGCCAGGCGGGCCGATTTTTTGCGTCGGGCGGCTAGCCTCGATTCACGTTTTTCGGCCTAAGCCGGCTATTAAATATAATAGGCTTTTTTTTATTTCAAGCCTGGCTTTGTTTAAAAGCTTTAGGCGCACTGAGCCTATTAAAAAGCTTTGTTAAAAGCCTACAAACTATTTTTTTTATTTTAAAATATATTTTATCTATTATAATAATTAAATAGTTATATAAAAAGAATAATATTAGTAAACTATATAAAATATATCACATTTTTTATACTTATAGGACATAAAAAAGTAGGCGCTATTGGCAAAAAAGGCTATTTTAAGCGCAGCCCGCCTTTATTTACATAAATATCTTCAAGAGGCGCTTGGCCGACCTATTTATGAAAAGTAGAAATTTGCAGCCGACCAAAGAGGCGGTGGAAGCGCTGTCAGGTATCTGGCTATTCCACCCCTACGCACCAAATCACTCGTCATTGTGAGCAATACGCCGTCCTCTGTAAATGGGTTATACATAGCCTAAGAGAAACCATTTTTTTAATTTCCTTCATCCTTCTCTCGGCCAAACCGAAAATCACTAACAAACATCTTCAATTTTCTCCTTTCTTATACATGCACTTAGATAGTAGGAAACCCCAATCCATTCTCTAGCAATATCCGCACATATAAATATAATATGCCTTTGAGGAACAGCAAATCGCTGGTTAAGGGAAGGAGAAGAAAAGCATAAAAGAGAATAGCGAAGAAATAACGAAAGTTGCTAAACGGGTTAGAAGCTTGCAATCAGATCTTTGTGTGGAAGGAATTGGAAGAATTGATGTAGAATTTGGACTAGGAAACATCAAGCCCCTTCTATCTTCAAATTCACACAAGAAAATCGAAATTTTGGCATAGGTGAGTGGATTTCTGTTGAATTATTGTATTAAATTTGTATAAAAACTTGTTTTGACACCTTATCCGAGTTCTGGAATAATTGCATGTTGAAAATTCGGTAGCTAGAATTGCAAATTGGTAGTTCAAAACTGAGGGTGCTCTATGTGAAGGAGTTTTCCCAAAATTGTTGTAATTATATTCATGGATTTCTTGGAAAATTTGCTTTGGTTGTTGTTATCCTTGCATTCTACCGCTGGGTGTTTTGAAGCTTGAATGTGAGTGGTTACTTCTACAAGTTATTTAAAATCTCGGTCTTACAATCATCATGATATTCCTCATCTTCATTATTATGGCAAAACAATGGCTATCCCTTTCATTTTGATATAGTTCACTCACTCGTAGATTTTTAAATCATCACATATTTTAAGATTGTGTCAAGAACTAAAATTGGTACAACATTACTCTGTTCATTAGTCCGTAAATTCGTGACAACCATTAGGATGTTTGCTCTCTTGCATTACTGTATCCTGATGGTCTATAAAATCATAGCAATTCTCATTTTGGTTTGAATAGTATGCCCATTTCCAAATTCACATTCACACGTGTGTATGTAAGAGAGCTTCAAGCCTTCAATTAATTACTTTTCAAAACAAGAAATTCTCAATTTGTAGAAATGACTGAAGTAGTCTCACATTGACTTTTGCAAGTTAAAGGCGCTGCCATCTTTTCCAGTCCTTGAGATCTGAATGATCTGACCCTCCCCTGTACATCTGTGTATTTACATGAATTAATAGAAATTACAAAACTAGTGTTCTAAAACTTGGAATTTTGATTTGAGAATTGCATGGCAATCTTTCTGTGATTATGTGTCTACAACTCATTTAGAACTAGTTGCAATTAAGCTGAAATTTTGTGTTAATGTGAGTGATTTTTCTTTAAAGTATTTCATATGCGATTTGTGTGAATTTGTGAAAATGTGATTGGGGTTTATTTTGCTGTCATTTTGTGCATATACAAAAAAAATTGGGGATAATCTGATGAAACCGTCCCAATATGCAACCTACTGAAGCTGGGATTGGGTTCAAAGTTAGTGGTTCTTTCTTGAATTTATTTTCTATGGTATGTGTGATCTCTTGGAGATGAGGATTGAGAACTGCATAATGAACATTCTTTGATTATGTTTGTAAGATTTGGGAGTCAATTGAGTTCTTAATCCCTTGCATGTAACCCAAGAACTGCAACCATGAACACAATTGTTCTGCCCAGAACTGGTCATCTGTAGAACCAAACAACTGTTGCTTTGCGAGAGATCGTTCACTTTCTTAATGTGCAAATTCGCTTTTAGTGTCTTCATATGATTTGTAGCTCTTTGTATTATCTTTCCTTTTAGCTTTCCATGTCTTTGTGTACCACTTTAATATCAATTTTTTACAGAAAGTTATAGCTAAAATACTGAGACGTGCCAAAACTAGGAGTTCCAACACGCAGTTGTTATTTGAACCCGATTTTAACCACTCCAAACGTATGAATTGAGTCTTGTAACCAGCATAAACTTTGTAGTTCTATTTCTTAGCTTTAAAATGACACTAAACTCAAGTCCATCGGACTTCAGATCAAACCGTTACGCCCAAAATACGTAGACTGCCCCTGTTGCTCGCGAAACTCCCACCAATTCTTCGAAAACATCATTCAACCCCATAGTTGAGTTGTACCTCCTTTTATTATATTCGGACCCATAATTAATTTAATAACTATCCAGAAATATCACATTCCCTAATTAATGCACTAATTACTGTATTTACTGAATACAACTTCTCCGAGTTGTGTGAGCTCTAGTGTGGAGAAATGAAACATGACTTCTTCGGGTTTCTTATTACCTAGTGCAGAGAGTCGAGCATGAATTCTCCGGATTTCGCGAGCTCAAGTGTGAAGAGCCTTATATGACTTCTTCGGGCATCACAAACTCAAGTGTGGAGAGAGTCGTGTTGTATAGCGGTCATTCTCTGGGTTTTGCGATCCCTAGTGTGGAGAGTTGAACCATCTCAAATCGTGTCTTCTAGTGGTCGTTCTCCAGGTGTCACAGGCCCTAGTGAGGAGAGTTATTCTCCGGGTTGTGACCCTAGCATGGACGAACCATCTTGAGACATGATAATAATGTTAAGGCTTTACTCCACTGAAATAAAGATGCGATAAATGAAAAATGGACAATGATTACCATCCACGAACTGCCCTCCGTTAGTGTGTTAATGGTAATAACTGTATTGTTAATTGTTGAAAGTGTTTAACTATAATTTGTTTATTTAAATAATGTGTGTATTGCATTCACCGCTTGATTAATTGTATGCTAATTGATAATGTTTGTGTTGCTTTTGTAATTGAAAATGGTTATTTGAAATCAAATTACTACATGATTTCTGAATGAACGATTGAATGATGTTAACTTTTGCCTTTTTATAAACTACATTATCTTTTGGACAATAATGTTCATTAATTTATTATTCCAAAGTTTTGTTTTGTTTTTATTTGAAAGTTGTGTTTCTTTTAAAACAGAGTTGCAATTAAAATTGTCTGAAATTATTTCAAAAACTGAAAACAGATACTTGCACCCGTGCACTCACTCGCTGAGGTTTTTCTCATATCATCATTTTAAAACCTTTCAGAGAATGACATTATAATTGACAAGGAGGCCGAAAGAACGACGACCAACTAGATTGGGAAATATATGTAGGATGTTTTTGCGAGTTGTGGTGATGGCATCTCTATGTCTAATGAATGTAATTGACTTTAATTTCGTTGGTAATTTAGATTCAGACTTGTATCCTGTTATCTTTTTTGAATTCCAATACGATATTTTAAAACTTTGACATGTAAGATTTGATAATTTGGTGATTAAGTATTTGGGTTTTAGATTTTGATTTGCACACGGAGTCATACTCCGAAAATGATGAAATTACATTTGGAGTTACAAGTATTTGGACACGGAGTTGTACTCCGATGACTTACTATTATTGTGGTTATTTGATAAATTTTGGGGCGTGACATTAGCCCGTTTTTGTAAATATTGCATTTGCCATTTTCAAACAGTTTGAATATGTCTTTGGACCTTGGTCACGGTCTTGTTCGTGTTTCTCTTGTTTTCTTTTCTCCTCATTTTCTAAATGCTCTTGATATGCTGTAATTCGATTTCCACTTTTTTCAAGTTTGGTTACAATCTTTTAACTCCCATCTTTTTTCCTGGGTTTTTCTCTTTATGCCCTTCATATGCCGAACAAGTTCGGTTTTCATGAACTAGTGAACCGAATGTAACAAATAACTTTATTATGGTTATATCATCAATTTTGGTTGACCAAAAGCCGAATTGGATAAACCAAAAAAAAATTGGTCGGTACTGTAATTTGACAACCTGGTTCGGTTCAGTCAAATGAGCATCCATACATAATTGCATATCACCCAAATTCCTCTTTTGTTGATTCGTGTTAGCTGGTGTGTCTGTGTTGTTTGCTTCTCTCTAGTTCATAATTTGAACAGGAAGTTTTTGTATGAGAAATCAGAGACAGATCATAACATCCTACTGCTATCTCGATAGCCCTTTCTCTGTTTCTTTGAGTTTAATGACTCCCTTTTTAATGTGGTTTCTCCTTGATTTCTCGTGTAATTTAATTCTTGTTATTTATGAGAAAAATCTTTTTCTTTGTTTTCCCCTTCACATCTATCATCGAGGATTACATCGAGGATTACTGCCACATTTCACGAAATTTGGTGATTGAATTATTTTGAAGAATTTGAGAACAAGATGATGTAAAAGCAGTAGAAGAAGATATATCAAAATTACACTCTTTCGATTGAAGATTGTAAAATGGGGCAAATTGAAACATAACCTTGATTTTTATAAAATCATACTCTAATTTTTTATGTTCTATACAAACTGACAGATGCAGGACCCAATCATCAAAAGATGGTGCAAGCCAGACAACTTAATATATGGAGTGCAACCAGCACTACGCCTATGGAGGCAGCAGAACGATCGTGTCTATGATCCCATTATCGTTTCGCTTGGCCCTTACCACCACGGAGAACCAGAGCTCCGCGACGCAGAAGAAGACAAGTACCGTTGTCTCGACTGGTTTGCTGGGGGAGACGAAGAGAGGAAAACCTTCTTGCACAACCAGATTCTCCAGAAAATCAATGTAATCAGAAGTTGTTACGCTGATGTCACGATCGTGGAAAAATACGACGATCAGGCACTAGCAATGATGATGCTTCTGGATGCATGCTTAATCTTATACTTCATGGGGAACGACACAAATATTACGGAGTTGGAGAAAAACATGTCGAGTTGGTTGGCTGCGTTCATGCCTCACGATATCATGCTGCTGGAGAATCAAATACCGTATCTGGTTCTAAAGCTGTTGATCGGTTTGCTCATGGAAGACGATCGAGACGCTAAAGCTGATGAAATTATTGAAAGTTTTGCGAGAAGCATGATGGGGTTGGGCCCGAACCCGGCCCACCAAATTCCCGGAGAATATGTAGACCCTCCAATTCACATTCTAGAAGCTTTTCGGCGAGTGTCCGTGGAGAACCCCAACCGAAAACACGAACACGACCAATCCGAATCTTGTCCAAGATTCCCGACAAGAAGAAACACGATGTGTCGTTCGGTCACGGATCTCAGAGCGAAGGGCATTCGTTTCGGACCGAGCTCGTCTTGCTCTCTCTCGGACATTACGTTCGACTCTCATGCTTTCTACGGCCAGCTTCGACTCCCACTCAGGCACCTAAACAATCAAAGCCAAACCTTTTTCTGCAACGTGATAGCATACGAAGCATCTCCGAACGGTAAAGGAGATACGACCGTGTTGTCTTACGTGAAGTTCATGAAGTCTTTGCTTCAGAGCTCTGAGGATGTGAAGGAGCTGCGGAAAAGGGGAATATTGACGAATGCGCTGGGCGATAACGAACAGGTGGTCGAGATGTTCAGAGGAATCGACACGTTCGATTATTCGGATGTCTTCGAAGATGTCCGACTGAGAATCGAAGAACATTGTAGAAGCAAGGCTAAAACGTGGGTGGCTGATGTGATTCATAGCGTGCTTCGGACTCCATGGACTGCTAGCGCTGTCATTTTCCTTATCTGCATCGCTTTTTTCAAAATGTGTTTTATATTTAGAATAAAGGATCTGGGTTGATGTCTTGATTTTTTCTTTTTAATCTCTTATATCATTAACATCAATACACACCATTTGTAAATTGATAGCGTTTTTTTATACACTTGCCACGAAAAGTATGTAGATGCAAGATGTATTAGTTAGATGTTGATGCAAACAATGTAAGTGAAGCACAACGTTTATGATAAATTTTACTTTCCCCTTGTTTAAGAACCAAATGAACTCATTGAAAAGATTTAGCCCATTGGACTTTCGTTGTTGTTGTTATTATTAGGGATATTACACAAAATTCCATGAGGTTTGGGCTAATTACAAAAAAAAGGTCAGATGATTTTGGAAATTGTAAAAACACCTCGACTCGAGATTTGATTTTGTCTTACATTTTTCTCTTTCATAAACAAAGAAATTTCAAAAAACCCTTGATATTTAAAACATAATTAAATCTGATGGAGTTTTTTGTAAATTTAAAATGATTCTTATTTTTTTGTAATTAGCCCAAGCCTCGGGGGTATTTGTAGTAGAGCTGGCAATGGACCGGGCCGGCCCAAGCCATCGGTTTTTGAAAATTTTGGGTCGGGTCGGGCCGCGAAAATGCGCGGTCCAACACAGCCCATATATACATTTTGTGCACTAAAACCGTCGGGCCGAGCCAAAAGTCGAGTTAAACCCAGCCCATGCTCAGTCGGGTCGGGGCAAAAAAGGCCAAATTTTTCCGGCCGGGCTGGAATTTGCCAACTCTAATTTGTAGCTATCTCTTATTATATTATTATTTGGGCTTATTATTCATCAACACATGTCTTTATAAGTTTTTCCACAAAATTTATGTACTTTCAAGGAACATACATGTTAGAGATGTTAAATGGGTCGCGGTCCGTTGACCCGGACCGCTTAAATATATTTCTTCAAGCCCACATATCTCCATCTTTAAAAGGTTTAAATATATAATTCTTAAAACTATGACTTATAGTCATATGAATATTTTTTTTAAAGTATTATTTTTTACATTTTATATGGGTATATATTATATAATGTTATCTTTTAGTTTTATTTTAAAATTTTAGATCATGAAATATTTAAATTTTATAATTCTATTAATGCAATATAATTATAAATTATGCAATATTTTTTTATAATAAATACTTTAACTTAATATGTTAAACTTAAATGTTATGTATGTTCGAATTTAAAATTTTAGATTTAAATATATAATTTTTTATTTTTTTGACTTATAGCCCGATAGTGGACCGTTTAGCCCGAAACCCGCTAGAGTTAGGTTCACAATATGCTAGCTCATTTAATAGTGACCCCTTTAGCCCGAAGCCCATTAGGGCCGGCCCTATAGGGCTAGGGCCAACCTGTTTAACATTTATAAATTCCATGTGCCTCCAAAATACATCATTTCTTTTTTCACAAAAACTTGTATGAGACGGTCTCATGCATATATCAATGAGACAGATCCTATTTAAATATAATTTTTGACTAAAATATGGATGTCAATGGGTCGGGTCCGCTGGACCCGAGACCCCGACCCGTTAAGAAAATGCAATACCCATACCCCCGACCAGCCTCATCTTAGACTCATACCCGCCCCGACCCATACCCATTTCTAGTGGGTAAGAACCGTTATACCCATTAGACCCGCCAACTTTATATATTTGACCAAAATTGTAAGATTTTTACTCAAAATAGTGCACTCAAATAATTTTATAGATATTATGTGAATTATGAAATAAACACCAACATATATAAATCAAAAGTTCTTGAACAACAATATATTCACTCTATATATAAACTAAAAGAATAAAATAAATAAAAATGAAATAAAAAATATATATGGGCCGGGTACTACCATACCCGTTACCCGACTCATACTCGTCTGGGTAAAAAAACCAGTACCTGTTACCCGGCCCATACCTATTTATTGGACCCATACACGCCCCAAATGAGGCGGGTTTGGTGCCCCTAAACTCAAACTCATATCCATGAAAAGAATACATATTTTAAATTTTTGTGTGTTTTAGGATCCATATCATGAACTTAGATCCATGAGACGGTCTCACATAAGATCTCATTTTTTTTCTTTTTTTCCCCTTTTTTGCACTTCTATACACTATACAACAGTGTTTTAAATACCGTAATGGTGATCAAACCGGCCAAGCCACCGGTAAGCGGTTCAATCGGTCGGACCGGTTCAACAGTCGATTTTACCGGTTTTAATAAAATATATTATATAAAATATTATTGTAATATATTGATATAGAAAGAGAAAATATATATTTTTCATTTCTTATTTTTTATTATGTAATTATTTGATTGATTATCTATGCCTATATTATAGAGGTTTGTCCAAATTTAGAATATTTTGATTGACTAGAATTCTTATTTGAATTGGTTAAAATATAAATAATTGATTTGAATCTTAACATAAATATTGAATAATTGATTTGAAATATTATTTGATTTGAAGTATGGCATAAATATGTTAAATATTAAGTTTATAATTTCAGTTTTTATAAAAAAAAAGGTTGAAAAAAATATAAAAAATCCGGTTTAACTGGTTTTGGCCGATTTTGATCGGTAATAACCACAAAAAATGGTATTTAGGGCCTTATCGTACCTCTCCGACCATCGGTATCCGGTTGAACCGGCTGTACGGTCTGGTATTTAAAAACAGTATTATACAAGTTTTTGTGTAGGAGTGTCAATTTCAGACCCGACATGCAAACCCGACACGAACCTAAAATGATATTAATGGGTATGGGTCCATGCTTCATGGGTCCGGGTCAAGATTGAGTCGAACCCGAATAACCTGTCAATTAAATTGGTCGAGTCTGGATCAACCAGCTATGACCCATTTAACTCGTCTAACCCATTTGTAAATTTAAAAATTAATTAATTAATTAATTAATTAATTGTAGAAAAAACAAAACACAAGACATGTCCTTAAACTTAAATGCTAAAACCTCATTAATATGTATGTTGTTATTATTTTGCATGTATTTTTGTATGTTGTCCTCAAAATATGATTAGTATGTTATGTTATTTATTATTTTTCTTTTGTATATTGTGAATTGTGATGTTTTTTTTTATTGATTGAATAGTGTGTTATATTGATTGATTTTAAAAAAACTATTTATTCAATTAAAAATATTAAATGTATATAAAACATTTTATTAGACGAGTTAAACGGCTTAAGTCCGAGTTCTAAATTTCGACACGAATAATTAAACATGTCTGTAGGTCCCAAGGGGTGTGAGTGTAAGGTTTAGAAGGAGGGATTGAATAAACCTTACCAACTTTTCGATTTAGTCCTTTTAAAACGTTCAGAGTTAATACTTCACAGTTGAGTCCTAGATGGACAACTAAGTTAGTTAATCAGGAGAGTTAGTCACTCAACAGACTCGACTGAGTTGTTGATAGAATAACTCAGCTGTTTTGACTAAAGACTTAACTCAACTGTGAAATGTTTTCGGCGGAAGACTTAACACCATGGAATTTTGTTTAAGCATGTTTTAATACTTGGTTTTAGCACTTTGTTGATTATCAATTGGATATCAAATTTATCAGCAGATATTAAAGTAATGTGCAGAAATTAAAGTGCTGAAATGTAAATGACACAATAGATTTTTATAGAGGTTCGAAGATGGGGTAATTCTTCTACTCTCTCTTCTCCAACTCTGGAGGAATCCACTAAGTATTGATCAATATACAAAGTAGTTAACGATCCGGATGCAAGTCTTGATCACACACCGGTGACTTGATCCTTTGGGACTCGATGCGGAGATGCGCTTGGTCACACTGGCGGCTTCTCGTGCAGACGACTCGGCCTTCTTCACAGGAGGCGGTGACTTGCTACTACTGACCCACTTGCTCAAGCTTCTTGGATTTGATCACGAAGCCCTCCAAAAACTTGAGGCGGTTCGACCTTGAACCTTTCTACAATCCTCGTGGAATGTAGACCCCTTGATTCTTCAAATGTTTCTCTTCAACCGATTGAAGTTGTCTTTCCTTCACGGGTAAGTGTTGTATTGATTTCCCCGTAATGTAGGCTTGAGGATTGAACTTGAATGATTTGAGAATATTTTTGGTTACTGAGATATTGTTTTTCTTGCTCGTATTTGTTTTTCGATTGTCAAGGTAACCCCTTTTTCTCAAATAGATTCCTCGGCCTTTTATAGTGTTCTTTTGAAAATTTGTCCGTTGAAGAGATAGGCTAATTTTCAAAAGACACTTGTGGTCGTTGGCTTGTCTTGTTGCGATCCTTGGAATTGACATTTCCTCGTATGAATGATTCTTGACTTTCGAGAGATCGACCGCAGTGCGATCTTCCCATTGGTTTATTCCTTTTGCACGCTTAAGGGTGAGCACTTTAAGAAAAGCGATATGTAAGTATTACTTGTTTAAGTAATTCTCTTGACTTCCGTGCAACGGATCTCTTTCGATTGTCTCGACTTGATCGCATTTCCTTGACTTCCCAGGTGACTTTGAGTCGACTTCCAATCATGGATGACTAAATCCGTCACTTCAACTTGAGACTTGGAAATCTTGAGTTGACTTAAGCGACACTTCACTCACTTTGTATCTCGCACCTTGATCGAGTTCTATCTTTCTCTTCTTTGCCACACTCACCGCCCTCGTGGTAGTCTTCCTTTTAGTCTCCAATTGTTTTCTTGCATGTTCGGCATAGTTGACTTAACTCATTTCTCGACCCATTTTATCTATTACAATGCAATTTACAACAAAAATGGGGTGCCAACTTTCTATTCTAAGTTTTACATGGCATTCATCAAAATCTAAAAATTAATTTCCCAACAATTTCCCCCTTTTTGATGATGCCAAAACTTAAAACATTCACATAATAATTAAACAGCAAAGATACGTACAGACAATGTAGAATCACAGAATGTATGCGTAGAATCAATCTTTTATTGATCATAGCATTCTTGTTCTTTACACAGCTGTTTACAGAGTGTATCAGAGCTTAAATAGAACTTAATGTAACCATGATATTCTATATCTATGCAAGTATAGAAATTATACAATTTTATTCGATGTACAGAAGACTTACATAAAGATGTATTTACATAGTAAAATACATGAAGGGGTGGACAACAACACTTCATCTCCTTCGCCTACCTCCTTCTTTCATCTTCTTGACTCTGTGTCTTTTTCGATCTATTCCTCTTCTTCTCATCTTAATTTCTTTCTTTTTCTCATATGCTTTTTCGGGCAGACTTCATCTCTTCTTTTTCTCTCTTGCCTTTCTTCCCACAAGTGAGTTTGTCTTCTATTTTTTTCTTCAATCTTCTTCACATACTCAGCGTTGTTCTTAGCCACTTGCGGGTTGGCTACTTCGTCGAATCACCCCCAATAGATCCCTCCTTTCTTGCCTGGATCTATATATTCAATGTTTTTGGCGAGGTCAGGTCCGAAACCTCTTCCTCCACCACCGCTTCTTCCTCTCGCCTCTAGCGTGTATTGTCTTGGGGCATTCTTTTTCCCGGTGAGTGACTAGCGAGTGACCAGTGAGAGTTGCCCGAGAGTCTGTGCTGTCGGCTTCTTCACATAACTTGAGCCCTTTTTCCCAATACAAATCCAGCTTGAGCCATGGACATGTTTGCGAAGTAAGAACTTGGATGCGGCGTCTTGAATTCATCAACAGAGATCTTGGCTCGGTTCCAACATCCGAAATGGTATAGGTGTCTCTGTCATTGGAATGCCTCCATGTTGTTTGAGAATATCCATAACTCGGGCATCCATCTTTCCTTCCACCTCCTTCATCCCCTGCTTCAACTATCTTTCTCTTTTCACCATGGTCTGGCTGAGGATGTTGGATCGGCGAGTCATGGGAAGTTTCTTTGATGATATCATTTTGTGACAAGACCTTGTTGGGGGTTTTAGCAATCATCAAGGTCATATCTTTGAACCTTCCCCCTCAACAAATTTTCCTTTCTTCTCTCTTCTCTGTTCCTCATTTGTCTTTCCCTTCAACAATTGCGTCCACCTTTCGACCGAGATCCTTTCAACGCCTTTAGGTATTCCTCTTCCCCCTTTTTGGTATCATCAAATGAGAGAGGAACCCCGGAAACAAGCTAGCAATCATGAAGTCTAAGCGGCTAATATTTGAGGTATGCTTGAATCTGGCTGCGGAGTATCTTTGAATTCGGAGCGGGTGGCGTTGGATTGTTGTCACCGACTTCATTTCGGCCATGAGGAGGTGAACTTCCTATCCATGTTCTCTCACGCGCAAGAGCTCTTTCTTATTATATTCACGCATGTTAAATTGCATCTACTCGTGGTGTGAGACTCATGCATTCGATCGATGTTCTCTTGCATTCTTGTCTTCGTATCGGCATTCTCGGCTGTCGGACTAGCAATTTATTGAACAATGTCTGAAATATTGAGCTTGTTCTACGCGCATTGTTTCTTGTTGTTGCCACCATTCCGGATCTTGACAATTATTCCTCGCGGTCGGTAGTAAGATTTGCGTCTTTGTTATCGACCTCATGTCCGGTGAGACTGGTGCCTCTCCATCTTCTCTATCTCTGCAAATATGGCCTTGAAAACTTCTCGAACCTCATTTTGTCATACATCTCGGTGGCGGCCAAGCAGCGTCAAAGTCAAAATCTGCTTTGGGACGATGGTGTCATTGGAATAACAAGATCGGGTTTATGGAAACATTCTTTATCTCGGCGATTCTTCGGGAAGGTCGGTACTTCGGAGAGAAGGAAATGATTCTTCAATCGAATCATCACGGGCAACGGCGGGAATCGCAATGACAACTTGTGCTCGTGAAGTTCTGGTGGAGTCGATCTGCTGCGGCAGGGAGCTGCGCTGTGATTGACTCTGTTTGGTGTGGTGCATTTGTGAAGTTGACGAACTGACTTTTTGCGAGCCTCAGTTGTCTTATGATTCGTCGGTCTCGGTGATTTTCCATATGAGTTGGTGGTCTCGGCCATATCGGAGCGTCGTTGGATGATGATGAGATTTCGGGTGGCTCATCATCAAAATTAAAGGTTTGGCGAGTAACCTTAAGGTCATGCTTACTCGTGCTTGGGAGAACATCCTCAACTGATTCTTTTGGATGGGCAATAGGGGATGACTCGGCCGTCTTCACCCGGATCCCGAGAAAGGTTACATCGAGGATTTTCTTGGGAATCGTGAAGAAGCGTTATCTCCTTTTCGGATGGATCAATGATAGTAGAAGGGTTGTTCGTGCTTCCGTCTCTTTACCAGGGAAGTCTCAACCTCCCATTGGCCTTCACTACCTCCTGCGAGTCTCAAGCTGCGCAAGGCATGGACGGTCCCTTCGACGATGTGTCGGTGTCTTGGGGTCTTCTGAGGTGGCATCCACTGGAGTCTCAACTCCATGGATTGCACTTTCATTGCCTAGAGTGTTAACTCCCAAGCGATTCATTCATGTGCCTCGACCGCATCGGCGTCATTAACTGCGGAGCGATTGGCACTTCAGTGAGAGCGAGTCTTAAGCGTCGAGGCCTCATCAATGACAACTTGTTGTGTATCCATTTGTTGTTCCTTCTCCACTTCGCCTCCAAGATTCGTTGTGGAGTCAGCTGCAGCATCCTCCGACCTTGCTATAGTGGAGGGAGTTTCCCCTCGGTGACACACCGGTGAGTGACTTGGAATGGGGTTACTCGTCTCGGACTCCCATTGTTCCTTTGAGTATTCAGCCATTGGGGGAGATGGTAAGACACCTTCATTAGGGGTTGGCTCGACTGGGGTCCCCACAATCCCAGTTTCATCGCCATCTTTAACACCTTCTTCTGAGTGAGCAGAGGAAGTGGTGGCAGCAACAACTGTGGCAATATGCTGCACCACTACCATCGGATCAATCTCCAGCTGTGATGTGGAGGACTCCCCTGGTCCTTCCAATAACCGTTGCTCATGTAAGGCCCTGGATTCCATCCCTCATGGCTTCTTTGCATCTCAATTCTTCGTAGCGGCGGCGGGGGTCGAGATCCTCATCACTCCCAGAGAGGATGTCAAGGTGAGGATGTGTATGATCAGTGGTTCTAGTGAAGGGACAAATACTGGCCTTTTCTCGAGCTTCAGCTTTCTCTGCCAGTCTCGGCTTCTCCTTGTCTTTGAAGATCTGCAAGATATCTGTGCAGTTTTCTTCATCCGGTGCTTGGACCACATTGGTCAATCCAAGAAAGTTCAACGATTCGTCTTCTTCTTCAATAAACTCGGTCTTTGAATCTGTTCCTGGATCGACTCGAACTTCCACTTCCTTCACTCTCATTGACGATTTTGGATGTCCGGATATGGTGGGGATAGGATCATTACATCATCATCATCTTTATCATCTTCTCCCTGTTGTACCTCGTTCTCAGGGATTGAAGGTAGCAAACTTTGGTGCTCCACACCTCGTAGCATCATTTGCGGGAGGGGATACAACCCTGTCAACAGGAGAGTTTGCTTTCTCGATTCTTGCGTCTCGGTACGATTACAACATTTGTGTCTTCAATTTGCCTCTGACATCGGCCAGTGACTTGGTCATTTCATCTATAATTTACGGAGACTCTATTTCTCCAGCGAGTCTCAGTATCTATTTGGTGAGTGGTGACTCGGCCGGTTAAGCTCGGGCGCTTGAAGATTCTTCTTTTAGTCCTTACCGAGAGGATTTACGGCTCGGATACGGTTTTTTAGTCTTGGCGGCGGGGAGCGTCTTTAAATCGTCTTTTACGAGGAGCTGGTCATCTCGGCTTATCGGTCCTCCTTTTCTTGATAACTTAGGAGAAGGTATTTGAGGCTCTTTCTCGGCTGCGCACTGCGAGGGCGGGTGACTCGAGTGCAAGGCGGTGCATCTTTTGTTTTCTTTTTCTTTCTTTGCTGCAGGGGGCGTGATCTTCTTTGTAGGCTGCGGGCGGCGCTTCTTACAGGGAGAGGAGGAGACAACTGTTTCTTCGGGTCGGTGATTCCCCTCACTCGTATCGGCTCTCTTGGCATATGCTCGCTTACGTGCTCAGGAAAGGTTATCGGAACATTTTCTTGTTGGCATGGAATGCCTTTCCATGTCGAAGAGGGACTCCTTTTACTTCCATCATCCGGCCAATCACCAGGCCGTATCCAGGGATCCTCCAAAGCGAACCATCCTTCTTGAAGGATTTATTCCCAACATTTTGGCGAGTGCATTTGTATACAAACTTAGCGATTCACCTTCTTTTCTTCTATGATCGCGGCCATCACGATCGGCTTAGTTTTGGACAAGCGATTAAAGCTTCCAAATTTGATATCAATGCACTTGGCAACAATATCCAACGACTTGTGGTAGTCTTCCTTCAGCATGACTTCTTCTCGGATGTGTAGACAACCCGCAAAGACGCGATCGGGCTTGCTACTTCCTTCCAAGAAAGCATCCATGTTAACATCGGCTTCATAAATCTCGGCACTCCTTGGCCGGCGAACGCAAATGATCTCCGCGGATCCTTGGCAGTGATGGTGAACTCTTTTCCATGAACAGAGGACTTGATGCCCTCATCGTGAACTTCAGCGTTCACGTAGAACTGTGCGACCTCTTCCATGTAGGTCATCGGAAACTCCATCGTCAAAAATAGTTTCAGTCCAGACTTTTCCAGCTTTTTTGCTATCTTCTTCATGAGGGTGTCGTCAGACCCCTATTTGATCATGCCGTCGAAATCCACAGTAGACCCAGTTTGCTTTCCCAACTTGACAAAATCATGAGTAGATGCCATTTCTCGATGTTTTACCGAACGAAATTTTGAAAATGAACTTGAGGATTTGTAAGGTTTTGAGAGAAAATTTCTTTCTTTGCTTTCGAGAGAGATGAACAGTTTTGGTAAAGTGAGAGAAAATTGGAAGAAACGGTATATGTATGGGTTATGAAAGGACGTACGGGTGGTTTTTGAAATTTGATCAAGATCAACGGCTCAGATTTTGCATGCCGATTAACATTTACTTTCTCGCATTTAATGCGGCAGCATTTATATCCAATCATAAGCTTGGTGTGCAGCTTTTGACTGTACACGTCATAATTATCTTTGACGTCATTCTTAAAAATATTCCCGCTTAGTAAAAACGACTGCGTTTTTGTCACTTTGCTCATAAATGATTCAGCTTATTCCTTAGCTGATTTAACCCTTCTCTCTTTGCACATGGGTACTCAGCTGTCAGTTAACTTGACGCAGCTGATTCTCCGATATGGCTGATTCACTTAGCTGATTCAAGAGTTCAACCCTTTTTCATCTTTTCATGTTCCATCTCTTTTCTTTGACTCTTCTGAGTGTCAACTCAGCTCAATTAACCCTAATTCATGCTTGAGCTCTTCAAATCTTGATTCACATAATGGTTTTGTGAATATATCAGCTAACTGCTTATCAGTTGAGATATATTCCAAGGTGATGTCCTTCCTTTCTACATGATCTCTTATGAAGTGATATCTAACATCAATGTGCTTTGTTCTTGAGTGCAACTGTTAGAAATTTTCTAACCGCAAGTCTACGGTGTCAAGTTTTAATATAGAGTAGTAAGGTTGTCGAATCCACAGGGAATAATTATCGAATTATTGCTAAGTACTATAATATAGTAGTCTAACTTTATTTAGAAATTCAATAATTGATGGAGTTGATTATACTAAAAATACTAAAAATAAATTAAGACTATGAAAATATCAATGATTTTATCCAAATGATTAAATGAATTCTAGAGGTATGATGAATCTAGTTGTCCCTTATGTTGTCAATATGGTTTATCAATCAACAATTATCAATTTATAAGTCAAGATTTCTACAATAATCATTCCCTTTCTCAAGTGCCAATGATTTTAGATTCAATTGGGAAATCAATATCTCTATAAAAATCACCAATCAAAATCTCAATAAAAGCTATGAATCTTGATAAATGACTTCAAAGGATTCACAAATCTCTCAATTCTATGAAATCCTAGGTTATGCTATTCCAAGGTCATGTATTCAATTACCTCTCTCAAGTGTCAAATCCAATACACCAAACAATCTAAATTATTGATCAAGTAATTTAGAAGCAATAGATCTAAATAGCACAAATAAATTGATAGATCTAGATTGACAAACCACAATCTCAAAACATAAGTTCAAACATAGATTACATCAATCCTCTAGAATTATAGTGTTTAGCTCATAATTAAAGAAAATGAATCTATGAAAATACAACAATACATCTTACAAGATATGAAAAAAGCAACAAAATAAGAACAAGAGTTGAGGGATCTTCTCTATTTCTAGATGATAGAAGCCTCCAATCTTCTTCTCCAAATTCTTCTCAAAATGCTCAAATTCTTCTTCCTTGTCTTGTAATTTGTTTTTATTGCCTTCCCAAGGGTTCAAGATGCCCTCATTTCAAGCCCCAAGGATGGTATTTATAGTACACAAAAGTCAAGAAGGGTAGGTGAAAACATAGGTTTTCCGCCCCGGCGGCTACTGCGGCGCCAGCAATCTCGTCCCGATTTATCGCACGCAGCGGGGCGCCCGCACATCGCCAACTCTCGCACGAGCTGGGCGCCAAAGCAATCTCTTCCACACAATTGCCGTCCGGCGGCTGCGGCCACTGCGCATCAACAACATCTTTCGCAGGCTGCTGTGCCAGGGTGTTGAAAACGCAGCGCCACATGCTGCTTCCGACTCTCATTCCTGGGCGCCATAGCGCCGCCCGTCTGGCCAAAGTGCGATTTTTTCTTCTTTCTACGCGATTTCTTCTTTCTTCAAGCCGTTTTTCACCGTTTTCTTCATTTCTCGGCTACCAAATCTGTATTGACTCTACATCGACTCTAATTGAAATAAATAGGACTCTAACGACTCTAAAAACACCCAAAATAAAACCAAATTCTACTCTAAAATATCAAATAAGTTGGTAAAATACCAACTTAACAAATACCCCCAAACTTAAGCTATTGTTTGTCCTCAAACAATTATAACTCCAAAATGAAAGACAAACAAAACAACAACACAAGCAACTACAAAACTCCATAAACCAATAAAATTTGTCTAAAAACTCATTTCACTATCAATCAAGCATGCATTTTATCATTGTGATCAAAAGTGTTGAATATTCATGAAAATTCCGTTTACATTATTCAAATTGATTTACGCAATCAAATGTTATCAAGATGATCCACTGCTAAGTATCAAAATATAATGACTACCGGATTCCATAGGCTTGTTATTCCCACTAATCTCCACTAATGTAGGCTAATATAACACATGGATCAATAGGACTTCCAAAGCTTGTAATGTGGCTTAGGGTCGGGTATGAAAATTTAGGAGGTATGAAAATTTAGGATTAAGTGGCTCAACTCACCCAAACACACAATTACCTCTTCAAATCACCAATTGCCAAACAAAATGGCTACTTTCACTCTTTGTTGAATTTTCAATTATTCTCCCTTTACGAGCCTCCATTTTCAACAATTTTTTTTTGTTTTTTTTTTCAAAACCCCCAAACTTAATCTTTTGCATATTTTAACAAATGGGGTTTCATATTTTCTTGTTCTCGACAATTTCATGCGAGTGAACATCTACTTTACTTATCACATCCTCCTCAACCTTCAATCATTTTGTGTGTATGAGTGATGGGTAATTAGGATTTTCACATGTAAGCTCAAGGTAAAAACATTGGTTGCCAAAGAACAGGTTTAATAGGCTCAAAAGGGGACACTAGTGAAATTATATCGTACAAAGGTAGTCATTTTGGCTCTAGCTTTTATTCAAAGATGGCCTAAATCATTTTCTTATGTTATTTCACCTAGGATTTCGCCTCAATTAGTGATCAAACAAGTTCTAGAATCCGGTGGGATCATACAAGCAACACTCGACTTCATTAATCATTTTCAAATAATTTAACAGAATTATGCATGAATATGAAATCAATGAAGCAAAATATAGATCACTACTTAAAAGCATGCTTTCGTGACAGTTCAACTTGTGATCAACAAATCTACTTAGTCATGTAGTTCTATAGTTCAACAAACTACCCGACTCGACTCAACTCGAATTTTTTTTCTATACGACTCAAAAGACACAAATACAGATTACACCTCCCCAAACTTAAATTGAACATTGTCCTCAATGGAGAGTGAGAAAACTTTCCTGATAGCCGGAGCGCCTAGGACTCCTCATCGGAGTCGTGTGGTGAAAAATGAGCAATAGGACCCGGTGGTGGTGGTATTGGGAACTGGAAGGCTGCGGGTGAGTCGGCTATATCGGGCCGATGTTCGGTTGTGCTCATTCTCATATTCTTCTCGTGCCGCTCTGTGACGTTGCTCAGCTACAAAAGCCCTTCTCAATTCTCGTACTTCGGGAACTAGTGCATCTAAAGGGTTGTTATCGTGATATGAGCGTCTAGAACGAGAGCGTCTTGCCGCTGAACCGGATGGAGTGTCTACATTCTGTGGTTGGGCATGAGTGTCATGCTCAATAGCTAGTAGGGCAAATTCGGGATCAAGAATATATCCCGCACCCTTCGGATTAGGCACACCGTCTGCCCATTCGTCATAAGAAGCAATAGTAGCCGAATCTATGGGTCCCTTAGGATTTTCCAATGGCTCAGAGCTATCCCATGTAACACCCTCCTCTTTACATAACCCACAAATTAAACTCGGTAAAATTAGTCCCCTTTGTTTTGGGTTGTAGCATTTTGTTATGAAGGGGCGTTGCAATAATTACCGTTGGGTCGGTGTATGTCAAGTAACTATGGCATATAGAAGATGAGCTCGTTCTTAGTTACATCACTAACATGCTTGGTTGGTATTAAGTTGTTGCATATGAAGTGGTACCAAGCTCGCCCATATCGACTAAGACTCGTGTGCGGAAAAGCAGTAGCACCTCCCACTACTTTTATATGACGTACCACAGTTCCAGGCCGGCATAAGGTATTACAAATCTCCTCCATACTTGGTGGTTGTGAGATAAATTCAACGTACGGTGAGTGATCCACCTCCGGGAGTCCATAATATTCTCTTATCGCTATTGAATGAGTGTATACCTTGTTTACTTCACGTCACGAAAACCTCGAGTTATAGCCGTTTTGGTCTTTGCATTTGCATAAAACTCTTTGACTATATTCGGTGCGAATGGTCTAGGTTGTGCACAAAGTTTTTTCCATTGCTTCTGATGTATCATTTGTGCAAGTTCACCATCATTCGGCCCCGGTTGTAACCCCCGTTCCGCGGTTATGCTATTTGTGCTTAATTTCTCATAAAAAAGATTGTGTGCCTCTAAGCTTACGAAACGACTAGTATCATATTCCTCGGAAGTACTCGCCACCTTTTTTCCCTTGCTTGCATTCTTTGCTCTTGGCATTTTAATTGGTCTGGAAATCACCTGAAAAATAACACAAGCAAAATACACATAGAACGCACAATAGGAGTTAGGGGTTAGGAATTAGGCAACAACTCAACAATTATGCATTTTTGTCATCAATTCATGATCAATTAACATTTAGTACACACTGATGACAAGAATCAAATGCCTAGGTGTAATAGTTTTCATTGAGACATTTTAACAAACACCTTGTAGGCATATATGCAAAGAAGAGATGAACACCAACTTTGAAATTCAATTCATGCCCATTTTTTTTAACACCAATCCATTCAAGCACAATATTATTCATATATCATCACAATTTATCAAGAAGTGATCAAGAATTTCGAAATTATAATGATATGGAAAATTCTCACATTTCAACCCTAGGCAAAAAAAATGAAGAAAATTCGTGTATAATTGAAGCTCACTTACCCAATAGAGAAGAAGAATATGATTTTGATGATCAACTTGTTCAATAGCCCACTTGAATGATGTCAATTGGAAGAGTGAGTGGGATTTTTATAGAAGATAATGAAATAGCTTGAGGGTTTGTGTGTGATGTGTTTTAAAAAAAACACAAGGTTCAGGCTGTTCAACCTTTAATATTACCCCCTTTAGCGGGGCAGTGTGTAGTAGGGGCAGGCTAGTGCTCCCAGCATGCCCATAATTTTTTTTCTGTGCTGTTTCGGGCGTTGCGGCACCCAGGGCCGGGCGCTGCAGTGCCCGCCCGTATTTTCATTTTTTTTATTTAAAAATCACAATTTAACTAAAAATTTAAAAATCACACACAAATTAATTCACACAACAATCACACCAAAATTCAAATAAACACCCAACAAACTTAAAATAAATAAATAAATAAATAAATAAAATCACACAAAAATTCGATCACACGAAAATCACTTGGGTTGCCTCCCAAGAAGCGCTAAATTTATAGTCGTTAGCCGGACTCAACTATTTAGGCTCAAGAAATTTCATCACCAAGCGGAAGATTTAAAACCTTCCTTACTTCGTTCCCGAAATAATGTTTCAATCGTTGTCCGTTTACTTGGAACGAATTCCCATCGTTTCCTCTCAACTCAACGGCACCATAAGGGAATACACGTTCAACCACAAATGGTCCAGGACCATCGTGATTTGAGTTTACGGAAAGAGTTTCAATCAAGAGTTGAACAATAACACTTGTTGGCGGGTAAGAATTCACGTCGCAAAATCATTTGATCATGCCATTTTTTCGTTTTTTCCTTATACATTTTGGCATTTTCATATGATTCTTGACGAAATTCTTCCATTTCATTTAATTGAAGTAATCGGTTTTCACCGGCCTCTTTCAAGTTAAAATTCAATTTCTTAATTGCCCAATAAGCTCGATGCTCAAGTTCAACCGGCAAATGACACGCTTTACCAAACACCAATCGATATGGTGACATACCAATGGGTGTTTTATAAGCCGTGCGATAAGCCCACAAAGCATCATCGAGCTTTTGTGCCCAATCTTTTCGATTAAAACTCACCGTTTTTTCAAGAATTTGTTTCACTTCACGATTGGAAATTTCGGCTTGACCATTAGATTGAGGATGGTAACCAAGCGCAATCTTATGGCCACACCAAATTTAGCAAGAAGGTTGTTAAATAATTTATTACAAAAATGCGTACCTTCATCACTTACAATAGCTCGAGGAGTACCGAACCGAGTAAAAATATGCTTGTGCAAGAATTTGAGTACTACCTTAGCATCATTTGTTGGTGTAGCAATCGCCTCAACCCACTTTGAGACATAGTCAACCAAAGCAAAATGTACAAATTTCCATGGGGCGCGGGAAATGGTCCCATAAAGTCAATACCCCATACATCAAACAATTCCACCTCCATTATGTTTGTCAAAGGAAGCTCATGATCCGTGAAATATTACCAACCCTTTGGCATCGATCACAAGTTTTCACAAAGGCATAACAATCCTTGAATAATGTTGGCCAATAAAAACCAGATTTAGTACCTTTGCGGTTCGGGTTGGCGAAATGTCCCCATAAGATGATGAATGACAATGTTGAAGAATTTCTCCAATTTCTTCCTTAGGAACACAACGGCGAATGATAGAATCCGGCGCATCTCTTGAACAATAACGGATCATCCCACAAATAAGACTTAACATCATGTAGGAATTTTTTTCTTTTGGTGTGTAGTCAAGTCAGTGGCAAAACTCCTCCCGCGAGGTAATTAACAAAATCTGCGTACCAAGGTAATGATGTCTCGCACGCATAATTTGTTCATCAGGAAAGCGATTCTTTTATTGGACTCTCAATCACCTCGTGAGGTTGCTCAAGCGGGATAGATGGTCGGCAACCACATTTTCACTTCCTTTTTTATCCCTAATCTCAATATCAAATTCTTGCAAGAGCAAAATCCATCGAATTAACCGAGGGTTTTGCATCCTTTTTGGAGAAAAGATATCGGATTGCCGCATGATCCGTATAAACAATCACATTTGTACCCACCAAGTAAGCTCGAGAATTTATCAAATGCAAAAACTACCGCCAACATCTCTTTTCGTGGTGGTGTAGTTTTGTTAGGCGTTAATCCATGGTCCGCTTGCGTAGTAAATAGCTTTAAAAATTCTGTCTTGCCTTTGACCAAGAACGGCACCTTTGCATAATCACTTGCATCGCACATGAGCTCAAATGGTTGAGTCAATCGCACTATCATAATTGGGAGTGAAATGAGTGCCTTTTTTATCCTTCAAATGCTGCAAACACAACTCATCAAAGCAAAATATAGCATCTTTTTCAAGGAGATTACAAAGTGGTTTAACAATTTTTGAAAAATCTTTTATGAATCTCCTATAAAATCTGCATGCCCTAAAAAGCTTCTTATGCCTTTCACATTTGAAGGTGGGGTAGCTTTTCAATAGCCACAACCTTCGCCCTGTCAACTTCTAAACTTTGTACAAGAAATACGATGTCCAAGTACAATCCCTTCTTTGACCATAAAGTGACATTTTTCCCAATTAAGTACAAGATTAGTTTCCTCACAACGTTGCAAAACCATAGATAAGTTATGCAAACAATGGTCAAAAGAAGTACCAAAAGCAGAAAAATCGTCCATAAAAATTTCCATGATTTCCTCAACCATACCATGAAAGATCACCATCATACACCTCACGAAAAGTAGCGGTGCATTACATAATCCAAATGGCATCCTACGAAATGCAAAAGTACCATATGGACATGTAAAAGTAGTCTTTTCTTGATCTTCGGGGCAATGGCGATTTGATTGTATCTGAATAGCCATCAAGAAAACAATAATATTCGTAAACCTTGCCAACTGTCCAACATTTGATCAATAAAGGGGGAGGGAAAATGATCCTTACGAGTAGCTTTATTCAATTTTCTATAGTCAATACATACTCGCCATCTGTGACGGTTCGTGTGGAAATTAATTCATTGTTATCATTTTTCACAATGTCATACCTCCTTTTTAGGGACAACACATCTTAGGACTCACCCATGAACTATCGAAATGGCATAAATAATACTGCCTTTTAGCCACTTTAAAACCTCATTTCTCACGACTTCTTTCATTGCGGGATTAAGTCGTCTTTGGTGTTCAATAGATGGTTTATAAGATTCTTCCATTAAAATTTTGTGCATTACAATGGAAGGACTTATACCTTTCAAATCGAAATATACCAACCCAAAGCCGACTTATGTTCGAAGCACACGCAACAACTTATCGATTCGGATGAAGATAATGAAGCGAGAAACAATTACGGGTAAGTTTTATCTTTTCCCAAAAATGCATATTGAAGATGTTCGGAAGTTCCTTTAGTTTAAAGTACCTTTGAATACTTTCAATATTGGCATTTTCTAATGCTTCCTTTTGTTTTTCTTTTACAATTTCTTTAGCCTCAAGGGAAAGAATAAACTCAAGCAAATCAATATCATCACTATCTTCCTCATCACATTTCATTATTTAATTAATCAAACAATGTTCTAACGGATCTTTTAAATCTTGTTTTATAACTTCCGTTTGATCACATTGTTCGGTTTTATCAATAAAATGACATGTGTGAGGTTCTCTTGAAATTTCATTGCTTTATAAATGTTAAATAGTACCTCATCATCATTTACCCGTAATGTTAACTCTCCTCGTTGCACGTCAATTAAAGCTCGTCCGTTCTTTAGAAAAGGTCTCCCAATAATCAATGGCATTTCATGATCTTCCTCCATATCCAACACCACAAAGTCCTTAGGAAATATGAATTTATCCACTTTGATCAACACATCTTCAATCACTCCTCTTGGGTAGGTGAGTGATCTATCGGCTAATTGCAATGTGATGGTGGATGGCGTTATTTCTCAAGGCCAAGTTTCCCGAAAAGCAGACAATGGCATAAGATTAATCTAGCACCTAAATCACAAAGAGCTTTATTAAAATAAGAATCACCAATAGTGCAAGGGATAGTGAAACTCCTGGATCTCTTAATTTCGTGGTAGCTTTCTTTGCAAAATGGCGCTACACTCTTCCGTGAGATTGTAGTCTCATATGCCTCCAACCTTCTCTTTCTCGACATCACATCCTTCATGAATTTTGCATAGTTTGGCATTTGCTCGAGTGCATCGGCAAAAGGGATGTTGATGTGAATTTTCTTGAATATTTCCAAAAACTTGGAAAATTGAGCGTCAACTTTTTCTTACGAAATCTCTGTGGAAAAGGAAGAGCATTTGGTAACACATTATCGAATTGGAAATTGGTTTTACCTCGATTTTTGCCTTTTCGATTGCTTATCAATGCCTTCTTCATTTTGGAGTGTTTGAGCTTGCTTCAGTTCTTTGGTGGCATGAGCGGGCATCCTTGGTTCATCATATTCCGTCCCACTTCTCAACTTAATGGCCTTGCAATGTTCGTGGGTTCACCTCGGTGTTACTTGGAAACGTATCAACTTTCTGTTGTGAATTAATAGCCGTGGCCAATTGAACCACATGTGTCCCCAAAGATTTGAGATGACTTTCAATTGTTGTAACCCTTGAACCCAGATTTTCTATGTTAGAATCGGCTTTGTTCATCCTTGCTCTTGATTCTACAAGGAATGAACTAAGTAATTCCTCCAAAGATGGCTTTTGTTCTCCCACATGTGTGCTCGTACTTGCTTGATTCTGATATCCCGGAGGTGGTTGCAACACATTTCTTGTATTGCTATACGAGAAGTTTTCATGATTGCGAAGTCCCGGATGATAATGTGTCGGCAATTGATTCCTCTATTGTTGAAACCCGATTATTCACATAATTCGCTTGTTCCGTATCGGGATTCACAATTTCTTGACTTATCTCCATGACTGCCTCCGATTGTTGTTTTCCACCTGGACTTAGTGTAGCAATTTGCTTTGACAAGGCGAAAATTTGAGAGGCCAATGCGGACATAGTATCAAGTTCAAGAACAGGCAACTTTTCTTGGCGTAGATCTTTTGACGGCCATTGATAACTATTGGCAGCCATTTCTTTGAGTAAAAGCATGGCTTCACTTGGAGTTTTAGCCATCAATGTACCTCCATTGCGGCATCTATAATAGTTCTTGAATGCCCATTCATACAATTGTAGAAATATTGAACCTTTTGCCAATCTGCGTACCCGTGTTGTGGACACCTCCTCAATAATTCTTTGAATCGCTCCCAAGCTTCGTAGAGTGGCTCAAAGTCGAGTTGATGAAATTGAGCAATCTCACTTTTCGAGTTGATGTGTCTTACTAGGTGGAAAGAATTTTGCCATGAATTTTTCGGTGAGATCATTCCAACTAGTGATCTTCCAGGTGGAAAGGTTTGAAGCGTTTGTCTAGCTTTATCACGAAGTGAAAATGGAAATAACCTCAACCGAATAGCTTCATCGGGAACCCCATTCATTTTGATAGTGTCACATATCTCAAGAAAAATAGCCAAATGAGTATTCGGGTCGTCTACGGCACTACCCCCAAACTGATTTTGTTGCACCATGTTTATTAGGGCGGCTTCAATTCAAAATTATTCGCATTGATAGGTTGGCGAACAATGCCCGACTAGTTTTGATTTGTGGTTGGTCGAAAATAGTCCCGAATGGCCCTTTCCGGTGGTGCAACAATAGGTATGCGGTCTTCATCATCACCGATTCCTGCCATTTTTGTGAACTCGATTCTTCGTGCGGCTCTAATCTTTCGAAGCGTTCTTTCAATTTCTGGATCAAATAAGATTAAATTAGCACTTTTATTTTTCGCATCAACAAGAAAACACAAAAATGACAATGACCCTATTGTAACAAAAGAAACCAATCTAAATTAAAGTAAAACTACTAAGTAATAATATTAGCGCAAATAAGATGAATTATTCCCCGGCAACGGCGCTAAAAACTTGTTAGAAATTTTCTAACCGCAAGTCTACGGTGTCAAGTTTTAATATAGAGTAGTAAGGTTGTCGAATCCACGGGGAATAATTATCGAATTATTGCTAAGTACTATAATATAGTAGTCTAACTTTATTTAGAAATTCAATAATTGATGGAGTTGATTATACTAAAAATACAAAAAATAAATTAAGACTATGAAAATATCAATGATTTTATCCAAATGATTAAATGAATTCTAGAGGTATGATGAATCTAGTTATCCCTTATGTTGTCAATATGGTTTATCAATCAACAATTATCAATTTATAAGTCAAGATTTCTACAATAATCATTCCCTTTCTCAAGTGCCAATGATTTTAGATTCAATTGGGAAATCAATATCTCTATAAAAATCACCAATCAAAATCTCAATAAAAGCTATGAATCTTGATAAATGACTTCAAAGGATTCACAAATCTCTCAATTCTATGAAATCCTAGGTTATGTTATTCCAAGGTCATGTATTCAATTACCTCTCTCAAGTGTCAAATCAAATACACCAAACAATCTAAATTATTGATCAAGTAATTTAGAAAGCAATAGATCTAAATAGCACAAATAAATTGATAGATCTAGATTGACAAACCACAATCTCAAAACATAAGTTCAAACATAGATTACATCAATCCTCTAGAATTATAGTGTTTAGCTCATAATTAAAGAAAATGAATCCATGAAAATACAATAATACATCTTACAAGATATGAAGAAAGCAACAAAATAAGAACAAGAGTTGAGGGATCTTCTCTATTTCTAGATGATAGAAGCCTCAATCTTCTCCAAATTCTTCTCAAAATGCTCAAATTCTTCTTCCTTGTCTTGTAGCTGTTTTTATTGCCTTCCCAAGGGTTCCAAGATGCCCTCATTTCAAGCCCCAAGGATAGTATTTATAGTACACAAAAGTCCAAGAAGGGTAGGCGAACATAGGTTTTTCCGCCCCCGGGCGCTGCGGCGCCCAGCAATCTCGTCCCAGTTTATCGCACGGGCGCTGCGCGCTCCCGCACATACGCAACTCTCGCATGGCGCTGCGGCAACAATCTCTTCCGCACAATTGCCACCCGGGCGCTGCAGCCGGGCGTTTATTGCAGCGCCACTGCATCAACAACATCTTCCGCCGGCGGCTGCGATGCCGGGCGTTGGGCGCTGCAGCGCCCGCCCGTCCTTGGCCAAAGTGCGATTTTTTTCCTTCTTTCTACGCGATTTCTTCTTTCTTCAAGCCGTTTTTTACCGTTTTCTTCATTTCTCGGCTACCAAATCTGTATTGACTCTACATCGACTCTAATTGAAATAAATAGGACTCTAACGACTCTAAAAACACCCAAAATAAAACCAAATTCTACTCTAAAATATCAAATAAGTTGGTAAAATACCAACTTAACAGCAACACAAGATTTTGAGTGATTGCGATTGCACTTGTGTTATCACATATAATTGGAATTTCTTTTTATTCAACTTCATAGTCTCTCAGCTGCTGTCTCATCCATAAGACTTGGGCACAACAATAATTTGCCATGACTATGTATTCTGATACCTTGTTTGTAGAGGTAGCTATTGAATTTTGCTTCTTGCTAAACCAGGAAATTAACCTATTTCCAAGCATTTGACATGTACCTGAGGTACTCTTCCTGTCAACTCTACATCCAGCATAGTCAGAGTTTGAGTAACCAATTAGCTTGAATCCACCTTCCTTAGGATACCATAAGCCAACTTTTTGGCTTCCTTTCAAATATCTCAAGATTCTTTTGGTCGATCATGCGACTTTCTTTTTGAGCGATTGAAATCTTGCACATACACCTACAACAAAGGTGATATCGGCTGCTTCTTTGTGAGATAGAGCAATGATCCAATAAGTGCTATGTATCTTGTTTGATCCACACGCTTGCCATCTGCATCCATATCCATTTTGGTGATGTATTCATTGGTATTTTCACGAAGACTTCTCTTCCATGCCAAATTTCTACATTAAATCGTGGTGTATTTTGTCGACTTATGAGGGTTCCATCCTTGTTTGTTTTACTTGGAGTCAAGGAAGAATGTCGCTCTCCCATCATGCTCATTTCAAATTTATTTTGCATAAGATTTGAGAATTTATCACACTGACTCTTTGTTTGTGGATCCAAAGATGATGTCATCCACATATATTTGAACAAGCAGTATACTCTTCCCATCTTGAATTCTGAAGAGTGTTCTATCCACTTTGCCTTTGGTAAATCCGTTCTCAATCAGGAATTGTGATAATGTATCATACCATGCTCTTGGTGCCTGTTTCAATCCATATAAAGCTTTCTTGAGTTTGTAGACTTTATCTCCAAGAGTCTTCTGCTCAAATCTAGAGGTTGTTCAACATATACTTCTTCTTCCAATAACCCGTTAAGGAATGCACTCTTTACATCCATTTGATATACAAAGTGAAGTTCTTGTGAGCAGCATAGGCAAGAAACATCCTTATGGCTTCCAATCTTGCCACAGGAGCAAAAGTTTCATCAAAATCCATTCCTTCTTCTTGGCAGTACCCTTTGGTTACCAATCTTGCTTTGTTTCTTACCACAGAACCTTCCTCATTCATCTTGTTTTTGAATACCCATTTAGTGCCAATAACATTTTGATGGGTAGGTCTTTGAACCAATTCCCACACTTTGTTTCTTTCAAATTGATTGACTCTTCTTGCATGGCTTGAATCAATGTGTGTCATCAATGCTTGTGACACATCTTTTGACTCTATTTGTGAGATGAAACAAGTGAACATAGCTTCTTGTTGGGTTGGATCTGGTTTTACACCTTCTCTTACATCTCCAATGATTAGTTACGGTGGATGGTCTCTCGGCCATCTTACATCGAGGTTGGAGTAAGTTAGTGGATTGATCATCTTGCGGTGTGTTATTTTGATCACTCTCATCATCATCACTTAGTGCGTATTTCCCGGTGTCTTTGAGACTCGACTATCTCATCTTCATCGGGTTTATAATTCGGCTTGACTTCAACATAAGGACTCTTCTACATGGTTGGTTGATTCAGCTTATCAGCTGACTCTTCAATGTCTTCTCTATTTACATTGGGTTCATCAAACACCACACAAATGGATTCTTCTGTAACCATTGTCCTCTTGTTGAGTACTCTGTAGGCTTTGCTTTCGGTGAGTATCTAAGAAGATACCTTCATCGGCTTTAACATCAAAAGCCTTTAAATTATCTTTGACATTGTTGTGGATGAAGCATTTGCATCCAAATATTCTAAAGTATCCAACATTTGGCTTTCTCCCTGTCCAAATCTCATAGGGAGTCTTTGTCATTTTGTCTGTTTATCATGCATCTATTTTGAGTATAGCATGATGTGTTTATTCTTGACCCAAAATCTTTTAGCGACCTGCTTGACTAACATGGTCATTCTTCTTCTTTGAGAGTCCTATTCTTCTTTCTCGCAACTCCATTTTGTTGTGGAGTCCTTCCTTTTGATAATTCATGACCAATACCATTTTCAACACAATCGAGTTATTATACCATTGACAAACTCGGTTCTACATCGAGATCTTATTTTGATAATGGTTTGACTCTTCTCATTTTGGATTATCTTCATCATTTGTGGTAGTTTCTCTGAGTTTCTTTTTCTTCTTACACATGAATATTGTCCATGTGTATCTTGAGTAGTCATCTACTACCACCAAGGTGTATTTCTTCCCACTTATGCTAGTTTGGTTCAATTGGACCAAATAGATCCATATGTAGCAAGTGCAATATTCTTGTTGAAGATGGACATATCTTTTCTTTGAATGATGATTTGATCTGTTTTCCCATCTGGCATGCATCACATACACTTTCCTTCTTGTATACTGAGTCTGGAAGTCCTTCCACAAGATTGCTCCTTGCAAGCTTGTTAATTGTTTTGAATTTCGGGTGACTCGACTTCTTGTGCCCCCTGACCAACTTGATTCTGTTGTGCTCTTTTGCTGAGACAAGTGCTTGGTGTTGCGATTGACCAATTTACCACATACATGTTCTTTTTATGCGCATCCTTGCAACACTACTTCATTAGATTGGTGTTCTTGATTTGGCACACTCTCATATTGAATCAACATTATAGCCCTTGTCACGAGTTGACTTATGCTTAATAAGTTGAAATTGAGGCTTTCTACATATGCGACATCTGTAATTTCTAATCCATTTTTCTTGATGGATCCAATGCCTCTTATTTCTCCTGGAGCTTCATTCCCTCCAAATATGACTTTTTCACCTCTAACTTCCTTAAATTTTGAATGATTTTTCTTGTTTCTGTCGTGTGCGGAAATGACCACTATCCATGTACCAGTGTGCCTTGGCACTCAAGTTTATTCTTGAACGCAATCAAGGAAATTAGGTTTTAGGTACCCATATTTGTTTGGGTCTGAGGGGTTAGTATTGTAAGATGATCCAACCAACCTATAGCCAAATGATTTGACTCACAGAGGTTGCCATCTATCAGTGCCATAATCATAATTAATTTTAGCAAATTGCTTGGGGATTTTAGGTTCATACACAATTTGTCTCTTTGGTCTGTATGCCTATGTATGTGTTTTAGCAATTGCTTTGTTTGGTAGTTGTGATATCTCACGAGTATAGTGCACAGGTGCATATGTATGCGGATGATAGCTCTTATGCCTTTGGAATGGCCTTTCTTTGAGTCTTGGCCTTTGCCATTTGAGGCTTATATTCCATAGGTCTTTCTTTGATAGTTCACATTATTCCAATCGGCTGGCTTGGGTACTTTCTACCATTCCCATCATATGTGTTCCTTTCATAGAATTTATGGGGCTTTTGGTAGCTCTGTTTCTTCTTTCTGAGTATTTCTGTTTGGAGTTTTTGAGGAACTCATTTGGATTTCTTCTTTGTCCTCTCAAAGACACTCAATGGGTTGTTTTCCTTTTCCTTTATAACCAAGGCCGGTTTGCTTGTGATTGTGCTTTGGAATAAATGTGTGTGCACCATTTGGAGTTTTGGATTTTTGAGATGCTTCATTACTTGAAGATCTTTTTCCAAAATCACTTTTGGAGCTTGACATAGCGAGGAATTAAATCTAAGCCTGTCTTATCTCCACATTCTCTTTGACTCATAATAAGATCATCCAAGGATTTAGATGCCTTAGTGAATGAGGCAATCACATTTTGAGGTCATTCTCCCTCTTTTAGTAGACTATCTCTGCTTTATTAACTTAGCATTTTCGGCCTTTAGACTTTTATTCTCATCGGCTATGTGACTTAGAGTACTCGGCTCCTTAGTCATTTTGTGAGTTTTAGCTTTGAGTAATTTGTTCTCCTCATTTAGTAGTGTGTGTGAGGATTTAATGTGTTCAAAGTCTTTCATCATTTTGCCTAATGAATCATAAAGATCGGTGGGTGATGAAGTGTGTGTGTCACAATCATTTGTCACTAGATCACGAGTGTGATGAGTTAGAGTGTACCTCATCTTCTTGGTCGGGTTGGTCTTGTTCTTTGGCCATTAGACGGATCAAGGCTTCTTCTTCGAGTCACTTGAGTAGTCGACTTCACTACTCTCCGAGTCTCTTGTGTCTTTTGACTTGGACTGTCTCGTGATCTCTGCGGCCAACATTGCCTTTTTCTTCTCTTATCTTCTTTCTCTCGAAGACTTTTCTTTCCTCTTCATTCCTGTATTTGTTGACTACAAGATATGGGCATTCAATGGCATAGTGATCGGGTTGCCTGCAGTTCCAGCATAAATTTTTAACCTTTTGATCAGTTCTTTCTATCCTTGGATTGTCAGCTCTTTGATACTCAATCCTTTGATGCTCTATTCTTTTGGGTGGCCTATCTTCCCTTGACTTGGAGGGAGCTGAGTGTCTTCTGGAGGATTCACCTTTGCCTCTTTTGTAATTCTTGTTGAAGAATTTGTTAAATCTTTTAACCATCAGGGCAATCTCCTCTTGGTCAATGACTTCCTTGACCTCAGCTCTTTTACCATCCTTAACTATTAGAGCAGATGTTTTGGGCACAACTGTCTCATCTTGGTCTTTTCTTCTGTAGGCTTTGAGATCTGAGAATAGCTCATGGTTGGATGTTTTTGATAGGTCCATGGAGTGTCTCAGGGCCATGACTTTCATTTCCCACTCATATGGGAGACTTCTTAGAATCTTCATACACATTTCCTTTTGTGTATATTCTTTTCCAAGTGCATATAGCTCATTGGTAATTTTTGTGAACCGAGCATCCAGTTGATCCAAGGTTTCTCCTGCAAGCATCTTGAAATTTTCAAATTTCTGTACAGCAATAGATAGTTTATTTTTCTTGATTTGTTCTGAGCCTTCACAAATCAAGGTTAGCTTGTCCCAGATTTCTTTTGCCGTTTTGCATGATTTGACTTTGTTGAACATGGCTTTGTCCAAGGTTTTGTAAAGAATGTCCTTGGCCACGTTGTCCAGATTATATCTTTTCCTGTCATCATTTGTCCATTCAACTCTTGGTTTTTCAACCATAGTGGTGCAGGAAGATCCTCTTTTCTTCTACTCGGCTCTCCTTGCAGTGTGTTCACTTTTAAGATTTGGAGTGGCCCATCTTCTATCACTATCCACATTTCATCGTGTAATCTTTGATAGATGAGCTCGCATACGAATTTTCCAATCATCAAATTCCTCAATTGTGAACATAGGGATGCGTGTCAAATTTGCTTCCATGATAATAACTTTCTTGAATAAAGGAGTTTTGAAAGATCAAGTCTTAAAGCAAGCTTTGAAAAATTTTGGAGATCTAGTTCGAAGTAACGGTGCGGGAAGGCTCAATGAACCAACCGCTCACGATACCACTTGTAGGTCCCCGAGGGGTGTGAGTGTAAGGTTTAGAAGGGGGGTTGAATAAACCTTACCAACTTTTCGATTTAGTCCTTTTAAAACATTCGAGTTAATACTTCACGGATGAGTCAGATGGACAACTAAGTTAGTTAATCGTGAGTTAGTCACTCAGCCAGGACTGTTTTGTTGATAGAATAACTCATTTGTTTTTGACTAAAAACTTAACTCGATTGTGAAATGTTTTATTGGAAGACTTAACACCCTGGAATTTTGTTTAAGTATGTTTTAATACTTGGTTTTAGCACTTTGTTGATTATCAATTGGATATCAAATTTATAAGCGGATATTAAAGTAATGTGCGAGAAATTAAAGTCTTTGAAATGTAAATGACACTGATAGATTTTTATAGAGGTTCGAAGATGGGGTAATTCTTCTACTCCTCTCTTCTCCAACTCTGGAGGAATCCACTAAGTATTGATCGATATACAAAGTAGTCAACGATCCGATGCAAGTCTTGATCACACGGTGACTTGATCCTTTGGGACTCGATCTGGAGATGCGCTTGGTCACTGGCCCGGCTTCTCGTGCGACTCGAGCTTCTTCACAGGGTTGCGCTTTGCTACTACTGACCCACTTGCTCAAGCTTCTTGGATTTGATCACGAAGCCCTCCAAAAACTTGAGACTGGTTCGACTTGAACCTTTCTACAATCCTCCGTGGAATGTAGACCCCTTGATTTTTCAAATGTTTCCTCTTCAACTGATTGAAGTTGTCTTTCCTTCACGGGTAAGTGTTGGATTGATTTCCCGTAATGTAGGCTTGAGGATTGAACTTGAATGATTTGAGAATATTTTTGGTTCTGAGATATTGCTTTTCTTGCTCGTATTTGTTTTTCGATTGTCAAGGTAACCCCCTTTTTCTCAAATAGATTCCTCGGCCATTTTTATAGTGTTCTTTTGAAAATTTATCCGTTGAAGAGATAAGGCTAATTTTCAAAAGACACTTGTGGTCGTTGGCTTGTCTTGTTGCGATCCTTGGAATTGACATTTCCTCGTATGAATGATTCTTGACTTTTCAGAGATCGACACAGGTGCGATCTTCCCATTGGTTTATTTCTTTTGCACGCTTCAGATCGAGCACTTTAAGAAAAGCGGTATGGAAGTATTACTTGTTTAAGTAATTCTCTTGACTTCCGTGCAACGGATCTCTTTCGGTTGTCTCGACTTGATTGCATTTCCTTGACTTCCCCAGGTGACTTTGAGTCGAACTTCCAATCATGGATGACTCAAATACTCGGCTACTTCAACTTGAGACTTGGCTATCTTGAGTTGACTTGATCGATCTTCACTCATTTCTTGCACCTTGATCGAGTTCTTGTCTTCTCTTCTTTGCCACACTCAGCTGCCTTACAACGGAGTCTTCCTTTTAGTCTCCAGTTGTTTTCTTGCATGTTCAGGCATAGCTGACTTAACTCATTTCGACAGGCGCTTTATCTATTACAATGCAATTTACAACAAAAATGGGGTGCCAACTTTCTATTATAAGTTTTACATGACATTCATCAAAATCTAAAAATTAATTTCCCAACAATGTCGGGTCTAAAATTGACTTATTCTGACCATCAAACTCGTGAATCCGGACCCGCGAACCCACGAATCCAACTCATTGACACCCCTAGTTTTTTTGGGGTTTTATGCAAAATGCAGCTAATTCATAAATTTCCCCATTTCTTATTTCAATTTAAATATTTAGATATAACAACTGTTGCTCAAACTAAAACTTGAAACAAAAAGTTTATCCAACAAAAAGCATTACACAAATAGTTATACTGTTTATTTCACATACTTTTGGCACTTACACCAACAATATACAGAATTAATCGACTTTTCTTATCTTATTATAAATAAAAACCTGTAAGAAATTACGCAAGAAAAAGAAAACCTGTAAGAAATCTCTTGATCACTGTCGGAGAAAAAAAAGGAAAAAGAAATGAGCAGCTCTGGGGCTACAGAAAGTTCAACCCCATTCTCCGGCGGCTGTGGCGACGGCGGTGCCGCCACGGATAAGCCCATTAAGGACGAAGCCATTGATTCAAGCTCCTTTCGAGAAGGTGAAAAGGTCCTTGCTTTCCATGGCCCCTGCCTGTACGACGCCAAGGTAAGCTTATTTAGTATTCTCTTCTTTACGGGGCAAAACCCAAATTTAGTTTTATAAGAAGTGTTTGATATGTGTTACCGAATGTTGCCTATGATACACACCATTCACTCAGAAAATTACTGTTATGCGCTTTGGAATGAAATAATTTTGAGTTTTTAATTCTTATCCGTGATTTTTAGTATTTTAATTTTTTTTTTTGACAGTGATGGAGTCTAGGTTTTAGTATTCTTCATCAAAATTCAAACATATATTGGCTAATAGTCCCTTATGAGAAACTTAGCTTTGACTAATGAATTTAAGGTAAATGACATGATTTCTGTCCAATAAAAGTATATGTGAAGCATTGGTTTTAGGGTTTAGTTCAGTGGTTCATTCATCAATTCAAGTACGAGTAGTAATGTTGAGTATACAGAACATGGTTTTATACTTCCTTGTTTCTCGTATTTTACTTATTTGAGATTTTTCATTCTTCTTTAGCTCAAATTGATTTTGCTCAATTAAGCCAGTTAGTAATTAGCTAAGAATCAAGGTTGAATTATTTATGTATGAATATTTCAAACGTGGAATGGAAATATTTCAGATTGTCGGTTAGACCGAAAGGATGTTATGGGAGTTTTCACTTCAAACTCTGATGCTTTTCTCATTTGCCCCCAAAGGGCTTTGGCTCTCTGAGGCTCGGAAATTTTCCTAAAGCATATTTAATCAAAATGTAAAGTTTAAGGAGTGATCATTCTATTTGTCAGTCTATATTTCACACTAAAAAAGAACAAAGAAAAAAAAGAAGCATGTATTTTTGCTCAATTTGAGAGAAAATATGAATAAGTTATTTGCTATAAATTTTATAATCTAAAGTTTCCATTTATTAGGATTTGAATGTATTTTTTCTCGCTCATTTTCTTCGGTCCTGTATTTTTCCGTGAACAAAGGCTTTTTAGCATTCTAAAAAAGGGTGGTAACAGATTTTAGTGTGCTATTTTTATATTTTAGTCACTCTCTTAGGGTCCAATCTTTTAAAGTTCTAAGGAATCTAAATGTGAAAAAGTCGATATATGGTTCCTGACTTCTGAACTGGTCTTGATAAATAGAATGACATACTGAAGTTGTTCACTCAAGTGGTAAGTGTTATTTCTCGATGGTTCACCTCGTGAAGGACGGTTTGTATCCTTTTAATTTTCTTGTTATCTGAATGCCCCTGGAAAATCTTAATTGATCCTGATTCCTGCAAATGGTTGGAAGTGACCATTATTAAAATTCAGCAATAAGCTCGATCCTGCTAAATACGATGCTGGAGTATACTATTCAGTAAATCTAACTTAGGAATTATTTGAAGAAGATGCAAAAATGACGAATGCAGATTGTAAAACGGTCATACTAGATATATTAGTTCAGAGAAAAGTATGTTCAAAGCACTAGGTGGCCATACTTTGTGAGTTATGTGTAGGCAATGGTTTGTTTGCTAGCTTCAAATAATATATGAATTGCAGTAATAAACTTTTGAGAATGATTTTTCCTATTGGATTCATGTTTAAACTATTTTTGAAGTTATTTGCATTAATTCCTTAAATTTAGCTTATTGATTTCATAATTCTTCTTTTATGTGTTTTTTTTTTTTTTGTGACAAGGTACAAAAGGTTGAATTTCACATGGACGAATGGAGGTGTTATGTTCATTATATTGTAAGTATAGTATCCTAAATTTCTAGTGCTAGCAAGTTTAGCTATTTTGACTGCATTGTGGCTTCTAGTAACCTTTATTGATGCAGTTGCATAAGTATGTATAGGAAATAATTACACTTCTTCAGAATGATTTATTAACTAAAAGTGCGAGGTTTAATGAATTTTTTTTTTTTTTTTTTCTTTTTTTTTTTTTTTTTTTTTGCTTTTCGGGGTGGAAGAAAAAGTGAGTGCACATCATCTGCTCTATACATTTTGATAACATGAATTTTCTGATATATGGCTTATCTATCCAGTGAATGCGAGTCTATTTTTTTTTTTTTTTGGTGATAAGCATTTTAGATTTTAATTTTCGTAAGTCGTCCTTTCGTAAATTGTTCTTCCAACTTTCAGTTGATACAGACTTTGAATATAATATCGAGCAAAAGTAAGTAGTCCCTCCCACTTATTCAAGTTATGATATATGTGCTTCTCTAGTTACCTTCTGTACACAACTAGTTATTTTGGGTCTCAACAGATGGGATGAATGGTTGGGTGTCAATTGCCTGTTGAAACGTACTGACGAGAATGTTCAAAAGCAAGAGGAGCTTAAGAAGATGCATGCCATGGAGAAGAATGCAAAGCCTGGATATCTATCACAAGATAAAACTAAAAGTTCTATTGGTAATATTCTTTGCCTCTTTGTTTTTGCCTATTTGTTTAAAACTGTTTCTTGATGATTCACATGTTTTTGTTGAAGAAAATCAATCTGTTTTATGATGAAATTCGGGCTTCATGTGATATTCTGACCGGTTACTTCTTTCATGTCGATGGAAATATGTTTTCACCAAGTAATATTCAGCATTACATGTGATTTTGGATCTTTATAGTTATTAAATACTGAATGTCTCTAACAAGTTATGCTTTTAAGACCACTATTTAACATGGTGTAAGAACCCAGAAAGGGAGGTCCTAGGTTGAAATCTCATTATTACCCAATTATAAAAAGGCATTCACTGTGCTTGGCCTCAAAACTGTCGATTGGATGCGATGAACTTTTATGTAGTAAATTGGTATCGAAATTTTGGTTGAAGAGAGCAGGAAATTGTTTGTAGACTTGATTTTGTCTTTTCGGTTTTTAGCTTTTACTCTTGCCCTTAAATTGTTGAGTCAAAAGCCTTTCTATACGTTACAGTGATCTGCTTGGACTTTGTTCAACAGGGCAACTAAATTTTTGAAGTTGGTCTTTATCCTTTCCCCATCTACACATTGAATTTCATAGTCGAATTCGAATCTTTTAATCTCTGCTGTTGTGTAAGAGATCTTTCTGATCTAAAATCTGGGCTGGAATACTATGGCAGGGGTGAGAGGCAAGAAGCGGGTACGGGAAATCATTGAAAAGGTATAACTTTTTAGTCATTATATAACACATCAGTGCAACTCTTCAAGGTTTCAACTTTATCTTTCTGCAGTTGTACTGCTCATTCTAAGTCATTTCAAGTAAATTTGAAGAGAGTACTAATAGTGGCACTTGAAACACGTTTCTTAGTGGCAATTTCTGCTGAAAAGGTCTAGTTGTCTGTTTCTTTGTCAGTATATCTATGTTGCATGGAATAACCTGTTTAGGTCTCACCAGATATACATGTTACAACATATAGTCTCCATTATGGGATTGGTGACTTGGTGTCTGATCAATTGTCCTATCATGATACATGATACTATTTCCTTTAATCATGGTCATTTAATGTTAAACCTCCAGCTGGCAGAGACAAAGGTTGTGTGCTACTTGCCTATTCATCACTAAGGAGTGATATACGAGTTGCGAAGAAAGCTCAACAATAGAGAATGAGTAACTATACTCAAGTTGAATTTAAAGCTGAAAACTAGGATCTTTGAATTGAACATATCTATAGCCATACATCAAGATGCATTATATCATTGAGGATTACATAATCTTTCTAAGTCGATCCTCAATAACTTGCATAAAACAATGGGATAATTACAAAATAAAAAAACCGAGGTTTGGGCTAATTACAAAAAAGTCCATAGGTTTTAAAATTACAAAAATTCCCTTGAGGTTTGATTTTGTCTTAAATTAGGGTTAAATTAGGGGGTTACTGTAATATTTATATATATGTCAGGCGGTTTTTTGATATATTTTTTGCTTATGAAGGGGGAAAATGTAAGAGCATCCAACCCCACCTAGTAAAGCACCCCACCTAGTAAAGCTGACGATGAGAATCCTCAAGGTTTTTTTTTTTTTTTTGTAATTTTTAAAACCTTTTTTTTGTAATTCTCAAAAAAGTCCATAGGTTTTAAAAATTACAAAAATTCCCTTAAGGTTTGATTTTGTCTTAAATTAGGGGGTAACTGTAATATGTATATATGTGTCAGGCGGTTTTTTGAAATATTTTTGCTTATGAAGGGGAAAATTTAAGAGCATCCAACCCACCTAGTAAAGCTAACGATGAAAATCCTCGAGGTTTTTTTTTTGTAATTTTCAAAAACCTTTGGGTTTTTTTTGTGTTTAGCCTAAACCTCATTTTTTTTTGTAATTATCCTAAAACAATTGTGGCACAGAAATTAGTGAATAAAACCAAAAAAGTTCTTGGATTTTTATATTTTGTCTTGAGACTCGGCAAAAAGCTTCTTTGGTAATCTTGTGTTCTATATGTGCGCTTTATCTTAAAGCGGTTTATGTGGGTCATGCTTGTGTGCAAAGCATAAGTCATGCTTGTTCACATTACTTGAAATATATCTCTTTAAATGGTATGCATGTTGCTACTTAAGCTAATTCGGCACCATTAGAATCAAATAGTGGAATGATTTCTAAAAAGACCTTAAAGATTGTGGAAGTTAGACGCCGATGTGGATGCATATAGTTGCTTGTTGTTTTGGATATCTAATGCAAAAAAGATAACTTTCGTTGGTTGTTTTTATCTTTATTTGGAATCAAATGCAGCAGATTGATTAAATTTTTGGTTTTACTTGGGTTGAAGACTTCGAAGTCATATCCTTTTCGTTTTGTTAGGAGGAGTGCGTTATTCCATTAGAAAAGCTTGTAAACATCCAAATTCCATCTACCTTGAAGAAACAATTGATTGATGACCATGAATGTATAACTCATCATCCGGGCAGGTAAGCCGTTACGCAAGGAAAACGCCCGTAGTGCGAGGAAACTTTTACGTATTATATTGATTGCTCCAGCTTTCTACTTTTTTTTTATTATTGATCACGGAGAGTGTAAACTTTTTATGTTCTTTGTTTTTTTAAATATTTTTTTTTTAGAAAATTACGGACTGGACTAGAGCAACTATCTCAACTCATCGCCGTCTCATCGTATTTTCCATTCAAGTGGAAAAACCTATGATGCTGATGGTTTTGGAATTTCATCTCATTTCTCCTTCGTATGAAGGTTGCGTCAGGAAGGGGATCCGGCGTAAAACTTTGCCACTTTGCTTTTTGTGTGAATTTGTAGTGTTAACTAATTTTAGACAATTAATTGACCCTATAAAATTCACACCACCGACCCCACATAGTGGGATAAGGTGCAGTTGATGATGAGAAAATTACGGACTGGAAGAAACCCTTGACAATATTGACGTGAGAAAAATAAAGGTAAAACGAACACAAATATTTTACGTGGAAAGCCCCAAATAAATTTAAGGTAAAAAACCACGGGCAAATGTACGAATAATTCGCTATGAAAATAGGGATTACAACACCTTCTCTTTAAATACAAGGAGATAACTACATCACATTGTCTCTTAAAATAGGAGAAATGCTAACACTGTTCTTAAATGAGGAAATTAGCGAAAGGAATTTGATAATTTCTTGGATGAATTTTGCATTGCTTGAGGATGCCTTTTTATAGGCAAAAACTATAATTAATTGGCCGGCAACCAAAGAAGACAATTGGTGTGATTGTTGCAAAAGTCTTCACCCACCTCAAGACTTTTGCCATTCATAATTAGCATCAAATCATGACCAACTGCAAATTAAGAAATATGACATTTCTTCCCAGCCGCAAATCTTGAAAATAAGGCATCAACTTTTGACAACTTCATGTGCCTTCATTTTCAAAGAAAATGGCTTTATCATTTCACATTCTCCCACGTAAAGTCACTTTTGTAATCATTTCATCATTCTCTACACTTGTCACTCGTCCTGCTTATGTCTCCGCTAGGCCACAAGAGGATCTACACCATTCGAACTTTCAGTGTTTGATTTGGTCATGTAATCTGGTAGGTTTTCATCGGTATGAGTATTTTGCATATTCACACTTCCATTTTCCACTACTTCTCGAACGAAGTCATATTGAACTCTTATGTGCTTTGTCCTTGAATGTAAGGCTGGATTTCTTGCAATATGCAAGACACTCTGACTGTCACAAAATAAAACAATCTTTTCTTGTTTGTGCCCGAGCCCATCCAATAACCTTTATATCTAGACTGCTTCCTTGCAAGCTTGTGTAGTCAGATTACCTTGATGTGGTATCAGAACCATTGGTTTGGGGGTTACTGTTCACAGTGGTTACTATTCACGTGAATAGTGAAATCCAATTCAAGTGAAATCAATTGGGTGTGAACAAAATGACGACGAAGTTTGACGTAGAGAAGTTCAATCATCAATGTGAATAATTTCTCATTATGGAAAATGAAGATTGAGGCAAATTTGAACTTAACACTAGTCGATGGAGTGTTATCTAGTGTGGCGAAAAAGAATACGGCAAAGGAGATATGAGATACTCTGACAAAATCGTACGACGCCAAGTCATTTCACAATAAAATTTTCTTAAAAAGAAAACTGTATACTCGTCTTCATATGGCGGAAACCACTTCGGCAACTGACCATATCAACACCTTGAATACTCTATTTTTGCATCTTACCTCAATTGGTTACAAAATAGAAGAAATTGAATTTTACTTCAAAGTTTACTAGATTCGTTCGATCAACTCATTATCAACCTGATGAACAACGTTCTTTCGAACTATCTAGTCTTCGATGAAATTGCAGCGTCTATACTAGAAGAAAAGAGTAAGACAAGCAAGTTCACAACAAGCGGAAGCTTTGGCGGTGGTGAGAGGAAGATCCACGGAATGTGGCTCCAGTGGGAGTCAACTGATTCCTTTGAAAGGTTTTTGCAAACCTTCTGCCATCTCTCTCTATAAATAAAGAGTGGGAGTGCAGGGAGAAAATATGGCATGCAGGTAAATTGCTTGGCCATCCAACCGGGAAAACATTCGGGATAGATGCGGGAAAACATTCGGGATATTTTTCTCTCGGTTAATACAAAAGGGTTGGGGAGAGAGTTCTTTAATAACTAGTAAATTGATTGTATGAGAGTCTTATCTTCTTGGGTTTGGTCCATAAAACTCAAGGGTGTATTTTTCTTGTACCTGGAAATTCTTTATTAGTAAAGAACGGAAACTCTTGTGGATGTTGGCGGATTTTGGCGAACTACATAAAATTTCTATGCGCATTTTATTTTATATCAGTATCATTTATTTTTGTCATCATCTTGTTGGTGTAATTTATCGGATATTCCGGATAAATCAAAATTCGGATCACAACATGCCTCCGCTGCACTCAACAAGTGGTATCAGAGCCACTTGATAACTTGCAAGATAAAAATTTGAGATTTGGTTTTTTTTTCTGGATGGACATTGTGGCAGTGGCAAATCCATTCAAGGTGCAATGATTTGGTGGCAAAGGGAATTTCACTCTTTGACAATGGCAATGACGTTGAAAGGAAATGGGGGAAAATTGACAGATATGAAAAATGCACAGTAGGCAAATCTGGATCAACTGCGGAAAGTTGGTGTAAATGTTGAGGGAGAAGATAAAGCTTTTTTACTTCTTACCTCTATCCTGAATTCATATAATAGACTGGTGACGATGTTGTACTGGAAAGATACACTAGACTAGGAGCATATATAAAAGCATCATTGTTGTCCCATTAATAAATAAAAAAAACAAAGGCAAACTAGGAGGGACACATATTTGTTTTGGTTGCTCGGGAAATGAATCGAAAATAGGAGGAAATCTGGTGGTGGATCTGTGATTAGCAGTACAGATTCAAGGACCAGGGAAAGGATATTGTATGCTATCTTTATCACGAAGAAGGTCACGCTAAAAGGAATTGTCCTTGGAGAAATAAGGATGATGTCAGTGATGGTGGCGGTGGTGATGCGGTGATAACTGTAGAAGATGGAGATACTCTCACAGTCTCCACAAGGATTGATACTTCTTCTCGAGATTGATGGATTTTAGATTCGGGATGCGTAATGCATGTGTACTCTAAAATGGATCATTTTGATTTACTTCAATTGCAGAGGGCATCAACTTTGTCCTCAAGTGACGTTGATGGTTCTGCTAGTAGAATCATGGGATTAGAGTGGCGAAATCAAAATGGGTGGAGTGGACCGTAATTTAAGTGGTGTGGTCTATGCCCCAATGATGCGGAGGAATCTGATTTCCTTGAGCCAAGTGGATTCTAATAGCTGCGAGTATTCAGTTGGAGGTGAGTCGTGAAAACCGCACGTGGAGGAAGGTCCTAAAGGTAGAGAAGTATCAGAATTTATATCGTTTGGTGGTCATCAGATTGAGGTTATCTCTCTCGGCAGTCAACTAGTGGCGCACGGGAAGGTTTCGAGGAAGCAGATGGGTGTGAGGGAAATCGTGATGGGCGTGAGGATAGATTGAGGTTATCTCTCTCGGTAGTCAACTAGTGGTGTTGACTAGACTGCACATGTGCATTGGTCGATTGAATCAGGTGGAGTTAGGACCTTACTAATTCAGCATGTACAATGCAATGAAGGCCAATGGTGAACAATTTTTAGGTTTGCGGGTGATATAACTTTATGGTGAAGATGGAGATTGTTAGGACAATCACCATAAATCAAGAAAATAAAGTCAACAAAAGATGGTTGGTTTTTCCTTTTACGTTGGCACCAACCAAAGAATGAAAATGGGGTGCTGGACTTTTGGTGCCTCCTTTGTTGACGGAGGAAAGAAATTAACTAATTTCTTTGAAAGGTTTTTGCAAACTTTTTGCCATTTCTCTCTATAAATAAAGAGTGAGAGTGTAGGGAGAAAATATGGCAAGCAGGTAAATTGCTCGGCCATCCAACCGGGTATGAGAAGAAAAATGAGTGTACACATCTGAGGAGATCAATTTGGGTGATTCAAATTGTGATAGATGCGGGTAATAGTCGGGGTATTTTTCTCTCGGGTAATACAAAAGGATTAGGGAAAGTATTCTTTGATAACTAGTAAAGTGATTAGACGAGAATCTTATTATCTTGGGTTTGGTCCATAAAACTCAAGGGGTGTATTTTTTTGTATCAGGAAATTCTTTATTAGTAAAGAACATAAACATTTGTGGACGTAGGTGGGTTTTCCCAAACCACGTAAAATCGTTATGCGCATTTTATTTTTTGTCGGTATCATTCATTTTTGCTATCATCTTGTTAGTGTGATTTGTCAGATATCCGGATAAAATCTCGGATCAGGACATGCCTCCGTTGCGCCTAACAAGATATCAGAGCACGAAGTACAAGAGCAAGTTGAGTGACTTGAGTCTGATGGTCCAAATGTACGCCGGTCAACTCGTGAGAAAAAGTCGCCAGCTTGGCAATCGGAGTATGTTATGGAGAGCAGTGTTGCATATTGTCCTTTAACGGAGGATGGAGAGCCATCAACTTTCTATGAAGCTACAAAAAGTTCAGATGCATCAGTGATCACAACAATGCATGAAGAAATCGAAGCACTCTACAAGAATTGGACTTGGAAACTAGTACCATTACACATGGCAAAAAAGCTATTGGTAATAAATGGGTATACAAGATCAAACGGGATGACAATGATCAAGTGAAGCGGTATCGTGCAAGATTGGTGGTGAAATGATATGCTCAGAAAGAGGGTATTGATTTCAATGAGATACTTTCCCTAGTGGTTCAACGCACGACAATCAGAGCAGTTTGGCAATGTGTGCTACATTGACTTACATTTGGAGTAGTTAGATGTAAAAGTTGCGTTTCTTTATGGAGAACTTGAAGGAGAAATTTATATGCTTCAATCTGAAACAGGCAAGGACAATTTGGTTTGCAGATTGAACAAATCTCTATACGGTCTCAAACAGGCGCCTAGATGTTGGTACAAGAGATTTGACTCCTCTATAATGAGCCTTGGATACAACAGGCTTAGTTTAAACCATTGTACGTACTACAAAAGGTTAAGTGATAATGATTTCATTTTTTCACTGTTATATGTGGATGATATGTTGGTGGCAGGCCCAACAAAGATTGGATCCAAGAAATGAAGGCACGATTTGCTAGGGAGTTTGACATGAAGGACTTGGGACCGACAAACAAGATTCTAGGGATGCAGATTCACCGAGATGGAAATAATGGAAAAAAATTGCTTTCTCAGAAGAACTAGTTCAAGAATATATCGTTAGACAATTTCTACCATATTCCTATTAATTTCAATTTATCCTCAAGTATGTGTCCTAGCAATGAAGCATAGAGGAATGAGATGTCTTGAGTACAATATGCATCAGCAGTGGGAGAGTCTAATGTTCGCTATGATATGTACAAGATCAACATTAAACAAGATTTGAAAATGATGGCACATGGAATTTTCAAAAGTTGATCCCATATTTTCAAGATTTGCGGCTGGGAAGCAGTGTCATATTTCTTAATTTGCAGTTGGTCATGATTTGTTGCTAACTATGAATGGCAAAAGTCTTGAGGTGGGGGAAGACTTTTGCAACAATCACACCAGTTTTCTTCTTTGGTTGTCAACCCATTAATGATGTTTTTTTGCCTATAAAAAGGCATCCTCAGGCAATGCAAAATTCATCCAAGAAATTATCAAATTCCTTTCGATAAGTTTTCCTCATTTAAGAAGAGTGTTAGTATTTCTCATATTTCAAGAGAGAGTGTGATATAGTTATCTCCTTGTATTTAGAGAGAAGGTGTTGTAATCCATATTTTTATAGTGAATTGCTCTTACTTGCTCGTTGTTTTTTGCCTCAAAAATTTATTTGAGGTTTTCCACGTAAAATATTCTTATTCATTTTACCTTTATTTTCTCACGTCACTATTGTCATGGATTTGTTCCGGTCCGTAATTTCCTAACATGTTAGATTCATAATATTTTTTCCAAGTCAAGCATTCACTATGTTGAGTTTAATTATCACACTTAAAAAATTTGATTTTTCTAAAGTTTTGACTTCTCAAACATTATTACTTTGAAAGACTGAAGTTCTTATGAGATGTTCCTTTTCCATGTTACCTACTTTTGAGTATGATACATCTTAAGCAGAAATTAGTAGCTAACACAGAGAAAAAAGCTACAAAAGAGAAAAGACAAGAAAAACTCAAAGTGTGATTGATTGGCCTATATTTTCTATTTTTGGAGCATAGTTTGAAAAAATTGTTTAGAAAAATAAGATTGAATTGAGAGTGTAATTAGATATGAGATGAAAATATAAAAATGAAAGTTGAGTAATGATTTTTTTAATAAATAATGATTAGATGTGATTAGTGATTGAAAAGTAAGATAGAGTGAATAGTATATTTATAATATAGAAGTATAATGATAATAGCTGACTTGATGTTTTTTTAGTGAAATTATAAATGGATGTGATTGATGGTTGAAAAAGAGAGTGAGTGAAAGTGTATATTTTGATAAATTTTCACAAGCGTCTCATATTGAGACAAAAATTTATCTAGCGAAAATTTTACTAAATGTTTTAACAAGCAAGCACACCCTCAGAACCTGGTTGTTGAAACTGGGACTGATCTAGTTGGTAATTTCTATTTAGCCACTGTTAGCTTATGTTTCAGACTTCTTATACCTATCAAGGTAGAATTTGTTGAAACATCTAAAAGTAATATCTCAATCTAACTGCACCTATCTGCATTGCATTTTCCTGATTTAGGTGAAATGGCAAAACATTTTAGTACATCCTTAAATCGTACAAAAAATTGCATTCACTAGTCAATAAACTGTCATACATCTTTCTAACATTCTATTTCAAATCAAACAATTATGAGATGCATGGTATAGAACTCGATTAATTTGTTTTTCAATGACCTCAATTTTTAGATGATTTCATCTATTTGCCGTCTTTTTCTATATTAAGAAAACTCTACATGTACCATTTTGCCCATATGTGGGCAGGTAAAATCATCTATGGCTAATTGAAAATATTTTCCTTTTCATGCAGCTAGTCAAACTCCCTCGTTCTCCTAGTGTTTATGAGATATTGAAGAAGTATTTCGATTACCGAGTGAAGAAAGATGGCATGTAAGTCCATACTAAGAAATTCATTGTCTTTCATGTCACGTCCATTGGGATTTGGCTGCTTTAAGCTATATTTTTATGTACTGGATTTTGTTTCTTATTTAAAAGCTGGAGGGGAAGTTTTATCTTTTTGCTGCCGTTCTTTGTCATGGCCCATTCTATTCCCTTTAGTTCAAAGTTATGCCATATTGAATTAAACAACTTTGAAATTATTGTTCAAATACTAGACCTTTTATTGAACCTTAAAATTAAAGGAGCCGTGGGTTACTGGTAATTGGTTCAGCCTAATCATTTTCATGATGACATAATTATGCTGTACATATATTTAAATATTTTCTGTATAAATGCAATAATTTAGGAATAAAAATATTCTTGAAAAGTACCGAAAGCTACTAAAATGATTATGGATCATGAAAGTGAAACCATTTCTCTACTCAAATCCATACTAATACATTTAATCACTGTGAGAGTGGGTTTCTTGTGACTTAATCCATATTTGCGTTGTAATCCTTTGGTTTTTATTTGCAATGCTAGTCTAGTTAGGACTCAATTGGTTATGCACAGGCTTTTCAATTGCATTCCAGTTTCCTCAGAGACTTGTGTAAATTTCATAATTTTCATTTTTTTCCAGACTTGCTGTTACTAAATATAAAAACAATTAGCTAACTGACATCAGTATTGTTCTATGGTTAGATTACATTAGTTTCCTACTCTGATTATAGTGAGAAATTTTATACTATAGTTGAAATCAGGAAAAGATAGCAAAAATGGAGCATGTTAGAATTAAAATTCAGAAGTTAAATAGAAAAGAGAATATGGATGAGATTAAGAAACCTAAGATCAATTTTGAAGCAAATACTTTAATAGCATTAATTGATTAGTCTTAAGACAATGAATTATTAGATGATAGCTTCAGTTCTTAATAGCAAAAATTAAGTACTGAAGAATATTAGAGCCAATTTTCTCTTTTAAGTGTGCTTGCTCTTCTCCTATATATAAGTTTGATTTGAGTATTAAATTTCTAAGGCTGCTAATTCCCAGTTGTCAATTTGAAACAACAGAATAGAATAATCTTATTACCTTCTAAAACACTTTCGAGTTGTAAATAATACACACTCTGGACTTCGTATATCTCATTGATGTGAATAAATAAGCTGGTTTAGGAACTCTGATAAATCCTAATTGTTTGTGATACAACTGAAAAAACATTCTTAATCATTACTCTTATGAATTTTGGTGGGTGAAGGATAGTTGAGACCGTTGGAGAGATTGTGAAAGGGTTGCGTTGTTACTTCGACAAAGCGTTACCTGCAATGCTCCTCTACAAAGAAGAACGCCAACAGTACAAAGAAGTGATTACTGATAATGTCTCCCCTTCGAATGTATATGGGCGAACATTTGTTAAGACTCTTTCGGTAATTCTGAAATCTATATATCTAGACAACTTATTTTTGTTCTTGAGATGCAATAGCATTTTGTTGTGGTTAGTTTCTTAAGATATCTGGTTAATCGAATTTTGTTTGATATGCATAAGTACATTGAATTTAGGCATAATTTCAAAAAAGACCCGAGGTTTGAGCTAAATTACAAAAAGCCTAGCGGTTTTTGAAAATTACAAAAAAACACCTTGAGGTTTGATTTTGTCTTACATTTAAGGGGGTAACTGTAGTATTTTTATAAATATCAAGGGGGTCTTGAAATGTTTTTGGCTTATGTAGGGGAAATATAAGATGGATCAAACCTCAAGGGAGATTTTATAATTTTAAAAAATCTCTGTATTTTTTTTTTTAATTAGCCCAAATTTCAGGGGGAGGGTTTGTAATTATCCCTTAAATTTATATGCCATAGTTATGAGGTTATTCTTGTCTTTTGAAGTTTTCTATTTAAACTGTACTCCATCTTCAATTGCATTTACTATTTACTAAGGAGATATCTCAATGTGCGCGTCCTCTCTCAAGGTAAATTAGCTCCAAGTAAATATTTTTCACCCATGACTTTGTAAAATAAAAAAAACTTGGATAATCTGCTCTTTGTTTTTTCTCGTCATGCAATATCATTAATTATAATATCACAGGTTTAAATCTAAAAATGTTTTCCTTTTGTAGTGTGTCCACTGTAAATATTAAATGAAATGGTAAAGCTAACTTCTCCAACTCTATGTGAAGCATGTTGCATGCAATATTAAGCGTGTCTACTGTTCATAACAACATGGTTGTCGTTGTTAGGTTGTGTTAGCCTCTAAGTCGAAGTAGCAAATGTGAACTTTCTGATCTATATGTTATTAGTATATAAAAAGTGTTTTTTTGTAAATTCAGTTAAGTTGCCGGAGATGCTCTCGTGTATGCATATTGAGACGGAGACATTAACAGAGCTGCAGCAAAGATTGCTGGACTTCCTCAGGTCTTGTGATCTCATTCTCTTAATGTATTTTAAATATTTGTTTTTTCCTCTATATGACCTATGAGAAAAACTTAATGCTCTTTTTTTGATGGTCTATCTTCTTCTGTTATTTTATTTACAGATGTGTTTGATGTTATAAATAGCATCTCTTATATGTTGTCTATTAACTACTGGCATGAAGTCCGCCTCGTTTCACCAAAGGACCGCACCCTCCTAAACCCTGGGTTGGGAATTTAACCTCTCTTGCTAGAAATATGTAGAGTAGGAGGGCCAGTTAATTTTGGAATAATAAGTGTCCGGGAAAGTTTTAAGCATAAAGATCGAGCCAACTTAATATATAATCCTATGTCTTGCTCTTCCCACCCTGATTATTAGTTCAACCTGATAAGCGAAGAACAGAACAAAAGGGGTGGTGGTGGATGTGAGTTTGAAATATTGCTGGTTGAAAGAGTAACTTCACATGGTGCAATTTTTCGGAAATTATGTTTTGGACCGGCGAAGGCTTAGATTTCTTTTTAGAGATAATTACAAAAATTACCCCTGAGGTTTGATTCTGTTAAATGTGAGCGGATATTTGTTATATTTTTTTTTAATTAAGGGGGATGTTTGAAATATTTTAGCCTATGAAGGGTGTAAATTGTAATACACAATCAAATATCAAGGGGCTTTTGTAATTTTCAAAAACATATGGTTTTTTTTTTTTTTGTAATTAACCCAAACCTTTTGGTATCTAACCCTTCTTTTTATGATTCTAACTTAGATTTCTTCGTTTTTATGAAAAATGTGGTGCTAGTTTTTGCTCTCAGTCGATTGTTCTTCCATTGTTTATCAGAATAGTTGGGCATCATCGTTATCTTGCCTTGTCGGCTTGTTGGTTTTCATAATACTCTACATTGTCCTTTGCACTTGATATTTTGGTTATAAATAATATAAACTGGACTTGTCTATTTTTGCAGGTTCCTCCAGAACAACCAAAGTGCGTTTTTCCATTCGAACTACCAGAATTCAGAGGGCTTTGTTGCTGCTGTTAAGAAAGAAGAAAACTAGCAAATGTTTTGGACGTCGGGTTGACGTTACAGGTTTAAGGTAATAATTGTTGTAAAAAAATGGTAAGTGTCATCATGTACTCACCTTTCTGCATCATTTGGGATCTACACAAACAGACCTTCCCATTTTATGCTACTATGAAACGAAACCGACTTGTACAGTTCTTTTTTTCCCATCGAATGAGTTGATCTTATTCACAACATGAAATAGGGATCTGACATAATTTCTTAAGTGCTTCATAATTTCATACATCATTATGCCAGAAAAAAACTAACAGAACAGGAATATTATTCAAATCAGGAATATCACATATTAAGGGGTCTTTTGATCAAACCAACTGCCATGCCCCCAACTAATTGTTACATTGCCAAGAGACTAGATAATACGTTGATTCATGAACCTTCTAATTTTGCACACTTGAATGATATTTTTCATCACCCTCTTCATGTGGGCATCATATTATATGGGGATGTCGAAAAAAGCAATTCGACCCACAATTCGAAAATCACATATAATTTTAAGTCATGTACATTTCACATGACAATAGCCAATTAATTTTAAAAATTTTAAAAAAAGCATATTTAGGAAACTGATCAAGAAGAGCTCTAATTTCCATAGCCTTTCTGCCAACATATATTGCTACATTTGTCTTGCGAGTTGGTGATTGCTTGTACAGCTAAAAGAGAATCCGAAACAATACGAGAAACAGGAATTTGTTTGATGCAACTCAATAGCATCCCACAATGTATAACCTCTACTTCAGCGAAGACAATTGATACTTTTGTGTGTGTTCACTTGCAACACCTGGATCAATCATTGCTCAAGTCATTAGCTACCCGGAAAGAGCACCAATGGCTGTCGTAGCTAACCTAGTAGCTATAGAAACATGTGTTTAGGCTCGTAATGAAGGATGTGATCTTGCCGATGAGGGTAATGTAATTATCCGTGAGGCTAGCAAATGGAATCCTGAACTAACTGCCATTTGTGAGGTATGGAAAGAGATCAAATTTGACTTTAAAATAGTGGATACTTTGGATAAGATAACAAGTAATCACTCTCCGTACTATTAATTGAATTGCAATTAAACTCGGCCAATCTTTTACCAGAAGGATTGAACCTAATACAAAGATTCTATTGCATCTATTTTGAATAAATACGTGTACCTTTTATCTTTAGATATAGAAGATTTGAAATAGAAATATAAGACTCAAATGTGATTTCAACTATTTCAAATCTAAGACTCAAATGTGATTTCAATTGATAAGTTAACTTAATTAGCTTCCACAAAAGAAAATAAAGTTGTTAATTAGTTAATGGATTTCCTAAGTTGTAAGATTCTCTCTCGATTACATATCCATTTGACATGAAAATTCTTAGTTGCAGAGCTCTTTCTCCTCCTCAATTCCACCCTCATCTGTACACTATCCCAAAATTATTTGTCAAATTCTACAAATCAAAAAGAAAAACGAGAACAAAACCACCCAAAGCGTCTTGGATTTTTCCCAATCTCTCTGATTTTCCGTGGCTACCATTCATTCATTCTGTTGCTCCAAGCAAGCATGTTTCAGGTGATCATTTCGATCATCACTTCATTTTCGATGATCTCTCATTCCTCACAATCAATCAATCTTGCTTATTCCCATTCTTTTGATGACAGCATTCCTTATCGCCTCACTCTGCATGCAAAATCCGTTATCTTCAATCCCAGCCATGTAATTCCTAACCTCCTTCCTCACAATCTCCTGCATCACCGCCAAAAACTCCGCGCTGAAGAACTGCGTCTCCGCCGCGCCTTGCGCAGTAGCCACTTCTACAGTCGGCTGAGCTGGTGGCGGCGGCGGGATGGCCGTGAATGGCGCTGCCGGTGGAGGCAGAGGCGGATGCGATTGGGAAATCAGGGTCTGGTGATTGGATCCGGGTTTAAGAAATGGATCTATTACAAGTTTTGGGCTGAGGTCAGAAGGAAACTTCATGTGCGGTTCTGTAACTGTCATTTGGTTCGGGTCGGACCCGGGTAAGGAAAGGGTTAGCGATGTGACAGGGTCGGGTTGTACGTCGCACGGGGAGATCCCGCTGGTTCTGGCAAAGGGCCGGTAAACATTGTGACCCGAATGGCTCGATTCGCTCACGTCTGACCCGGACGGGCTACTAGGGTTGAAACAAAAGCCCGAAACGGTCACGTTCGTGCCCGGCCCGACGCTGGCGGATCTTTTGAGCGGCTGCTGAGCTTCGGGATCGAAGTCTCTGAACTCGTCCGACATGGACAAACATTTGCGCTTGAGCGTGGAGTTCCAGTGATTTTTTATCGCGTTGTCAGTCCGGCCCGACAGAAATTTGGCTATGGTGGCCCACTTGTTCCCAAATTTCGCATGGGCCTCAATTATGGTCTCGTCTTCTTGGGGCGTAAAAGCCCGATGCTCCACCTGTGGGGAAAGCTGGTTGCACCAGCGCAGCCTGCAGGATTTTCCAGACCGGCCCGGAATTGATTTGCTTATCAAAGACCAGTTTCTCGGGCCGTGCTTCTCAACCAGCCCCTGCAACAACTCATCCTCCTCGGGGCTCCACGGGCCCTTGATCCGATCCATTTCCCTCCTCTGCCTTGTCGCTGCCATTAAAGAAAATAATTAAACTTGAAAAAATAAAAACAATCCAGAGACTCCTCTTTCTAGTTTTCTTCAAAGATAAATACGAGTTTTTTTGTGTTTGTGTTTATATACATAAAGGTTTGGTCATGAGGAGAAGAATAGAGGGGTAGAATGGAATATATACTGCGGGAGAAGAAGATATGGATGACCGGTTAAATAAGTGAAAGTTACCGGCTGAACAGGCAGTTACTAAATCACAGCTGGCAATGGACACGCGTCGGGTAGCATGGGGGTTAGACGGGACACCTGTGAATTTTAAATTGTTAATATTTATATGTGTTTTTTTAACTGATTTTTGAAATATTATACTTTATTACAAAAATCCAATAAAGAAATGGTGGGGTTTACGATTAGGATTATGGAAATTCAAATCACCGACCGTTTTGGAAGTTAATATAAAAATTAGGGGTTTTGACTAAGCCAGGCTGGAGAGCATTTAGGGAATTGGTGATATACTGATATTGTTTAGAAAGAGAAAATATTGATGGTGGAAAACGACAAAAATCTCAACAGCGAACGGGCCAGGAAGGTTACAAGTAATAGTAGTGACTAGTGAGGCACAAGCCAGGCTGTCGACCCTGACATTTCCCAACGGCCGTTTGGATCCATGTCCACGTGCCGGTCACACTGCAACCTTTTGCAAAATTTTGAACCGAGTCTCTGGAAATTTTTGGATTTTTTTATTTTTCTATATTGTTCCCTTTTCTGCTAATAAAAGTTTTCATTAAACCCCTAACTAACTGTCCGTTAGAAGTTGTGGATGCGCCATTTCTCATTGCCGTTAATAGATTTGTTGGACTAAATAAAATTACGGTACTCGTAGTTAGGTGTCCAATATACACAAATATATATGGGTAGTGATAGGATCTCGTCAGACAACCCCTTATTCTGAGATCGTAAGGACTGATTACAATCGATCCCATTAAATAATTGATGGTTGAGATTAGAATGAATAAAATTAGATTAATATTTAATTTAATTCAGAGGGATTAGGGTTTTGAATGAACATGTAACAATGTATTTATAGCTATGTCCCTATTAGAATTTCCGTAAAATTCGGATTATGTTACGATTCCTGTAACAGAATCTGATTAGGATAAGTTCAACTTATTTCAGAGGTCGATCTGTTTAAACAGACAGATCGAGATAACTTAGCTGTCTCAGATTGTTACCTCATTTTCCCTTATTCTCAATACAACTATTGTTCGGACAAATTATACTTAGTTACGTTTTTAGGCTAACAACTTTGACCTAAAATAGGTCAGAGTTCAGCATTAAAGGCCATCTTAACTGTTTTAAACCAAAACATATATCTTAATATGCTTAGGTCAGTTCAGTTCATCGTCAATCGTCAATGTTCTCCAGTATCGATTTATTTTAACCCTCAGACCTCATCACCTATGTGGGTATACACTTCTAACTTCTTTATATATTTCGTTTATTTGTTACAAACTACTGTTTATTTTTAAATTATCATACGCAACTTTTGGTAAAACCATCTAAATAATAGCCCTAATACATTGATTATTCCATTACGCATATATAATAGGAGATTTTTTATTATGTTATTTTAATTAAATATGAAAAAGAAAAGCTGAACTGACATTCTCATCTTTATATAATTGTTAGCTAGTTTTTAGTCTCTTCATCATTCGGAAATCACTATCATTGATTTATATATCCATTCTTGGGACAATTTTTTTTCAACTTATATATTCTTATAATGGGTAGTAGATCAAAGATGAAGGAAATGAATGATGAAATATGAGAAATACATCTCTTACCACATTGGCCGAGTTCAAGAACCAATTTTGTGAAAATTGTTTTTTGGTCCGTTAAGTTGGCTCAAATTCATATTTAATTCTTTAACTTTTATGGGTAGCGTTTGGCGACCACTAACTTTTTTAAAACTGCACGTTTAGTCCAATTTCAAAATTTTGGGGATATCTTATTCCTAAAATGCTGAGTTGGATAAAATACACCATGTTTGGACCACTTTTCCATGAAATGACTATTTTGCCCATTTTTTTTTGGAGGAAAACCTTGGTCATGTGCATATCACATGACTTGTTTAATATCTCAATAAAATTAAATAACAAAAATAAATAAAGTAAAGAAATAATCTTAACATATATTTAATCTTTTATTTATTTTTGTTATTTAATTTTATTGAGATATTAAACAAGTCATGTGATTGCACATGACCAAAGTTTCTCTAAAAAAAAAGGGGGGGCAAAATAGTTACTTCGTAGAAAAGTGGTCCAAACAAGGAATAATTTTATCCAACTCAGCATTTTAGGAATAAGATATTCCAGGATTTCGAAATCTGATTATATGTGCAGGTTTAAAAAAGTCAGTGATTGCCAAACACCACCCATAAAAGTTAAAAGGACTAAATACGAAACCGATCCAACTTAACGGAGAAAAAAAATAATTTTGCCCAAATTTCACTAGACTTATGGAAGGTTCACATTGAGCTCTTTACCATTGGCCACTTAAGATCTAAAACTGATGTACTATAATTCACATGGACCCAAGGCCAAATATAAGAGAATTATCTTAATTATGGACTAAAAGATAATTAAAGGCTCATTAGAATTAATTAGGGTAATACTTGTTATATACTTGTTTTTTTTAGGAATGTTATATAATTAATTTGTGTAAAAGTATAAAGTAATCTCACTAAGGCCAAAAAGGCCCGTACCTTAAATGTACTTTTTTTTTACGGCCCAGAGTATCCCCATACCAGTCGGGGCACATACCACACACTTCCTTCAGACTATGGGACATCCGTCCTCCCCTAGGGATGGTCCTAATCTCTGGGGGACGAGGGACAAACCCCAACCCCTCACTCCGCGATAATCAATGTTTGAACTCAGGACCTTGAGGTGCAGTTGCAACCTCAAGGCTGCTAGGCCAACCCTTGGAGGTCTAAGACCTTAAATGTATTAATGTGCTTGGTAAATCTGATTGTTAAAGGAATTTTGGTTAAATTTATTTTTTTTTTTAAAAAAAAGCGTGTAAATCTTAAATATAAACATAAGATGTTTCGAATTAAACTAAGTGATAGCTAGTAACAATATTATTAAAATGGCTAATATTAAATAATTTATTAATTTTAAAAATAAGTTTGGAACCCCAAAGTTTATTTTAACAGTTTATAAGTTTTTATTAATTTTAAAAATAAGTTTGGAATCCCAAAGTTTATTTTAACAGTTTATAAGTTCATCTCTTTATAATTAAATAACTATCTGATACATTTATAAGTTATTAATATTAATCAATTATTCTAAAACTTACCCAACCAAAACGAAAAATAAAAGCGCGTCCCAAGTAATCCTAAAAGTCGGGTAATAAAGGTTAAGTAGGAATAACAATTTCCTTCGAACCCAATCTCGGATCGGACACTTAACTGTAATGGAGGAGGGTACGGAGAATATATTTGTACCCGATTAAATAAATAGGTACATGAATATGGAGATTTTCGAGTTTGGGTATGGATGTGAGTCTAGATACATCATACTCATATCTAGCCCGATACCCCATTAAATAATATTATATAAATATTCATATATATTTATTTATACATATCTATTTATTTATACTTTAAAAGAAAGTTTATTTTTTCAAATTTCAACCAAAATCCACTAACCCACTGAGCCTTGCTTTGTCTTTTCTAATATTTGTAATTTTCCAAAATATTTAGTTTGTTAATTCTTATATTTATTCTTTTTTTGTTGTTGTTGCTCTCTTAAGAATTTAGTATATATCCAAAGCTTTATTGAAATAACTCAAATTTGGAAAAATATAATTTTAAGTGGTAATATTGTATGGGTAAGGTACGAATATCCAACCCTCCGATGGTATTGAGATTTGAGATATGGAAAATTTAATACCCAATGTGTATATATGCATGAGTATGAAAATTGAATACCGATAATATAAGAATAAATGATATAGAATTTTACTCTACGGAGGGCGGAGCCAGGACGCTTTACCAGGGTGGGCCGATACACGAAAATGGAGTGGGCCGGATAGAAAATTCCAAGAAAAATTAATACAAATTATAATTAATTTTTTTTTTAAAAAAAAATCCTCACTAAATTTTTTTTTTTAAAAAAAATGGGCTGGCTAAGGACTTAAGGAGGGTTGTTGGGAAAAGTAGAGGTGGCTGTTTGTCTTTTTCAAATAAAACACACAGAAATTGCGCAGGAAGACACTCAGTAGTGTGTGAAGCCGTTACGAATTCGTTTACAGCTGTGCACAAAAGAAAATGAATATTCAATATTCTCTCTCTTCCAAACATACATGGTCACGTGCTATCTGTCCTTCCCCCGTACCCTCGCACGTGCACGTCTTACAGTCCATGCGAATCCATCACGTGACTCGTACTCCGCCGCACGAGTGTCTCGTTTCTTTGTAAATTCTTCTTTCGTCTTCCTTTTTTCTTTAAATTAATAATTTATTCTTGCTTCAATGTAAGATAATGAAAATATTCTCCACCTACGGGCGACCACAGGTTTGGAACCGCCAACTAGGGATGTAAAAGAATCAAATATTTTTTATTTAATTTGTGATTCGAATTCGAATATCATGATTCGAATTCGAATATTCTTTATTTAATTTGCGATTCGAATTCGAATATTCTTTATTTAATTTAATTACCAACTAGTACTTATTTGATAAGTTTTTTATTATTCAGATTTTAATTTATATTGTAAATTAGTCACAATTTAAAGAAAAAAATATATAAAACAATTAAAAAAATTAGAATACGAATATTCGAATCGAATCGAATATATTCGAATATATTGGTCGAATCAAATACGAATATATTTTTCAATTCGAATAATAAACGAATACGAATACGAATATTCGAATATTAGTCGAATTCGAATCGGAATCATAATCGAAGGCCCACGGTTCAGGTTAAAATGTGAACCATTTATTTTATGATTTTTTTTTATTTTTTTTAAAAAATAATTTATTAAATTTAGTTATAAAATAAAAGAAAAAGGAATTAGATTTAATATTTATAATAATATTAAATTTTAGACTTAATATAAATAAATATAATTAAGTTGCCAATGTATCCTCTTAGGCCATCTCTAACACATGACACCAAATTTGAGTGAAATCACACCCAATCTTACACCAAATAAGTATTTTAATATTTATTTTCATTTTGTAATAACAAACTTATTTGTTTATACAATTATTTTTTGTGGTTTATATTTTATTACGATTAATGTAACTAAATAAACACTTTCATTGAAATAATATTACAATAATTAGCTATATTGAATAAATATTACAACTAATATCGTAATAAATAGAAATACTACATTGCACACCACACAATAAAAACGACGAAGATAAAACAAATATTTAAAGAGAAAATAAGAACTATATACAAATTGTTAATTTTGATTCTTATAGAAAATTTTAAGTTTAGATTATATTAATTTATTGACAAATATTGACTATATATTGTTAGTTATTATAATTGTCCATCTAAAATAATAATTATACAAAATGAATTATATATCAAATGTAGGATACATGCGTTGAAATTTAAGATTGAAGTAGAAGAAATTGGAGGGTAAAGGGGGAATATTTGTATTGCACCAAATTTGGTGTAAATAAATAGTGTTACACTAAATTTGGTGTAACACTATTGATTTACATCAAATTTAGTGTAAGGTTTAGAGTTGGGTTGGAGATTTTTTTTCACATATTTGATGTAATGGGATGGGATATAGAGTTGGATTGTAGATAACCTTAACATATAGAGGAATTGAAAATTCATGTGGCTCACTTACAACATTTTGTTTAAAATGTATCTCATGCAATTGAGAATATAAAACATCATAATAAATATTTAATATTTCTTCTATCATTTTTTTACCAAAATAAAAATAAAAATAGTTGGTTTTAATATTAAAACGGGTCGTTCCGGTTCCACATCTTTAGACCAAGGAACCAGAACCGGCTTGCACGATTCCTGTTCCAGTTTTGGAACCTAGTTCCGGATTTTGGAACCCAGTTCGATTGTGGTTCTGGTTTAGAACCCATTTTCGGTTTCATTTGGCCATCCCGATTCCTCACGAAAACTCGGATCGTATTTGCATTTCAAATTTTTGTGTGTCAAGGCAAATGGGCCTAGTAGTATCGTCTCCCTACTTAGTTGGGGAAGCTAAGGTCAAGGGATTCGAACCATTGTGTGTTTGGAAAAAAGTAAAAGAAGAAAAAAAAAGAAAGAAAGAAAAACTCAATATTATAAATGCTACCTAATATAAAATATAATCCTTAGAGAAACTTGAATTTTATCATCATTTTAACTTTTAATTATATTGAATTCGGTCTTGTAGATACTCAATTAATTACTTTCTTTAATTAAGTTGGGAGTGAGGGGAGATGATAAATTTTAAAGAAATAGGGCTTGAACCTTCGTTAACACCTTACAAATAATGAATAATACCATTTGAACTACAAGCTAGTGGCAATATACATATACTTACTACAATGTCTAACAATCAAATTATTTATTTATAAATATATGAGACACTTAACATTTATCACATATTAGTTATTTAGGTGTTTGTATCTCTATATTATGGTCCAACCAACTTTTTCTCAGTGGTTCACATATACCAATTTGAACTCACTTTGGAAACAAAGTTTTGCTTTCAAAAAAGAAACAAAGTTTTGCTTTGGGGAAAAAGACAATTATTATGGCATTTTAATGCAATTTTGACAATATATAGACTATAGAGGCCAAAGGAAGCAACTTTGGCTGTGATTGATTGGATAAATATTTTTTTTAATAAGTTGGGAATATATATTAGTTGGAATGGAAGAGATAAATTTCAAAGAAACTAAAAGATACCTAGTTCGAACCCCAATCAATACTTTTACAAAGGGTTAGTGATACCACTTAAGCTATAAACTCGTGGTATTGGATAAATATTCATTTGGTCCATTTGTTTTAAGTAAAGAGTTGTAAAAAGTTGTAAATTCGTTTTGCAAAGTGATGAGGGGTAAACTATCATTATTTCTTTTAAATATTTAATTATACATTTAATTCATTTTAGTTAATAATTAGCCCATACAAAATAATATTGGACCAAATCAATAAAATGTCCACGAGGCCTGACTCAAGCCCATGAGACTCAACTCATAATATAGGCCCTAAAAGCCAAATTCATTATATTACCTTTAAGGCCCAACTCATTATACCATGCCCATGCGACCCACAGTCTCAAGTATAAATATCTCATCTCTCATTATTAAGTACAATTCAACTATTGAATTCCTCATTTGATGAGCTTCTCCGGACAATTTCATGTATTTTCTAACCTTATTTTGCATGTTGTAAGATGGTTCCGCATACATAAATTGGACTTCGGTCCTGATCAGATATCTTAGTTCAGATTATCCTAACTCAAAGTGACACTGCAAGATTTTTAGAAGTGGAATTTATTTCACGGACAACATCAGCCTTTGAATTGCACCTTTAATCACAAGACAATATATTGAAGTTCAAAGTTCAAGGCACATGGCCTGGACAAATTCTCCTTTTAATTCAAGCCTCATCTCGCTAAGCTTCTTATGAAATAGAACTCTGATAATGGTTGCATGCAGCTGATCAGAAGTATTATTTTTTTTTCTCACTTCATATGATACGGATCTACGGCAATTAGTACCTAACAAAAGTACTTTTTGCTTTGTTTTATTTTTCAAAAGTAACAGTGATTATAATAGCCAACTAAACATAGGCTATAACTTTAGACAACAATCTCTCAAAAAAAAATAACTTTAGACAACAAGGTCTAGTGCTTTTAAAACTTGTAAAGTATGTCTTAAGTTTAACCAAGTACACAATAAATAATCAACATAATAATACTTTATATTTGATCTCTTGTTTTTTGGTGAAGAACAAGCAATGAACATATTCTTAATTTGTTTTTCTCAAATTTTGGGTTTATTATTGAAAGATTCTTCTTGAGTTTTGAGCAATTATATATAGTAATTGGATAAATGATTGACATGAAGTGGAACAAAAGTTGATGCTCCCTCCCACTCCATTTCTTAATTTGTCCAAATTACATTTTCATATTTAATTTTTGCCGTTAAGTAATAAATCTTTTGTAAAAAAATGAATAATTACAAAATAAATAATGAAGTATTTTTCTGATTATATGAGATATAAAGGGTTTGTATGGATGTATTTCCAAGTCCAATTTCCAGTTTATAGTATTGTAAAGTGAATTTTGAAACTTTTTATTGATTTTCGTGTGAGAATTGAGAATATGTTTGGTTTGTTGTACGAATTTCCGTTTGAAAATGAGAATATGTTTGGTTATAGTTTTTCAAATGTATTTTTGACATAGATTTGCGTGATTGTAGTGTATTTTTACCTAGGTTTGCGTAATTGGAATGAAAAATTGTTTGATTGTGTTTTCAAAAGAATATTTTTCATAAAAAAGTGAAAACTGAAAATGACTTCATTTCTACTGAAAACTTTTGAAACAAACATAAACCCATTTTTCGGAATAGTTGGAAAGTGAAAAAATGGTGTTGGAAACACAACCATACAAGGCCAAAAGTTGACTTCTCCAGTTCTCCCCTCATTAGATGATATGGTGTAAAACATTTTATTAGTAGAAATGTCAATAAGGGCCGGCCCGGGACGTAGAAATGTCAATAAGGGCCGGCCCGTCCCGGCCCTGCCCTAGCCCTAAGAGGCCCTAACACTTAAGGGCTAGGGCTAAAAAACTCTGAACTTATAAGGGCTTGAAAAATCTAAGCCCAGTCCTAGCCCTGTAGGGCTAGGGCCAGCGCTATGACTTTTTTTTTTTTACATTTTCGATGAAGTTATTCCGTCTAAATTAAAATATTACATCACGATGGAAAAATTAACTTGCGAATTTCTTATTTTATAAAAATAATGTCATGTAATTCTTAGATTCCAATTGTATTAAAATATTTAAAATGTGTCATTTTTATTTTAGTAATCACATAGTCTATACCAAGTATATTTTAGTTATTTATAATTATTAACGTACTAAATAATCATTACCAATTACATACCAACTTTAATTTTGGATTTACTAAGTTATTTAGTAAGACTAAATTATAAATGAGATCAAATATCAAATTTAATAATTTGTTAAGATAAATGGTAATTGATAAAAGAGATCAAATAATAGATTAATATTATTACAAGTATAAATTTTGAATATAAATATATAAAATACAAAAAACTTATCAGGAAAAAGACCCTAAACGCCAGCCCTACCCTAGCCCTAGACGGCCCTAGGGTCAATTAGGGCCGGGCCAAAAAGCCCTCATGTTATAAGGGCTTATGCGTTATAGGCTCAACTCTTAGATTTTTAGGGTTGGACTAGGATCGGTCCTATGGGCCCGACCCTGATTGACATCTCTATTTATTAGAAGTGATGAGGATGCCAAATGGTCCTTGGGGAGTTATAAAAATGATTTAAAATCCGAAAATTAAAAATCCTTGTGTGTGTTAATGGATATTCTTCACACTCAAAGCCCATTATCTTAAGCTATTTGCATATCGAGTTAGGACTCTTCGATTATCGAACTCTTCTAAAGACAAATGTTTTTTTGACGAGAAAAATAATTTTATTAATTAATTCAAACTTGTAATATATCTATAGATGATAGATATAAATATATTAAAAGTTATAAAAGATGATACTATGAAAAGATTCATAGCATTTATGTTAATAAAAAAAATCAAGTTTAATTCGATAATACTTAGAATACTTTTGATCCAGATCTGCAACATGTTGAAGACCACAATCTAATTTATTTCAATTGAATCCAAAACATATTTGTTTGAACCATACGCACACAAAAAAAAACACCGCAAATAACGACAAACCAAACGTCGCATCAGGCGATGAAATCACAAATAAAGGAAAAACCCAAATATATATAGAAGAATCAGTTATTTAGAAAAATAAAAATACACAGATGTAAATGAGATTATTACAGGCTAAATAGCCAAAAGTCACTCCATTAACAATGAAGAATAAGAAAGATAATTAATTCAAAAGTAGATGAGTTTGAGAGGAAATGAAAGAAAGAAAACGAATAACTCATGACGATGCTTTATTTTGTTCCCCATGAGGGAACTAATTAAGAAAAGGCACCAATATCAATGTGAAATGATGTAATAATTAAAATAAAATTACACTGGGATTCTTCAAAGAAAATTTCGTGGAGGTGCCCTCCCTCAAGTATACTCCTCACATTTAATAATAATATACAAGATTAATTATTTAATTATCTTCCTTTTTCCTTGGATGCTTAAAATTTGAGCTCCAATTGGACCACGTTAGAGAAAAATGGACCATGCAGTCTATTATAAACACTCCGTGACATGCACTACCCAAAGAGTGAGATCCACTGTCACTCACAGTTTTAATATATAATATAGTAATAAAAGTCGAATAATTACAGTATTTTTTAGCTTCAACATTATTGGTAATTGATATCCACTTGATTCACAAGAATATTTGGGGTTCGTAGGTTGATTAATTTTGTGCCAATACTCTTTAGTTATGTGATCTCCAATATTCCCTTGTTTATTTTTTTTTATTTTGAGTCTATGCTCCAAATTTTTTTTCAACATATTATGCTACGTAGTATAGTGACAAATTTTTTCCAAGTGTTATAATACCTATTATGATTAAAATGTGACACTCATTTATTTATTCCTTTCAACGTCAATTACTCCTTCTTTACTTTCGAGCATACCGATTTTATTTCCTCCTCAAGTATTAATTCTCGATCGATTATTTTTACTTTAGTAATATTGGACCCCTTGATAATTTAGGAATACATTTCAAACCTTATACAAATATTCCACCTTATTCTATAATACATTCCCAACAACTTCCAATTTATTTTAAAAAATACACATTTTTGTTACTTCACATCCTTATTTTTAACTTCCTATATATTTATATATACCTATACATTTATTATTCCTAACTTTAACAAAAGGAAAGAAAAACAATTTTTTATCATCTCACACCCCTTATTTTCGGCCATTAGGGGAATTATTAAGGGGGGGGGGGAATCATTTTTTTTCCAACCATCTTTAATACAATCATTTGAAATCAAAATAAAAAAAATAAAATATATATAATCATCTCTACTCTTAACTCGGCCATCACCACATTTTTAGGGAGGAACCCCACTTTTTTTAAGCCTACAACTTTTAAACTATACCCTAAAAATTCCACTACACTAAACAGTTACCCAAAACAAAAAAATAACCACCCTAAATCCCAACTTTTGGCCAAATTGATTCTAGGTGATAATCAAATTCATTTTTTTTTACCTTATCACACCACAAACCTCCCAACAAACCCCATTTCAAAGCCTAAACACCGAAACACAAAAAATAAAATAAAAAAACAATCTACCCCCCCCCAACCCACCCACTCACACACACAACCACAATTTTCCCATTAGGCCTGTTGGAAATTATTCGGGTCCCAGATCTAACCCGGGTCAAATAAGATCCGACTTTTCAATCAAATTGAACGGAAGCAGAAGCGAGGGATTTCAAAAATCGAGTTTTAGATATAAGAACATAAGATCATGCTTATTAAATTTATTCAAACTAAAGAAAGAAAAGAAAATTTACCTCTATCGACGATTTTCTTGTTCTTCGCTTTTTATCCGTCAATCCTTCGAATCCCCGAAGCTCGTAGATATCGCTATCTTCCCATTCGATCCTTCCTATCAACGGTTGTGTGTGGGCACCCAAATAATAATTCGAAGTTCCTAACTTTTATTTTCCTACGATGTACTCAACTCATGAGATCGTAGGATTGGCTAACTGGATAGGAGGGGGAATTGAACTGGGATTAAATCTAATTGATAATTATCAATTTATTATCGAATCTAGAATTCATAATTCTACAATTCATAATTCTAGATAGAGTCAAACTCTAATTGATAATTATCCAATATACTTATTAATTTAATAATTATATTAATATCATAAATATCTTATATTTATTTAATTCCAAATACAGTCAAACTGTAGAATATCATATATTCTCAAAATTAACTGATATTAATATATTAGCCCAAATATTTTGGAAAACTCTTTTCCAAAAAACCCTTAGGAACATAAAATATTATTTTTAACCCGTTTACTCTAGGAAGGCGAACCGAGGACCATGGACCTATAATTATAAGCTCCAATAAATCGAATAAATAATTAACTCTTTAATTAATTTATTTGACTTATTAATTCCGATATTACTCCAATATAAATTCAGAATTGCACTCTTATAATTATAGAATATCTTACTCTACGAATTGAACAGTCCACTGATATAATCATTATATATAGATTAATCCTCCATAGACAATTTGTAATTGAAGCTAGGTAGTATCTGTTAAACCTCTTCAATTACCTCTTATCCTCATTTACCATTAGTTCACTAGCGAATGGTTAATTTATAATCGGATTATAAATTAGAGATCTCAAACCATTCAGTTCCAGAATTAACAAATGAGGGAATCGTCTTTCTACTTCTCACAAGAAGGAGTAGATTCCATATCTGTGAATTTATATTCCCAGCTATTTAATTCAAATATGAATCTAAAATACAAGTGTTGGGAATGTCATATGACAAACTTAAACGAGCAAATTAAGAATCACACAGAAATAAACAGGAGTATATAATCACTCAATATTAAGATTTATCCATATATGATCATCTAGTAATTTAATTCGATTTTTCATTTCTACAACGGAATTTATATGAAAAATTCAAATTAAATCGGTCCAAGTTCTATATGATCAAATCATATATAAATGCCCCAATTAAGATGTCTCCACATCGACGGTCCGGATAAGACAGTCACATTCAAAATATTATAGGCCGCATTAATGATGTTTTAATTAAAGATCCCATACTTTAATTAATTTTATCACGAACTTAATTTTAGTTTATTATCCATAATATTAATCCTCTCGTATATAACTCTTATATACTAATATTATGATTACAATAAATAAACTAGGGATTTTCATGATGTTCAAGAAAATAAATATAATATGCACAAGAGTTCGAAAATAAATGTCATTTTATTAATAATAAAAAACTATTCACATTTGCTTTAAGGCCACTATCCCTAACAAGGCCAAAAGGGGAGAGAAATCGTTTTGTTCTTTACACTCCACTACTCTTTCACTTGGACAAAACAAAAAAAAAAAATTCTCCCAATACTTAGACATAATCCTCTCCAAAATAAAATACCAAAAACTCCTCCATCTTGAAGCATAAGACCGAAAATTTCAAGGAAACAAGGTGAGAAATTTTTACTTCTTTCAACTCTATTTTTCTTCTTAAAACCTCAAGCCTATTCCTTCACCTTCTAACTTGAAGAATCATTCTTGTTGAAGCACTCCTAGAAGATTATTTCTTGAAGAAAATTAAGAAGACCTAGACTTGACTCCAAGCTTGAAGAAAGAAATACGAATTTTAAGACTACTTGAGGACACTACGCTAAGTAGTAGTCATTTGGTCCTAGTATATATTTCTTTGAACTTGAGACTTTAATTTTAACACAAAAATATTATTTAGATACCATATAGGGGCTGACCTTCAAGAGCTTGAGTCAAGAAATTATTACAAGAAAGAAGACTTCATTTTAGATCACAACCCGAAAAACTACTACAATGTGGGTGAAAAATGTTTCTATAAAAATGCATCATTCTTTCTACTAGTGCATGAAAATGCATGCTCATGTGATAATATGATATTTTATGAATTAAAGCAAGTATTTATGAGATTTATGTTCTAATAAAAATTTGAGAAAATAAAAAGATGAGTATGATGTCTCAAAAAGAAAAAAGATGAGTTTGATATTCTTTCTTGCATAAAATATTGATAAAATTGCTCATCAATATGCTTTTATGATTTATGATGCTATGAATGTTCAAATATATTTTAGAAATATTTAATATGAGTTCTTATATATTATTGGAATTCTGGACTTGTAACTTGTATAAAAAAATCGAAGCTTGTGTTATTTTTGCAATTATTGTGAAATATGAGGTCAAAAGTGTAAATACGAAAAACTGTGAAGACCATCTCTGAAAATTCAAAATATTGGGCCCAAGACTCTATAAATTTTATATATTAAGTGACTTCAAATATTGGGACCCCTTCCGGGCAAGAAAATACAATAAGGAATAAGTTTGATATAAAAATGTAAAATTGTAAAACTTAAAGGATCAAAACTATAATTTTCAGAACTTGGGCAGTCAAGGTGCCTCAAAAACTTTCTGAATTATTTATTATAGTATTTTGAACCTTTAGTTAAAATTTCATAACAATCCGACTTGAAACGAGCCTTTAACGATAAAAAAAATAATTTTGGGCCAAAATTGTAATTTTTGAAAATGAAGTACCTAACTTGCGATTTTTTTCAAAAATATTTTAACCACAAATTACTAATTTCGTAAGAAGTATTTGAAAATTTGAATTACCTCAAAACCCTTTCCGATTTAAGAGTTACTTAATTTTAAAATATCAAGTCAAAAGAACCCGGAATTTTTTGAAACTAGAGGGCGAATCTGCAAATTTTATAAAATCTATCTTGACTCTCTGAAATATAACCATCTGGGAATTTCAAAATTTTTGAAACTTACCATACCCATTTTCGAGTCCGGAAGTAAAACTTATCGAATTTTAAAATCCGGTAAGCAAATATTCTCTTTAGTAAAAATAATTTTTATTTTTAAATTTTGCTAAGGGCCTTGAAGTTGATATTTTCTGACTTGGTTATCTTATAAATATTTTAAGAGATGTTTACATACTTATCTAACAAAAATATCAAGCTTGAACATAATGCACCGAACCAAATATTAAAACCGGCTAGATTATCCACCCGATAACTAGACCGCGAGTTTTATTTTTAAAAAAATAAATACCGGATATAGTGTGACCAAGATCACCCCGGACTTGCTAATTGATTTTATCAAAATTTTCAAACGAGCAAAATAGTAATTGGAAGAGAAATTTTGAAGTGAAGATTTAAGTGAAATGTAAAGTGGAATTAAAAGCGAAGTGAAATTTGAAGTGAAGTGCATATGAAGTGAAATGTGAAGTGAAGTGAAATATGAAGTGAAATTTGAAATGAAGTGAAATGATAAGTGGAAGTGATATTGAGAATGAAAGTGAAAAGTAAAGTAAAAATTTAAAGTGAGATAACGACTACGGCCCTATCAAAGTGAAGTGAGATATTAGCTACAGCCTTATCCAAATTAAGTGGGATACCGATTACGACCCTATCCAAGTGAAGTGAGATATTGGCTACGGCCTTATCCAAATTAAGTGGGATACCGACTACGACCCTATCCAAGTGAAGTGGGATATTGGCGACGGCCTTATCCAAATTAAGTGGGATACCGACTACGATCCTATCCAAGTGAAGTGGGTTATTGACTACGACCTTATCTAAATTAAGTGGGATATCGGCTATGGTTCTATCCAAGTGAAGTGTGATATTGGCTACGGCCTTATCCAACTGAAAGTGGAAGTAACTTTAATAAGACAATAATAATGCTTAACTGGTTCTGACCAATCTAACATAATGGTTAATAGAAATATTTGTATAAATAACGAGATAAAGTCATATGCACTCTCATACATTGATTTCCATGAAACCATTTTATGTGCATAAAACGAGCCACACTTGCACACCGGCACCCACCCACTGAGAATTTTTGTCCCACCCCAACTCTTTTATCAACCAGAAGATGTAGAACCGTATCAGGACGCTGGTGACGATGGATCCCAAGACGTAGTCCAATTTCGTATTGTAATATGGATTTAATAAGACGATAGATTTTTAATTGTAATAGTTTAGACCTTAAACTTATTTGATGTTGTATGGCATTTCTTTTGTATTCCGTTGCAACAATACTCAGACTTAGTTATTCCTTTATTCATACCTAATTGGGATTTTATCGTTACTATTGATGTATGTTGGAGGAGTATTAGGCCAGCTTGGTAAACCGGTATAAGTTTGGTAATTTGTGTCACGGCTTCCATTTTGGGGCGTGACAGTTAGAGGTGGCAAAACCCAGCCCAGCCCGCGGGCTGGCCCAGCCAGCCTGAGGTTTGGGTTGGGCTAGGCTGTGAATTTTAGGCCCGAAAAAAGTCGGGCCTATTTGGCCCGGCCCTAATGGCCTGACGGGTCGGGCTAGCCTGACATTTTTGGGCCGACCCGACTTTTAACACACATATTTCATGCATGGGCTGGACTGGGCCACACATTTTCGTGGCCCGACCAAAATTGGGCCGGCCCCATCCAGCCTAAATTTTTGCAAAAGCCCGACGGGCTCGGGCTGGGCTGGCCCGACCCAGCCCATTGCCAGCTCTAGTGATAGTTATGGTATCAGAGCTCGGTTTGTTAGAAGGAAACTTACACCGAGCTAGCCAAGGATAGGTTCATATGCCTTGGATTGCGTACCACTACTAGATGACCTAACTTGAATCTTGAATGACTATTTGATCTCTTTTGGGTTGTCATAGTGTTAAAATATCTGGATATTCCTCGGTGTGGACGTTAGGTGATTTAGAAATCCTTGATTTGAAGGTTATAATGTCCGATATGATGAGACTCGAAGGATATAAGGTTATCTCTTGATAAATATATGATTTGGATGTGATATATTATGTGATCTTGATACCTAATGATATTACTTTGGGAAAATGATAGTAGGGGACTCACTAAGTATTATTATCGATGATAGTACCCTTATGTTATTTATTCCCAAATACTAGTACAAGCTTAAGTAAGGAAATTTGACTTGTGGTTTAGGTATCACATATAAGATACGTTAAAGATGTGACTATTATAGGATCTCGACTAGATGTTACCACTAAGGAATTCTCTAAATTATGATGGTTATTGTTCACCAAGATTGGATAATGACTTTCTGAGATTATTCAGACTACTATTGTAATTTAGATATTCGTCCAATATATGGATTAGTTGTTAGTTAAATTGGCCGATTATGACTTATTTTTCGTCGCAAGTATGGATTAATTATAGGGATGGGACACTGAGACTGTACATAGACTATCATGGTCTTAACAGTGTGACCATCAAAAATAAGTATCCCCTCCCGATGATCGATGAGCTATTCGACCAACTCCAATGAGTCATGGTGTACTCAAAATTCGATTTACAACAAGGATACTATCAGTATAAGATTAAAGGAGAACATATACCTAAGACAACCTTCCAAACGAGGTATGGTCACTCCGAGTCATAGTGATGTCGTTCAGATTGACGAATGCCCCGCAACATTCGTGGACCCAATGCACCGAATCTTCTGACCTTACTAGGATTAGTTCGTAGTGACTTTCAACAATGACATACTCGTGTACTCCAAGTCGAGGGAAGATCACGAACATTATTTGAGAATCGTGATTGGAAACACTACGAGAACACAAGATATATGCCAATTTTAACAAGTGCAAATTATAGCTTAAGGAAGTCACATTTCTGGAACATATATCGCCGAGTGATATGATCACAGTAGACCCATCATAGGTGTAAACCGTTTGAGTGGAAACGACCAAAAACAGTGACACAGATCAGAAGCCTTGGGACTAGCAGGATATTACCGAGGATTTATTAAGAATTTCTCCAAGATTGATGGACCAGTCTCACGATTGAATCAGAAATAAGTCAAGTTCGAATGGAATGACAAATGTGAGACTAGTGTTCAGGAACTACAGAAACGACTCACGACCACTTCCGTCTTGGCCCTCTCGAGCAGAACATAATCTTGTCGTTTATAGTAATGCATCAAGAGAAAGGTTGGGAGCAGTATTTATGTAAGAGGGAAAAACAATTGCTTATGCCTCACGGAAGCTCAAATCGTACGAGGTCAATTACCCAACACACAATCTAGAATTGGCAGCAATAGTGTTTGCATTGAAAGAGTGGTGACACTACTTATACGAGGCGATGATCACCGTTTTTACGGATTATAAAAGTTTAAAATATTTGTTCTCCCAGAAGGATCTCAATTTGAGACAAAGAAGGTGGATGGAACTAATCGAAGATTATCACTTTGATATCCAATACCACCCAGGAAAGGCAAATGTAGTGGCTGACGTCTTGAGCAGAAAAGCTAGTCTAGCTAGGATAATGATCCAAGAATGAAAGTCATTGGAAGAATTGAGTGTCTGTAATCCAACAATAATTGACACTCGGCTTACTTGCGCCAACATTTCTATCAAACCTGATCTATTGAGAGAGATCAAAAGGGTGCAAGATAAAGACTCTCCAAGAGTTAAAAAGGGAAGATACTTAAGGGAGATAGACCCGAATTCTCAGTATCAGAAGATGGAATCATAAGATTCAACAATCATGTTTGTGTGCCAAATGATGAGAAGTTAAGAAACGAGATCTTAGCAGAATGACATATTTCAAAGTACACGATACATCCTAGAGGAAACAAGATGTATAAGGACCTGAAACAAAATTATTGATGGGTGAACATGAAAAACCATATAGCTGATTCTGTTGCGAGATGTTTAACTTGCCAACGAGTTAAGGCGGAACACCAACGACCATCTGGTTTACAACAACCATTGGAGATTCCCGAATGGAACTGGGAATATATAACAATGGACTTCGTGATGGACCTACCCAGAACCAAGGGAGGTCATGACACAATATGGGTAGTCGTAGACCGACTCACGAAATCTATGCACTTCATACCCATTAAAAGGACAGACAATCTAAAAACAAAAAAAGACTTATATTAGAGAGATTATTCAGTTACATGGAGTACCGATCGACATTGTTTCTGATAGAGACCCGATATTTTTCTCGAGATTTTGGAAGGCTTAAATGAGGAGTTAGGAACTTCATTGAGTTTTAGTACAACAACATACCCACAAACTGATGGACAGTCAAAACGGACGATCCAAACTCTCAAAGATATGTTACGAGCTTGTACATTGGATTTCCTGGGAAGTTGGGATTTCCATGTACCATTGGCAGAGTTTGCCTATAATAATAGTGTTAAGTTGGTATTTTACCAACTTATTTGAGTATTTTAGATTAGAATTTGGTTTTATTTTGGGTGTTTTTAGAATCTTTAGAGTCCAATTTATTTCAAATAGTGTCGATGAAGAGTCACTACAGATTTGGTAGCCGAGAAATGAAAAAAACGATGAAAAACGGCGCGAAGAAAGAAGAAGTCGTGTTTGAAAAAAGAAAAATCGCATTTTGACCCAAAGGACGGGGCGGGCTGCAAGGCCAATGCTGCCCCAAGCCACAAAGCGCCGTGGTGACAAAGTGTGCGAGTTTGGAGCGAGCATGCGCTGCAGCGCCCAACGCCCAGCGCCGTCTTCTGCGCCGGGCGGAAGAAATTGGTGATGCGGGTGTGCACGCAAAGACCGGGCGGCAATTGTGTGCGGAAGTATGGGCGTCGCAGCGCCCATGCCCGGGCGCCGCAGCGCCCAGGGCGGAATTTCCTATGCTTACCTACTCCCTTTCTTGGACTTTTATGGACTATAAATACCATCCTTGGGGCTTAAAATTAGCGGATCTTGGAACCCTTGGGAAGACAATAAAAACAGCTACAAGACAAGGAAGAAGGATTTTGAGCATTTTGAGAAGAATTTGGAGAAGAAGATTGGAGGCTTCTATCATCTAGAAATAGAGAAGATCCCTCAACTCTTGTTCTTATTTTGTTGCTTTCTTCATATCTTGTAAGATGTATTGTTGTATTTTCATGGATTCATTTTCTTCAATCATGAGCTAAACTCTATAATTCTAGAGGGATGATGTAATCCATGTTTGAACTTATGTTTTGAGATTGTGGTTTGTCAATCTAGATCTATCAATTTATTTGTGCTATTTGGATATATTGCTTCTAAATTACTTGATCAATAATTTAGATTGTTTGGTGTATTTGATTTGACACTTGAGAGAGGTAATTGAATACATGACCTTGGAATAGCATAACCTTGGATTTCATAGAATTGAGAGATTTGTGAATCCTTTGAAGTCATTTATCAAGATTCATAGCTTTTATTGAGATTTTAATTGGTGATTTTTATAGAGATATTGATTTCCCAATTGAATCTAAAATCATTTGGCACTTGAGGAGGGAATGATTATAAATCTTGACTTATAAATTGGTAATTAATGATTGATAAACCATATTGACAACATAAGGGATAACTAGATTCATCATACCTCTAGAATTCATTTAATCATTTGGATAAACTCATTGATATTTTCATATTCTTGATTTATTTTTAGTAGTTTTAGTATAATCAACTCCATCATATATTGAATTTCTAAATAAAGTTAGACTACTATATTATAGTACTTAGTAATAATTCGATAATTATTCCCTGTGGATTCGACAACCCTACTACTCTATATTAAAATTTGACACCGTACACTTGCGGTTAGAAAATTCTCTAACAAAGTTTTTGGCGCCGTTGCCGGGGAATAATTCATCTTATTTGCGCTAATATTATTACTTAGTAGTTTTACTTTAATTTAGATTGGTTTTTTTTTTAGTTACAATAGGGTCATTGTCATTTTTGTGTTTTCTTGTTGATGCGAAAAAATAAAAGTGCTAATTTAATCTTATTTGATCCAGAAATTGAAAGAACGCTTAGAAAGATTAGAGCCGCACGAAGAATCGAATTCACAAAAATGGCAGGAATCGGTGATGATGAAGACCGCATACCTATTGTTGCACCACCGGAAAGGGCCATTCGGGACTATTTTAGACCAACCACGAATCAAAACTATTCGGGCATTGTTCGCCAACCTATCAATGCGAATAATTTTGAATTGAAGCCGACCCTAATAAACATGGTGCAACAAAATCAGTTTGGGGTAGTGTGTAGACGACCGAATGCTCATTTGGCTATTTTTCTTGAGATATGTGACACTATCAAAATGAATGGGGTTAGATGAAGCTATTCGGTTGAGGTTATTTCGTTTTCACTTCGTGATAAAGTTAGACAAAGTGGCTTCAAACCTTTCCACACTGGAAGTATCACTAGTTGGAATGATCTCTTTGAAAAATTCATGGCAAAATTCTTTCCACCTAGTAAGACACTTCAACTGAAAAGTGAGATTGCTCAATTCCATCAACTAGACTTTGAGCCACTCTACGAAGCTTGGGAGCGATTCAAAGAATTATTGAGGAGGTGTCCACAACACGGGTACGCAGATTGGCAAAAGGTTCAAAATATTTCTACAATGGTATGAATGGGCATTCAAGAACTATTATAGATCTTTGCGTGGGAGGTACATTGATGGCTAAAACTCCAAGTGAAGCCATGCTTTTACTCGAAGAAATGGCTGCCAATAATTATCAATGGCCTTACGAAAGATCTACGCCAAGAAAAGTTGCCGGTGTTCTTGAACTTGATACTATGTCCGCATTGGCCTCTCAAATTTCCGCTTTGCCAAAGCAAATTGCTACTCTAAATTCGGGAAAACAACAAGCGATCATGGAGATAAGTCAAGAAATTGTGAATCCCGATATGAGCAAGCGAATTATGTGAACAATCGGGGTTTCAACAATCGAGGGAATCAATTACCGACGCATTATCATCAGGACTTCGCAATCATGAAAATTTCTCGTATAGCAATACGAGAAATGTGTTGCAACCACCTCAGGGATATCGAGAATCAAGCAAGTACAGTACACATGTGGGAGAACAAAAGCCATCTTTGGAGGAATTACTTAGTTCATTCCTTGTAGAATCAAGAGCAGGGATGAACAAGGCCGATTCTAACATAGAAAATTTGGGTTCAAGGGTTACAACAATTGAAAGTCATCTCAAATCTTTTGGGACACATGTGGGTCATTTGGCCACGGCTATTAATTCACAACAGAAAGTTGATACGTTCCCAAGTAACACCGAGGTGAACCCACAGGAGCATTGCAAGGCCATTAAGTTGAGAAGTGGAACGGAATATGATGAACCAAAGATGCCTACTCACGCCACCAATGAACCAGAAGCAAGCTCTGAAACACTCCACAATGAAGAGGGCATTGATAAACAATCAGAAAAGGCAAAAATTGAGGTAAAACCAATTTCAAATTCTGATAATGTGTTACCAAATTCTCTTCCTTTTCCACAGAGATTTCAAAAGAAAAAGTTGGACGCTCAATTTTCCAAGTTTTTGGAAATATTCAAGAAAATTCACATCAACATCCCTTTTGCCGATGCACTTGAGAAAATGCCAAACTATGCAAAATTCATGAAGGATGTGATGTCGAGAAAGAGAAGGTTGGAGTCATACGAGACGGTCAATCTCACAGAAGAGTGTAGCGCCATTTTGCAAAGAAAGCTACCACAAAAATTAAGAGATCCGGGGAGTTTCACTATCCCTTGCACTATTGGTGATTCTTATTTTAATAAAGCTCTTTGTGATTTAGGTGCTAGCATTAATCTTATGCCGTTATCTGTTTTCAGGAAACTTGGCCTTGGAGAAATAACGTCATCCACCATCACATTGCAATTAGCCGATAGATCACTCACCTACCCAAGATGAGTGATTGAAGATGTGTTGATCAAAGTGGATAAATTCATATTTCCGGCGGACTTTGTGGTGTTGGATATGGAGGAAGATCATGAAATGCCATTGATTCTTGGAAGACCTTTTCTAGCAACGAGACGAGCTCTAATTGATGTGCAACGAGGAGAGTTAATATTACGGGTAAATGATGATGAGGTACTATTTAAAATTTATAAAGCAATGAAATTTCAAGAAGAACCTCACATATGTCATTTTATTGATAAGATCGAACAATGTGATCAAACGGAAGTTATAAAACAAGATTTAAAAGATCCGTTAGAACATTGTTTGATTAATTCAATAATGAAATGTGATGAGGAAGATAGTGATGATATTGATTTGCTTGAGTTTATTCTTTCTCTTGAGGCTAAATAAATTGTAAAAAAAAACAAAAGGAGCATTAGAAAATGCCAATATTGAAAATATTCCGAAAGGTACTTTAGAACTAAAGGAACTTCCGGAACATCTTCAATATGCATTTTTGGGAAAAGATAAAACTTACCTGGTAATTGTTTCTGCTTCATTATCTTCATCCGAATTAGATAAGTTGTTGCGTGTGCTTCGTGAACATAAGTCGGCTTTGGGTTGGTATATTTCTGATTTGAAAGGTATAAGTCCTTCCATTGTAATGCACAAAATTTTAATGGAAGAATCTTATAAACCATCTATTGAGCATCAAAGACGACTTAATCCCGCAATGAAAGAAGTTGTGAGAAATGAGGTTTTAAAGTGGCTAAAGGCATGTATTATTTATGCCATTTCTGATAGTTCATGGGTGAGTCCGGTACAGGTTGTTCCTAAAAAAGGAGGTATGACAGGTTGTGAAAAATGATAACAATGAATTAATTTCTACACGAATCATCACAGGATGGCGAAAAGTATGTATTGATTATAGAAAATTGAATAAAGCTACTCGTAAGGATCATTTTCCCTCCCCTTTATTGATCAAATGTTGGACGGGTTGGCGGAGTTACGAATACTATTATTTTCTTGATGGCTATTCAGTAGGTACAATCAAATCGCCATTGCCCCGAAGATCAAGAAAAGACTACTTTTACATGTCCATATGGTACTTTTGCATTTCGCAGGATGCCATTTGGATTATGTAATGCACCGCTACTTTTCGTGAGGTGTATGATGGCGATTTTTCATGGTATGGTTGAGGAAATCATGGAGATTTTTATGGGCCGAATTTTTCTTTTTGGTACTTCTTTTTGACCATTGTTTGCATAACTTATATATGGTTTTGCAACGCGTTGTGAGAAACTAATCTTGTACTTAATTGGGAAAAATGTCACTTTATGGTCAAAGAAGGGATTGTACTTGGGTATCGTATTTCTTGTACAGGTTTGGAAGTTGACAGGGCGAAAGTTGTGGCTATTGAAAAGCTACCCCCACCTTCAAATGTGAAAAGCATAAGAAGCTTTTTAGGGCATGCATGATTTTATAGGAGATTCATAAAAGATTTTTCAAAAATTGTTAAACCACTTTGTAATCTCCTTGAAAAAGATGCTATCTTTTGCTTTGATGAGTCGTGTTTGCAGGCATTTGAACAGATAAAAAAGGCACTCGTTTCAGCTCCAATTATGATAGTGCCGGATTGGACTCAACCATTTAAGCTTATGTGCGATGCAAGTGATTATGCAGTGGGTGTCGTTCTTGGTTAAAGGCGAGACAGAATTTTTAAAGCTATTTACTATGCAAGTAGGACCATGGACAACGCCCAACAAAACTACACCACCACAGAAAAAGAGATGTTGGCGGTAGTTTTTGCATTTGATAAATTCCGAGCTTACTTGGTGGGTACAAGGGTGATTGTTTATACAGATCATGCGGCAATCCGATATATTTTCTCCAAAAAGGATGCAAAACCTCGGTTAATTCGATGGATTTTGCTCTTGCAAGAATTTGATATCGAGATTCGGGATAAAAAGGAAGCGAAAATGTGGTTGCCGATCATCTATCCCGCCTTGAACAACCTCACGAGGTGATTGAGAGTCCAATAAAAGAATCATTTCTTGATGAACAAATTATGCGTGCCGAGACATCATTACCTTGGTACGCAAATTTTGTTAATTACCTCGCGGGAGGAGTTTTGCCACCAGACTTGACTTCACACCAAAAGAAAAAATTCCTACATGATGTTAAGTCTTATTTGTGGGATGATCCGTTACTGTTCAAGAGATGCGCTGATTCTATCATTCGTCGTTGTGTTCCGAAGGAAGAAATTGGAGAGATTCTTCAACACTGTCATTCCTCATCTTACGGTGGACATTTCGCCAACCCGAGCAGTGCAAAGGTACTACAATCGGTTTTTATTGGCCAACATTATTCAAGGATTGTTATGCTTTTGTGAAGACTTGTGATCGATGCCAAAGGGTTGGTAATATTTCACGACGTCATGAGCTCCCTTTGACAAACATAATGGAGGTGGAGTTGTTTGATGTATGGTGTATTGACTTTAAGGGGCCATTTCCCGCGTCCTATGGAAATTTGTACATTTTGCTTGCGGTTGATTACGTCTCCAAGTGGTTTGAGGCGATTGCTACACCAACGAATGATGCTAAGGTAGTACTCAAGTTCTTGCACAAGCATATTTTCACCCGGTTTGGTACTCCTCGAGCTATTGTAAGTGATGAAGGTACGCATTTTTGTAATAAATTATTTAATAACCTTCTTGCTAAATTTGGTGTGCGCCATAAAATTGCGCTTGGTTACCATCCTCAATCTAATGGTCAAGCCAAAATTTCCAATCGTGAAGTGAAACAAATTCTTGAAAAAACGGTGAGTTTTAATCGAAAGGATTGGGCACTAAAGCTCGATGATGCTTTGTGGGCTTATCGCACGACTTATAAAACACCCATTGGTATGTCACCATATCGATTGGTGTTTGGTAAAGCGTGCCATTTGCCGATTGAACTTGAGCATCGAGCTTATTGGGCAATTAAGAAATTGAATTTTAACTTGAAAGAGGCCGGTGAAAACCGATTACTTCAATTAAATGAAATGGAAGAATTTCGTCAAAAATCATATGAAAATGCCAAAATGTATAAAGAAAAAACGAAAAAATGGCATGATCAAATGATTCTGCGACGTGAATTCTTACCCGGCCAACAAGTGTTATTGTTCAACTCTCGATTGAAACTCTTTCCAGGTAAACTTAAATCATGATGGTCCGGACCGTTTGTGGTTGAACGTGTGTTTCCATATGGTGCCATCGAGTTAAGAGGGAACGATGGGAATTCGTTCCAAGTGAATGGACAACGATTGAAACATTATTTCGGGAACGAAGTAAAGAAGGTTTTAAATCTTCCGCTTGGTGATGGAATTTCTTGAGCCCGAATAGTTGAGTCCGGCTAACGACTATAAATTTAGCGCTTCTTGGGAGGCAACCCAAGTGTTCTTCGTGTGATCGAATTTTCTGTGTGATTTTATTTTTTTTATATTGGTGTGTATTTATTTGAATTTTGGTGTGAATGTTTTGTGTGAATTAATTTGTGTGTGAATTTAAATTTTTAGTGAATTGAGATTTTACATTATATATATAAAAAAAATTGGAAAATACCGTGCGGCTACGCCAGCAAAGACCCTGACCCGCAGCGCAGTGAGTAATAACCGTGACAAAAAAAAAAAAATGGGCATGCGGGTGGCAGCTAGGTCCCTGGCCCCTAACAATACAAGCCAGCCGACCATTGCAGGGCAAATTAAAAGGCTGATTCAGCCTTATTTGTTTTTACAAACAAAACACACACACCTCACGCCTCTTCTTGATCTCTTCTACAAAAATCCCACCTTGCTTTTACTTATACACCATTCAAGTGGGCATTTGAGCAACTTAATCATCATCTTCATCTTCTTCATCAATTGGGTAAGTGAGCTTCAATTGTACACCAATTTTCTTCAAATTTTCAAGCTTAGGTTAAAAATGTGGGAATTTTCATTATCATTATAATTTCGAAATTCTTGATAAATTCTTGATAAATTGTGATGATATATGAATAATATTGTGCTTGAATTGATTGGTGTTGAAAAATGGGCATGAATTGAATTTCAAATTTGGTGTTCATCTCTTCTTTGCATATATGCCTACAAGGTGTTTGTTAAAATGCCTCAATGAAAAATATTACACCTAGGCATTTGATTCTTGTCATCATTGTGTACTAAAGGTTATTTGATCATGAATTGATGACAAAGATGCATAATTCTTGAGTTGTTGCAAAATTCCTAACCCCTAACTCGTATTGTGCGTTCTATGTGTATTTTGCTTGTGTTATTTTTCAGGTGATTTCCAGATCAATTACAATGCCAAGAACAAAGAATGCAAGCAAGGGCAAAAGCGTGGCAAGTACATCCGAGGAAAATGTTGAAGATCGTTTTCTTCACTTGGACGCACAACAGTTGTATTATGACACATTATGCTCGAAGAGCATAACGGCGGAACGGGGGTTACAACCGGGGCCGAATGATGGTGAACTTGCACAAATGATACATTAGAAGCATTGAAAAAAACTTTGTGCACAACCTAGACCATTCGCACCGAATATAGTCCGAGAGTTTTATGCGAATGCGAAGACCAAAAATGGCTATAACTCAGAGGTTTTCATGCGTGGAGTAGACAAGGTATACACTCATACAAGAGCGATAAGAGAATATTATGGACTCCCGGAGGTGGATCACTCACCGTATGTCGTATTTATCTCGCAACCACCGAGTATGGAGGAGATTTGTAATACCTTATGTCGGCCTGGAAGCGTGGTACGTCATATAAAAGTTGTGGGAGGTCATGCTTTTCCGCACACGAAGTCTTAGTCGATATGGGCGAGCTTGGTACTACTTCATATGCAACAACTTGATACCAACCAAGCATGTCAGTGATGTAACTAAGGAACGAGCTCATCTTCTATATGCCATAGTTACTGACATACAATTCGACCCAGCGATAATTATTGGAATGTCCCTTTATAACAAAATGCTACACCCCAAAACAAGGGGACTAATTTTACCGAGTTTAATTTGTGGGTTATGTAAAAAGAGCGGTGTTAAGTGGGATAGCTCCGAGCCGTTGGAAAATCCTAAGGGCCTATAGATTCGGCTACTATTGCTTTTATGACGAGTGGGCGGGACGGCGTGCCTAATCCAGAAAGTGCGGGATATATTCTTGATCCCGAATTTGCTCTACCAGCCTATTGAGGCACGATACTCATGCCCAACCACAGAATATCGACGCTCCATCCAGTTCAGCGGCAAGACGTTCTCGTTCTAGACGCTCACATCACGATAACAACCCTTCAGATGCACTAGTTCGCGAAGTACGAGAATTGAGAAGGGCTTTTGTAGCTGAGCAACGCCACAGAGCGGCACGAGAAAAATATGAGAATGAGCACAACCGAGTACTTGCCCAGATATATAGCCAGACACATCCGCAATTCCAGTTCCCAATACCACCACCACTGGGTCCTATTGCTCATTTTTCACCACACGACTCCGATGAGGAGTCCTAGGTGCTCAGGCTATCAGGAAAGTTTTCTCACTCTCCATTGAGGACAATGTTCAATTTAAGTTTGGGGGTGTAATCTGTATTTGTGTCTTTTGAGTCGTGTCAGAGTCGTGTCCAAAAAAAAAAAAAACGAGTTGAGTTGAGTCGGGTAGTTTGTTGAACTATAGAACTGCATGACTAAGTAGATTTGTTGATCACGAGTGGAACTGTCACGAAAGCATGCTTTTAAGTGGTGATCTATATTTTGCTTCATTGATTTCATATTCATGCATAATTTTATTAACTTATTTGAAAATGATTAATGTAGTCGAGTGTTGCTTGTATGATCCCACCGGATTCTAGAACTTGTTTGATCACTAATTGAGGCGAAATCCTAGGTGAAATAACATAAGGAAATGATTTAGGCCATCTTTGAAAAGCTAGAGCCAAAATGACTACCTTTGTACGATATAATTTCACTAGTGTCCCCTTTTGAGCCTATTAAACCTGTTCTTTGGCAACCAATTTTTTTACCTTGAGCTTACATGTGAAAATCCTAATTTCCCATCACTCATACACACAAAATGATTGAAGGTTGAGTAGGATGTGATAATTAAGGTAGATGTTCACTCGCATGAAGTTGCCGAGAAAAAGAAATAATGAAACCCCATGTGTTAAAATATGCAAAAGATCAAGTTTGGGGGTCTCGAAAAAAAAATATTGAAAATAGATGCTCATAAAGGGAGAATAATTGAAAATTCAACAAAAGTGAAGGTAGCCATTTTGTTTGGCAATTGGTGATTTGAAGAGCTAATTGTGTGTTTGGGTGAGTTGAGCCACGTAATCCTAAATTTTCCTACCCGACCCTAAGCCACATACAAGCTTTGGAAGTCCTATTGATCCATGTGTTATATTAGCCTACATTAGTGGAGATTAGTGGGAATAACAAGCCTATGGAATCCGGTAGTCATTATCTTTTAAGGAGGGAAGAATGTGAGGTCCCAACTTTTTTTCAACATATTACACGACGTAGTATAGTGACAATTTTTTTTCTAAGTGTTGCAATACCTATTATAATTAAAATGTGACACTCATTTATTTATTCCTTCCAACGTCAATTACTCGTTCTCTACTTTCGAGATCTCCTCAAGTATTAATTCTAAATCGATTATTTTACTTTAGTAATATTGGACCCCTTATTAATTTAGGAGTTCATTTCAAACTTTATACAAATATTCCACCTTATACTATAACGCATTCCCCAACAATTTCCAATTTATTTCAAAAAATACACATTTATGTTACTTCACATCCTTATTTTTAACTTCCTATATATTTATATATATACCTATACATTTATTATTCCTAAATTTAGCAAAAGGTAATAAAAACAAAAATTTACCATCTCACATCGATTGTTTTCGACCATTAGGGGAATTACTAAGGAGGGAATCATTTTTTTTCCCCAACCATCTTTAATACAATCATTTTAAATAATATATATATATATATATATATATAATCCTTCCCAACCTTAATTCATCCATCACCACAATTTTAGGGAGGAATCCCACTATTTTTAAGCCTCGCTTTTTTTTTTTTAAGCCTACAACTTTTAACTATACCCTAAAAACCCCACTACACTAAACAATTATCCAAAACAAAAAAAATAATCACCCCAAAATCCCAACTTTCAGCCAAATTTATTCTACGTGGGAACCAAACTCATTTTTTTACCTTATCACACCACAAAACCTCCCAACAAACCCCATTTCAAAGCCTAAACACCAAAACACAAAAACAAATTCAATCAACCCCCCTCCCCACACAACTACAATTTTCGGCCATTAGGCCAAAAAGGGAGAAAAAATATTTTGTTCTTTATACTCCACTACTCTTTCACTTAGACATAATCATCTCCAAAGCAAAACACCAAAAACTCCTCCATCTTGAAGCATAAGACCAAATATTTCAAGGAAACAAGGTGAGAAATTTTTACTTCTTTCAACTCTATTTTTCTTCTTAAAACCTCAAGCATGTTCCTTCTGATTAACATGTATTTTGCATGTATTTTGGGTTTAATATTGGCTAGAATATGTGGATATACATGCTATATATGAGTAAATAGGGTTTTATTCCTATTTTGTGGAAAAGGATTACGTTTTCCTCGTTTGGTAGGAATTTATCGATAATTGTAGCATTTTGCCAACAATTCGGAGCATTGCAATCGCCAATACTTGACATGATAGACGAAGTTTAGAGTCAAATAAAGAAGAAGTCAGACGAACCGGACAAAAAATGGAAGAAAAAGGCCAAGTGCTAGTTGCTACAGGTGAGCACGGGCAGGGCGTGTTCCCTAGCACGGCCCGTGCTCAACCTATAACTGAAGACTCTGAGTTCGGCTACCAGCACGGGCAGCCCGTGCCATCTGGCATGACCCGTGCCTCCTGCAGACTTCTGAACAATCCATGCGGCACCCAGCACGGGCTGGGCATGCCATATAGCACGGCCCGTGCTCCTCTGCGGGAAAAATAGAGTTTGATTCATTTTCAATTAGGTTTTGACCCAAACGAAGTACAAATAGACAGGGGGCGGCCACAAACAGGAACACGCTGATTTTTACCCTAGAAAGTAGAGAAAAGAATAATTCCCCACCGGAGATTCGGAGAGATCGATCAAGACCGCAACCACACTTTCGAGGATTGAAGATAGATCGAGAGATCGTCATCATCCCCGAGTTCATTCATTCCATAGTATCACTATTTTCAATTAGTTTAGACATGAACTTTAATAATTTGTCTATGGATTATTTCTTTTCTATGTCTGACTAAACACTTTGTGATTCCCGGGTTTGGGAGTAGGTTAATGGATACTTTTATTTGATGATTCATTGCAATCAAAGTTAATGTTTTCCAACTCTATTGAAGTACTTTGCTTTAATTCTTGTTTCATCAAAAAGCTACTGGTTTAACTTGTTTTGATATATTGATTCATAATTCGAACAGAGGAGTTTCAATATTAGATCTATGAGTTCTTGACATGAATAGCTTGCATGATTGAGAAGTCTGTGAATATTCGTGAGGCCTTTTAATATTTTGATCTTTTGGGAGTTGGATATCTCATGTTGAGTAGAGATGCTAGCATAGATATTCCAATCAACGCTTTTACATATACATCGAGAGATAGAGGGTAAATTACTTTTGTGATTGGTCTATAGAGAAGAATACGTTTAACTTTGGTTTGATTAATCTGATAATACAAGGGGATTCACTTTTCGCTTTGTTATTCTAGGATACTTTTCTGCTTTAGGTTTAATTAAACCAATCTATCTTAAATTCGATAGTCTAGATAAAAATAAGGCTATTATAATCTAGTACTTAGTACATTAATTTATTAGTCCATGTGGATTCGACCTTGCTAACCCTATTCTATAAACTGCACCGTACACTTGCGGTGAAGCTAAAAAATAAGGCGAACAAGTTTTTGGCGCCGTTGCCAGGGACTAATTATATTTCTAGTACTTATATTGCGATAAATAGAATTATTTTTAAGTTAAACATTTTTTTTGCTTTTTTACTTTTAGTTTGTTGTTTAATTTTACTTCTACTGTGTTTGACTTGTTTTCTTTAGTTGGTTCAGGTAGTGCATGAACACACGCTCGAAGCAAGAAGAATTAGCACCGTTCATACCGGAGATTGAGGCTTTTGCTAGGCAAAATAGTGCGGCTACAAAACGGGCAGAAAGACAGCAAGGACAGACTATGGCAGACGTAGAAGGTAACAACGGAGGTAATAACGGGGTCGAAAACGAAGGTAACAACCGGGCCAGAAGGGTCAATGTCGAGTTACCAATACCATAGGTTCTAATGGCTCCGGCAGTCCAGCAGCAAGCGATTCGCGATTACTTTCGCCCAATCAATCGCAACTATGGTGGAATTTCCAATGTCCCAATCAATGCGAATAACTTTGAGCTGAAGCCAACACTGATCTCGATGGTGCAACAGAATCAGTTTGGGGGTTTCCCATCTGAGGATCCCAACTCTCATCTTGCGAATTTCATACAGATTTGCAATACTATCAAGATGAATGGGGTGACTGATGATGCTATACGTCTTCGCCTATTCCCTTTCTCTTTAAGAGATAAGGCTAGGAACTGGCTAGGCACCCTAACTCAGGGCAGTGTGAACAATTGGGATGAGTTGAGTCAGAGGTTTCTATTTAAATACTTCCCACCAAGCAAAACACTACAGCTCAAAAGTGAGATCACTCAATTCATGCAATTTGACTCTGAGCCTTTATATGAGGCCTAGGAGAGATTCCGGGATTTTTTGAGGAGGTGCCCACAACACGGATTTCCTGAAGATCAACAACTCTGTTTCTTTTACAATGGATTGATGGGGCAGACTAGATCATTTGTGGATGCTGCAGCAGGGGGCGCGCTACTCGCGAGGTTTCCGGAGGATGCATTCAACTTGCTGGAGGAGATGGCCATGAATAGCTATCAGTGACCCTCCGAAAGGACTAATGTGAAAAGGGTAGCCGAAGTTTCTGATTCGGACTCAATTAAAGAGTTGACAGCCCAGATGATCGTATTGACAAACCAGTTGAGTGCTTTGACAAAGGCAAACGAGGGAAACGCGGGTGCAAGTAATTGGGGAGTTTCTCTAGATCTGATAGATGAAGCAAATTATGTGAATAACCGGAATTTCAACAATTTTCGCAATAATCAAAATCCCACTTATTACCATCCGGGCTTGAGGAACCACGAGAACTTCTCCTATGCAAACACGAAGAACATGATGCAACCACACCAGGATTTGATGTGACAAACAGTGTCATTACTGCAAAGCCTAAGCCAACCATGGAGGATATGTTCACCTCGTTTATGAGTGAGACAAGGAACATGTTCAACAAGGATGAGGCAAAGATGGATAAAATCGAAAACCATGTCCCACAATTGGCCAACACTATGGGGTCCCAAATGAAAAATCTTGAAACCCAAATTGGCCAATTAGCTACAATTACTGGTGGGCAGCATCATAAAGGCCAATTTCCGAGCAACACTTAGGTTAATCCAAAGAAGCAGTGTAAAGCCATTCGTCTGAGGAGTGGAACGGAATACGAGGGGCCAAAAATACCAGAATTTGCTGAACAATTGCAGGACAGCACGACCCATGCTCCAGAGCATGGCCTTCCCGTGCGCCCTGCTAGAGTTACGATTGACATACAGGGATATGCAAAAACTGAAGCAAATGGCGATGTTGAGGCCGATGAAGGAGTTGAGGATCATCGTGCTGAACAAAAAAGGGTTGAGAAGCTTAAATCTTCCTCTAACCCTGATATTTCTAAACGTAATTGTTAGGAATTTTATTGTTTAGATTTTGATGAATGCCATGTAAAACTTAGAATAGAAAGTTGGCACCCCAATTCTTGTTGTAAAATGTATTGTAACAATTAGAGTGGCCAAGGCGAGTTAAGTCGGCCTACGCCCTAACATGCAAGAAGACAATCAAGATCGGAAGGAAAACTCTCTTGCGAGGCAAGTGAGTATGGCAAAGAAAGAGTAGGGAACTATCAAAAAGCGGTGAGATGCGGTGAGTGGAGCATCGGTCAAGTCAACTCAAGAAAAGCCAAGTCTCAAGTTGAAGTGATGAAGAGTCATCCAATGATTGAAACCGACTCTAAGTCACCTGGGAAAGCAAGGAAATGCGGTCAAGTCGAGATAATCGAAAAGAACGTTGCACTGAGAAATTAAGAGATTTACTTAAACAAGTAATATCTCCATACCACCTTTCTTGGAGTGCTCGGTCCCGAAGCGTGCAAAAGGAATGAACCAATGGGAAGCACTACACCGTGTCGAACTCGAAAAAGGTGAAAAGAACAATTCATACGAGGAAACGGCAATTCCAAGAAGCGCAAGCCAACGATGCGCAAAGGACTTTCAAAAAATAAGCCTATCTCTTCAACGGGCAAATTTTTGAAAGTTCACTATAAAAGGCTGAGGAGTTTGTTTGAGAAAAATGATGACACACACGTGAGATAAACAAGCATATTAGAAAAACTGAAACATTCTCAATCCTCAAGCCTACATTTCAAAGTACATCAATCCAACACTCACCTGTGAAGGAAAGAGAACTTCAATCAGTTGAAGAGGAAATCTTTGAAAACAAGGGGTCTACATTCCAGGAAGGATTGTAGAAAGGTTCAAGGTTGAGCCAAGTCTTAAACTTTTGGAGGGCTTCGTGATCAAATCCAAAGAGTTTGAGCAAGTGAGCTGTAGTAGCAAGGCAACTGCCCTGTGAAGAAGCTGAGTCGCACGAGAAGCCGGTGAGTGATCAAGACGTCTCCAGATCGAGTCCCAAAGGATCAAGTCGTTTGTTGTGATCAAGACTTGTATCCGGACTCATTACCACTTTGTAAACCGATCAATACTTAGTGGATTCCTCCAGGAGTTGGAGAAGAGAGGAGTAGAAGAATTACCCCATCTTGAACCTTTATAAAAATTTCATTGTGTCATTTACATTTCAAAGACTTTAATTCTTGCACTTTTAAGCGCTTATATATCTGCGATAAATTTGCTATCCATTTGATAATTTATAAGTACTAAATCAAGCTCTAAAATCTTGCTTAATCAAACTTAAGGGTGTTAAGTCTTCCGCTGAAAATAAAACCACAATTGAGTTAAATTATAGCCAACAAGTGAGTTACTCCATCAACAGCTCGGTGAGTCATTTGAGAGATTAACTCTCTTGAGTGACTAATTCGATTTGTCCATCAAGGACACAACGTGTAGAATCAACTGTAGATTTAAAAGGACTAAATCGAAAATTTGGTAAGGTTTATTCAACCCCCTTCTAAACCTTACACTTACACCCCTTGGGACCTACAAGTGGTATCGGAGCGGTTGGTTCATTGAACCCTCCGCACGTGACCAGTTCTTGAACTAGATCTCCGAACTTTTCAAAGTCCGCTTTAGTACTTAAACCTTCAAAACTCTTCTTTATCATCAAAAGTTATTATCATGGAAGCAAATTTGACACGCATCCCTATGTTCACTATTGAAGAATTTGATGATTGGAAAATTCGTATGCGAGGCTCATCTATCAAAGATTACATGATGAGATGTGGATAGTGATAGAAGATGGGCCTCTGCAAATATTAAAGGTGAAACACGGTACGAAGAGTTGCGGTGAAGAGAAGATGAAGATCTTGCTCCCGGACTTATGGTTGAAAACCAAGAACGAGTGGACAAATGATGACGAGAAAAAAGATACAACTGGACAATGTAGCCAAGGACATCCTTTACAAAACCTTGGACAAAGCCATGTTCAATAAAGTCAAATCTTGCAAAACGGCTAAGGAAATGGGACAAGTTGACATTGATTTGTGAAGGCTCGGAAAGCAAATCAAAGAAAACAAATTATCGATGGCGAGACAAAAATTTGAAAATTTCAAAATGATCTCGGGGAGAGAACCTGGATCAACTAGACGCTCGGTTCTCACGTAAATCACAAATGAGCTGTCTACACTTGGAAAGGAATATACACGAGAAGAAATGTGTATGAAGATCCTAAAAAGTCTTCGGTGAATGGGAAATGAAGGTCATGGCACTGAGACACTCCATGGACCTATCAAAAACATCCAACCATGAGCTATTCTCAGATCTCAAAGCCTACGAATTTGAGCTGAGAAGGAAAGACCAGGAAGAGACAGTTGTACCCAAAACAGCTGCTCTAATTGTTAAAGATGGGAAGAGAGCTGAGGTCAAAGAAGTCATTGACCCGGAAAAATAAACGATGGTTAAAAGGTTCAACAAGTTCTTCAATAAGAATTACAAAAGAGAAAAGGGTGAATCTTCCAGAAGACACTCAGCTCCGTCCAAATCAAGGGAAGACAGGCCAACCAAGAGAATAGATCATCAAAAGGTTGAGTATCAAAGGGCTGACAACTCAAAAATGGAAAGAGTCGATCAAAAGGTGAATATCTATGTTGAATGTAGACAACCAGGTCACCATGCCATTGATTTGCCCATATCCTCGTAGTCAACAAGTACAGGGATGAAGAAGAAAGAAAGATCTTGAGAGAAAGAAGACAAGAAAGGAAAAAGGCAATGATGGCTGCAGAGATCGTTGAAAAACTAAGTCAAGGGAGACAGTGATTGAAAGAGTGGCCGACTACTCAAGTGACTACGAAGAAGAAGCTCTAATCGCTTGATGGCCAAAGAACAAGATCAAGAAGATGAGGTACAATCTAACTCAACAAACTCGGACACCGGATGATAGTGATCGTGGTGACACACTCACCTCATCACCTCTCGATCTTTATGATTCATTGAGCAAAATGATGAAAGATTTTGAACACATCAAATCCTCACACACACTATTGAATGAGGAAAACACCTACTCAAAAGTCAAAACTCAAAGGTGACTAAGGAGCCGAGAACTCTAAGTCAAATAGTTGTTGAAAATGAAAGTTTAAAAAATTTGAAAATGCTAAATTAGTAGCGTAAATTTCGCTATAGAAAAGAGGAGAATGACCTCAAGAATGTTATTGCCTCATTCACTAAGGCATCTAAATCATTGGATGATCTTATTATGAGTCAAAGAGAATGTGGAGACAAGACAGCTTAGGATTTAATTCCTCTGTGCCATGTCAAACCTCAAGAGTAATTTTGGAAAAAGGATCTTCAAGTCATGAAGAATCTAAAAAATCCAAAACTCTAAATGTTGCACACACATTCACTCCAAAGCACAATACTAAGCAAAGCGGCCTTGGTTACAAAGGAAAAGAAAAAAACGACCCAATTGAGTGTCTTTGAAAGGGCGGTAGTGAGAAGAGATTGATCGAGTCCTCAAGCCAAATTCCAAACAGAAAATACTGTAAAGAAGAAGCGAGCTACCAAAAATCCCGAAAACCCATAAAAGAAATACATATGATGGGAATGGTAGAAAATATCCAAGCCAAGCCGATTGGAATAATGTGAACTATCAAAGCATAGACTTATGGAATATAAGCCCAAATGGCAAAGGCACAGAACTCAAGAAAGGCCATTCCAAAAGCATAAGAGCTTTTATCGGCACACATATGCACCTAGGCACTACACTCAAAGACACCACAATTACCCAAAGAAGGCAATTGCTCAAACACACTTTCGTGCATCTGGACAAAAGAGACAATTTTGTATGAACCTAGAATCCCCAAGCAATTTGCCAGGATTGATTATGATTATGGCAATCGATAGATGGCAACCCCTTAGAGTCAAACCATTTGGCTATAGGTTGGTTGGATCATCTTACAATTCTAACCCCTCGGGACCCGGACAAGTATGGGTACCTAAAACTTAATTTCCTTGATTGCGGGTTCAAGCAGTGAGTGCCAAGGAACCTGGTACATGGATAGTGGTCATTCCCGGACATATGACAGAAACAAGAGAAATCTGTCAAAATTCAAGGAAGTCAAAGGAGCAAAAGTCATATTTGGAGGAAATGAAGCTCTGGTGAAATAAGAGGCATTGGATCCATTAAGAGGAATGGATTAGAAATCACAGATGTTGCATATGTTGAAGGACTCAACTTCAATTTATCGAGTATCGATCGGCTCGTGACAAGGGCTACAATGTTGGATTCAACATGGGTATATGCCAAATCAAAGATATTGAATCAAATGAAGTGGTCTTTGCAAGGATGTAGACGAGAAAAATATGTATGTAGTAGATTGGTCAATGCAACACCCAAAGACATGTCTACTAGCAAAGAGTACAAATTGAATCAAGTTGGTCGTGGCACAAAAAGCCGAGTCACCGAATTTCAAAACAATTAACAAGTGGCAAGAAGCCATCTTGTAGAAGGACTTCGGTTTCAGATACAAGAAGGAGAGTATATGTGATGCATGTCGATGGGAAAACAAATCAAGTCGTCATTCAAAGAAAAGACATGCCCATCCTCAACAAGAATATTGCATCTACTTCATATGGATCTATTTGGTGATGGAACCAACCAAAGATAAGTGGAAAGAAATACACCTTGGTGGTAGTAGATGACTACTCAAGATATACATGGACAATATTCATGTGCAAGAAGAAAGAAACTCTACAAAAACTACCACGGTGATGAAGAGGATTCAAAATGAGAAGAGTCAAACCATTATCAAAATAAGATCGGATAGAGGAACCGAGTTTGTCAATGGAATAATAACTCGTATTGTATTGAGAATGGTATTGGTCATGAACTATCACAGCAAGGACTCCGCAGAATGGAGTTGCGAGAAAGAAGGAAGAACAGAACCCTCAAAAGCGAAGCAAGGACCATGTTAGTCAAGCGGGGTTACCAAAAAGATTTTGGTGAAGCAATCAACACGACTTGCTACACCCAAAACAGATGTATGATAAATAGACGGTGACAAAGACTCCTATGAGATCCTGGATGGAAGAAAACCAAATGTTGCATATTTCAGGATATTTGGATGTAAATGCTTCATCCACAACAATGGCAAAGACAATCTAAAGGCTTTTGATGCTAAAGTCGATGAAGGTATCTTCTTAGGATACTCATTTGAAAGCAAAGCCTCTGAGAATACTCAACAAAAGAACTATGATTACAGGGAATCCATTCATGTAGTATTCGATGAGCCAATTTGTAAATGGAGAAGACATTGAAGAATCGGTGATAAGTTGAATCATCCAACCATACAGAAGAGTCCCTATCTTTCAAGCCGGGTTTTAATTATCAATTCAAAAGAAGATGAGATAGTGAATCTCAAAAACAATTTGGAAAATTTGGCAAGTGATAACGAGAGAGCCGACCACACCAACACAACAGTGCAAGTCGATGAATCCAGCTAACTTACTCCAACTCGATGTAAGATGGCCGAGAGACCATCCACTTTAACTTGTCATTGGAGATATGAGAGAAGGTGTCAAAACAAGACCTTAACTCAACAAGAAGCTATGTTCACATGCTTCATCTCGCAAATAGAGCCAAAAGATGTGTCACAAGCATTGGATGACACACATTGGATTCAAGCTATGCAAGAAGAGTGAATCGAGTTTGAAAGAAATAAAGTGTGGGAATTAGTGCAAAGACCCATGCACCAAAATGTTATTGGCACCAAATGGGTATTCATAAATAAAATGAACGAGGAAGGATTTGTGGTAAGAAACAAAGCAAGATTGGTAGCCAAAGGATATTGCCAAGAAGAAGGGATAGATTTTGATGAAACATTTGCCCCTGTAGCAAGATTGGAAGCTATAAGGATGTTTCTTGCCTATGCAACTCACAAGAATTTCATTGTATATCGATGGATGTAAAAAGTGCATTCCTAAATGGTTTATTGGAAGAAGAAGTGTATGTTGAACAACCTCCAGGATTTGAGCAGAAGACTCTTGGAGACAAGGTATACAAACTCAAGAAAGCCCTGTATGGATTGAAACAGGCACCCAGAGCATGGTATGACACCCTGTCACAATTCCTAACTGAAAATGGATTCACAAAAAGAAAAGTAGATAGAACACTCTTTTAATTCAAGACAAGAAGAATATCTTGCTTGTTCAAATATATGTGGATGACATCATTTTCGGATCCACTAACAAAGAGTGTGTGAAAAATTTTTCAAACCTCATGCAAAGCAAATTTGAAATGAGCATGATGGGAGAGCTGACATTCTTCCTTGGACTCCAAGTGAAACAAGTGAAGGATGGGACCTTCATAAGTCAAACAAAATACACCAGAGATTTAATGAAGAAGTTTGGTATGGAGGAGAAGTCTTTGTGAAAATACCAATGAACACATCATCAAAATGGACATGGATGCAGATGGCAAGCTCAGTAGATCAAACAAGATACAGAGCACTTTATTGGATCATTGCTCTATCTCACGGCTAGCAGGCCGACATCACCTTTGTTGTAGGTGTATGTGCAAGATTTCAATCTGCTCCAAAAGAGAGCCATATGACAAAGAACTAAGAGAATATTGAGATACTTGAAAGGAAGCCAAGAAGTAGGCCTATGGTATCCAAAGGAAGGTGGATTCAAGCTAATTGGCTATTTGATTCGACTATCTTTGGATGCGAGTGGATAGGAAGAGCACCTCGGGCACATGTCAAATGCTAGGAAACAGATCGATTTCTGGTTTAGCAAGAAGCAAAACTCAATAGCCACCTCTCTGGTGAGGCGGAATACACATAGGCTGGCGGTGTTGTGCCCAAGTCCTATGGATGAGACAAAGAATGAGAGAGACTATGATGTTGAAGAAAAAGAAATTCCAATCATGTGTGATAACACAAGTGCTATTACAATCACTCAAAATCTGTGTTGCATTCAAGAACAAAACATATTGATGTCGATATCACTTCATAAGAGATCATGTTGAAAAGAAGGACATTATCTTGGAATATATCTCAACCGATAAACAACTAGCCGACATCTTCACAAAACCATTATGTGAGTCAAGATTTGAAGAACTCAAGCATGAGTTGGGGCTAATTGGTGGTGACACTCGGACAAATCAAAGAAGAGAAATGGAAGGGAAAAGGTGAGAAAAAGAGTCGAAAAGTAAATCGGCTCAAGAATCACCAGATCGGAAAAAACTACACCGAAGTCGGTGATAGTCGAGTCGCTAAGAAGAACTGTGAGAAGTAGAGTTAAATCACTAAGAGATAAGTGAAAAACTTATGAGCAAAATGACAAAAACGCAATCGTTTTGACTAAGCGGGAATGTTTTAAGGAACACGTCAAAGATAATGATGATGTGTGACATAAAAGCGCACACCAAGCTTATGATGGATATAAATGCTGCCGCATTAAATACGAGACATGAAATGCTCAATAGGCGTCGCGAAATCCAAGCCGTTGATTTCGATCACGATTCAAAACCGCCGCACGCCCTTTCATAAACCATATTTAAACCATTTTCGTCCATTTCTCTCTCACACTTCTAAAATGTTCATCTCTTTCTCTCAAAAGGCAAAGGCAAAATACTCTCGAAACCCTATCAACCTTCAAAACAATTTTCGAGTTTTTCTTTGAAATAATCCTGAGAAATGGCACCAACTTATGACTTTACCAAGTTAGGAAAGCAAATCCACACCGGTTCGACGGTGGATTTCGACGGAATGATGAAGGGGGTCCGATGACACCCTAGTGAAGAAAATCGAGAAGTTGGAAACGCCCCGGACTAAAACCGTTTCTAACGCTAGAATATCCAATGACCTATGTGGAGGAGGTCGCACAATTCTCACGTGAATGCCGAGATTCACGATGAAGGAATCAAGTCATCCGTACACGGAAAGCGGTGACTATCACCGCCAAGGATTTGGTGAACATTGCTCCCTACCCCAGGAAGGAGCATCCGAGATCAAAGAAGTTGATGTAAACTTGGCCGACGCGATGGAAAGAAATAGCCAAGTCCGACTTTTTGATAAGATAATATACACAAAGAAAACAAGAGAGCTGCTGAAGGAGGATTATCACAAGTTGTTGGACATAGTTGCCAAATGTATCGACATCAAATTTGGCAGCTTTGACCAATGTCAAAGGCAAAGCTAATTGTAATGGCTGCAATCATCGAAGAAAAGAAGATAAACTAAGGGGCTGAGTTTGTCTACGCAGAGTATGCTAGAACGTGGGAACAAGTCCTTCAAAGAAGATGGTTCATTTGGAGGATCTTTGGGATATGGCACAGTGATTGGCCGGCTATTGGAGGTGAAAGGAGTCCCTCTTAGACATGGGAAGGCTTTCCATGTTAACAAGAGGATGTTGAGCTAACCTCTCGGCGCGCTCGAAGCGCCAAGAGAGTCGACACGATTAGGGGGAATCGGTGACCCTCAAGATACAAATGCTTCCTCTCCGGAACTAAGAAGAAAGTCGCCCCGCCCTGCTAAGAAGATCACGCCCCTGCAAAGAAAGAAAACCAAACATGCTCCGCCCGCAGCAGAGTCACATGCCCCAAAGAAATGAGAAGGACTCACAAATACCTTCTCCGATCGTCAAAAGGAGGAGAATCGACAAGCCAAGACGGCGCCTCCTCGTAAACAAACACCAAAGACGGCCCCGGCCGCCCAAGACTCGAGAGGACACCGCCTCTCAACCGTAAATCCCTCTCGGTGCAAACTAGAGACGAAGAAGACTTGTCAAGCAGTCCGAACAGAGAAACCAGTCGGATTACTCACCTAGCACAAATACCGGAGACTACCGGAGAAGTAGAGTCTCCGGATGTAGTTGATGAAAAACCAAGTCTGGCATTTGAAGACGATCAAGCAGAGGCAACCCAAGACACACGTAGCTCACACATTTGAAGCTGAAAGAACTCCGCCAGAGCGAGATAGTGATGTAATGATCCTATCTCCACCTTACCCGGACATCCAAAATCGTCTGCGTGAGTGGAGAAATGGAAGTTGAGTAAGTCGAGGAACAGTTCCAACTACCGAGTTCATAGAGGAAGAAGAGGAATCGCTAAATTTCCTCGATTAACCATCGTGCTCCCAGCTACGGATGAAGACAATCGCACGAGACATCTTGCAGATCTACAAGGACAGGGGAGAGAAAAGCAAGCTGAAGAAAGCGAAACACGTGAGAAGGCAAACATCCGCCTATCACCGGCACTACGAACACACACATCCTCTTCTTGATGTCTTCTGACGGTGATGAGGATCCGAGAGAATGCCGCCACGAGAAGAGTTACAAATGCAGAAGCAATCGCACGAATCAAGAATCCTTCACGAGCAAAGACTAATGGAGGGACCAGGAGAGTCCTCGAACACACTGAAATCGATCCAATGGGAGTGGTTGACAAATAGCCACCGATGTTCCGCTACCACTTCCCACTCATTCGAAGGCAGGCAATAAGGGAGTTGGCGATGAAACTGGGCTAAAGTGGGGACCAGTCGAGCCAACCCCTGTTGAAGGTGTGCTACCACCGCCCCAATGGCGAGCAATCAATCGAAACAAAGGGAGTTTGGAGACGAGTGACCCATTCCAAGTCACTCACCGGTGCGCCGGTGAGGGGAAACTCCTCCACCGCAGCAAGGTCGGAGGATGCCGCAGATGACTCCACAACGAATCAAGGAGACGAAGAAGAGAAATTAAAACCACAAGAAGAACAACAAGTTGCCATCAACGAAGCTCGGACGATTGAGACTGTCTCTCGGTGAGGTGCCAACTACTCGGAAGGCTAATGACGGCTGGCGATGCAATCGAGGCACGATGAAGGAACGTACCCGGGAGTTAACACTGGCGATGAAAGCGCAATCCATGGGGTTGAGACTCCAATGGATGCCACTGTAGAAGACCCTAAAGACAACCGACATCGTCGAAAGGGAGGACTATGCCTCACAAAGCAGAGAGACTGGGCTGGAGGAAATGAAGGCCACGGGAGGTTGAGACTTCCGGGGTAAAGAGGTCAAGTAGAGAACATCCCTCCCGCTATAATCGACCCATCCGAGAAGGAGATAAGCGCACTTCATGATTCCCAGGACAACCCCGATGTCACTTTTCCGGGATCGGCGAAGAAGAAGCCGAGTCATCCCCATGACAAATCCAAAAGATTCAACATTGCGGGTGTTCCAAGCACGAGTAAGTCTCGATCCCAAGACTACTCGTCAAACCTTTAACTTTGATGATGAGCCACCAATGGAAATCTCATCATCATCCGATGACGCTCGATAAGGCCGAGGATCGGTCTCATGAAATAGAAAAATCGGTTGAGACCAACGAAGGCATTAAGAGGCAGTGAGGCTCAAGAAGCGGTCTACTTCACAACTGACCCCAATCAACAAGAGACCACCGCTCGTGCTCCTCAAATCGCAGCAGATCGATTCCCAAAAGAACTTCACGCGCACCACTCATCATCGAATGATCCCCGGTTGGCGGTGATGAATCTTTGTAGAATCTTTCCCTTTTTTGGAGATACGAGAACTCCACGAAGAGTCGAAAACGAACAAGCACGCTATCACGCACCAGCTCCTGTTTTTCACTCGGCACCATTGTTCCGGCCGATTTTGATTTTGACGTCTTTGTATGGCCATCACCGCAATGAAGAATTTGAAGTTCGAGAAGTGTTCAAGGCACTCTTTCCGAGGTTGAACGGATGGAGAGGCATCAGGCCTCTTTGGACATGCGATCGACAACAGAGATGCCAACCTTATAGCTGACTTGAGAGGCATCATCATCAAAGGATAAGGAATGGTGGCAACAACAAAGAATCAATGCGTGTGGAACAGGTGAGATACTTGAGGACATTGTTCAACAAGCTGTGGTGTGGAGAGTCGAAAATGCCGATGCGAAAACGGCCGAGAGAACACATTGAACATATGCATGAAGCTCACACCGAAATCAAGCTCATGCGTGAGCAACATACAAATGATATACGACGTTTGGAAGAACACATGACCGAAAAATTCACCTTCTCATGGCTGAGATGAAGCGATTTCACCGAGTCCAACGCTACTCGATCCGAATTCCATGCTACTTACAACGCAGCAGACTTGAAGCAGAACTTCGACTATCCGCAGCTCGATTTCATGCTTGCCAAAGATATTCCCTGGGGTTCCTCTATCCTTTGATGATGCCAAAAAGGGGGAAGAGGAATACCTTAAAACAAAGAAAATCAAGAAAAGAAAGGAGAGCTAAAATTTGAGAAGGGAAATCGGTGAGGAAGTCTTGAAACGAAGAAAGGAAAGCTTGTTGAGGGGGAAGGATCGCCAGATGTGACATTGATGATTGCACAAACCCCCAACAAGGTCCTCACGGTGACATTATAAGCGAAAGAACTCCCGTGACTCGCCACTCCAACACTGTTGTATCTATGGTCTGAAAAGAGAAAAATAATTGAAGCGAGGGATGAAGGAAGTGGAAGGAAGAATGGATGCGGGGGTGATGAACATCTTGAAAGAACATGGAGGCATTCCAAAGAGACAGAGACACGTATGCCATTTCGGATGTCGGGACGAGCCACGATCAGTTGACGAATTCAAAATGCTCGAATCAAGGATATTTTGCAAATATGTCCATGGCTCAAGCTTGGGACTTATCTTGGGAAAAGGGTCTCACATTATGTGAAGAAGCGACAGCAAGTGAGACAACCGGATCCTCTGCTGGTCACTCCGTGGTCACTCATTTGGAAAAGAAAGGCCCCAAAGAAGATACGCCCGCAGTAGAGGAAGAAGAAGATGAGTGGAGGAAGAAGCTTGGACCAGGCCTCGCCCAAGAATATTGAATACGTAGATCCGGGAAAGAAAGGAGGGATCTACTCGGGCCGGGCTTGACCAAGTAGCGAATTTGCAAGTGGCTAAAGCTAACGCCGAGTATGCAAAAAGATTAGAAGAAGAAAACAAGAGACAAACTCAGCTATGGCAGGAGAGACAGGAAAGAATGAGAAGAGATGAAGCCGCGAGTAAAAGCATATGAGAAGAAAAAGAAGGCGGTGACGACGAGAAGAAGAGAAGAAGAGGTCGAACAAGATGAAAGAAGGAGACAACGAATGAGATGAAGTGTTCTTTGTCCAACCCTTCGTGTATTTTATCATGTAAATACATATAGTGTAAGTCTTACGTAATAAAGCTATAAATTCTTTATTTTCAGTGTAGACAAACATGTGCTCGATACACCTTGTAAACTTGATTGTGTAAAAGAACAGAATGATATGATCAATAAAAGATCCATTCTCAAGATACATTCTATGTCAATACACTTTCAGTATGTATCTTTGTTGTTTGCATTTTTGAATGGTTTAAGTTTTGGCATCATCAAAAAGGGGAAAATTGTTAGGAATTTTATTGTTTAGATTTTGATGAATGCCATGTAAAACTTAGAATAGAAAGTTGGCACCCCAATTCTTGTTGTAAAATGTATTGTAACAATTAGAGTCGCCAAGCCGAGTTAAGTAAGCTACGCCCTAACATGCAAGAAGACAATCAAGATCTGGAAGGAAAACTCTGCTGCGAGATAGCCGAGTATGGCAAAAGAAGAGTAGACGGGAACTCTATGAAGAAGCGGTGAGATGCTGGTGAGTGGAGCATCATCAAGTCAACTCAAGAAAAGCCAAGTCTCAAGTTGAAGTGACGGAAGAGTCATCCAATGATTGAAACCGACTCTAAGTCACCTCGGGGAAAGCAAGGAAATGCGTCAAGTCGAGATAATCAGAAAAGAACCGTTGCACGAGTAAATCAAGAGATTTACTTAAACAAGTAATATCTCCATACCACCTTTCTTGGAGTGCTCGGTCCCGAGCGTGCAAAAGGAATGAACCAATGGGAAGCACTACACCGTGTCAGAACTCTGAAAAGGTGAAAAGAACAATTCATACGAGGAAACGGCAATTCCAAGAACTGCAAGCCAACGACTGCAAAGTGACTTTAAAAAATAAGCCTATCTCTTCAACGGGCAAATTTTTGAAAGTTCACTATAAAAGGCTGAGGAGTTTGTTTGAGAAAAATGATGACACACACGTGAGATAAACAAGCATATTAGAAAAACTGAAACATTCTCAATCCTCAAGCCTACATTTCAAAGTACATCAATCCAACACTCACCTGCGAAGGAAAGAGAACTTCAATCAGTTGAAGAGGAAATCTTTGAAAACAAGGGGTCTACATTCCAGGAAGGATTGTAGAAAGGTTCAAGGTTGAGCCAAGTCTTAAACTTTTGGAGGGCTTCGTGATCAAATCCAAAGAGTTTGAGCAAGTGAGATGTAGTAGCAAGGCAGCTGCCCTGTGAAGAAGCTGAGTCGTACGAGAAGCCAGCTGAGTGATCAAGGCGTCTCAGATCGAGTCCCAAAGGATCAAGTCGGCCGTTGTGATCAAGACTTGTATCCGGGATTCTTACCACTTTGTAAACCGATCAATACTTAGTGGATTCCTCCGGGAGTTGGAGAAGAGAGGAGTAGAAGAATTGCCCCATCTTGAACCTCTATAAAAATTTCATTGTGTCATTTACATTTCAAAGACTTTAATTCTTGCACTTTTAATCGCTTATATCTCACGATAAATTTGCTATCCATTTGATAATTTATAAGTACTAAATCAAGCTCTAAAATATTGCTTAATCAAACTTAAGGGTGTTAAGTCTTCCGCTGAAAAATAAAACCACGATTGAGTTAAATTATAGCCAACAAATTGGTGAGTTACTCCATCAACAAAATTTCAGTGAGTTGTTGAGAGATTAACTCTCTTGAGTGACTAATTCGATTGTCCATCAAGGACACAGCTGTGTAGAATCAACTCTGAGATTTAAAAGGACTAAATCGAAAATTTGGTAAGGTTTATTCAACCCCCCCTTCTAAACCTTACACTTACACCCCTTGGGACCTACAATAATGTTCCCTTTCCGTTTTCCCAACATTTTCAAAAGAAAGAGTTAGATGCGCAATTTGCTAAGTTTTTGGATATTTTTATGAAACTGCATATTAACATTCCTTTTGCAGACGCATTGGAGCAGATGACCAATTACGCTAAGTTTTTGAAGGATGTTATGTCAAATAAGCAAAAGATGATTGGTTTTGAGACAGTCAATCTGACAGAGGAGTGTAGTGCAATATTCCAAAGGAAACTACCACAAAAATTAAAAGATCCGGGGAGTTTCACTATCCCTTGTGCTATTGGTGATGTTTTCTTTAAGAAAGTACTATGTGATTTTGGGGCGAGTATTAACTTGATGCCTTTGTCTATTTTCATGCAACTTGGATTGGGAGAGGTGAAGCCATCTACGGTCACCTTACAACTTGCGGACCGTTCACTCACGTATCCGAAGGGAATCATCGAGGATGTACTTGTCAAAGTAGATAAATTCATATTCCCTGTGGACTTTTTAGTGCTAGATATGGAGGAGGATAAAGACGTCTCTTTGATACTTGGGCGTCCATTCCTAGCTACGGGGAAGGCCTTAATATATGTGCAAAAGGGAGAGCTCACATTACGGGTTAATGATGAACATGTTTTATTTACTATCTATAAGGCACTTCAATTTCATGATGGTGTTGAGCAATGTAAATTTCATTGACGTAGTTAAATCTTGCATTGATGAGCATGCGGATCATACATTGTTTAGGGATAATTTAGAGTTTGGTTTGACACATTCATGTTCAACATCAAACATGACGATTGATTTTGATAACCAAGACTTATATGATTGCGTTTGTGATTTAGATAACATGCAGGAACTACCGAGGAGCGCAAGAGGCACGCACACGCAGAAAAACGTGCGGGAGTCCATTCTATAGGGACGCACAACCCGTGCTTTAGAGCACACCCAGGTCATGCGTATAGCCGAAGGAAAAGATGGAAAAGTCGATGAGAGCACGGCCCGTGCCTATGATTACGGGCAGCCCGTGCCTAAGGTTGAAGAAAAAGCTGGAAAGTCTGAAGACGGTATGGCCCGTGCTTCTGAGCACGGGCAGCCCATGCCTGTAACCGAGAAAAAAGACAAAAACCCTAAAGATGGCACGACCCATGCCCCTGAGCACGGGCAACCCGTGCGTCCATCCAAGGAGGCCACTTCGAATCCTGAACTCAAACCCTAGACCGAGCATCTCAAATATGCATTCGTTGGAGCGAATAACACAAGTCCGGTAATCGTATCATCTCTTTTAACTTCAGTTCAACTCGATAAATTGCTTAGGGTGTTAAGAAAACATAAGTCGGCGATAGGTTGGTCAATCTCTGATTTGAAAGGCATCAGTCCTTCGATTGTAAGGCATAAGATTAGAATGGAAGATGTCTATAAACCTTCGGTACAAAATCAAAGAAGATTAAACCCTATAATGCAAGAAGTCATTAGAAAAGAAGTTTTAAAATGGTTAGATGCTGGAATTATATATGCTATTTCTGATAGTTCTTGGGTAAGTCCGGTGCAAGTGGTACCGAAGAAAGGGGGGATGACGGTAGTTAGAAACAAAAGTGAAGAGCTTATTGCAACTAGAGTAGTTACTGGATGGCGTATTTGCATTGATTATAGGAAGTTAAATGATGCTACTCGAAAAGATCATTTTCCTCTTCCCTTTATTGATATGATGCTTGATCGTTTGGCGGGATATGATTATTATTGTTTTCTCGATGGTTATTCCGGGTATAATCAGATCATGATTACCCTGGAAGATCAAGAGAAAACGACCTTTACATGCCCCTATGGTACATTTGCATTTCGTAGAATGCCATTCGGACTTTGTAACGTGCCCGCAACTTTTCAGCGATGCATGATGGCTATCTTTCATGATTTCATTGAGAAAATAATGGAGGTTTTTATGGATGATTTTTCTATGTTTGGAGACTCATATGATCATTGCTTGGATAACCTTTCTCTAGTTTTGCAGAGATGCGAGGAGACTAATCTTGTTTTAAATTGGAAAAAGTGCCATTTCATGGTACGTGATGGCATTGTTTTAAGCCACCGAGTCTCTTCTGTAGGTTTGGAAGTTGATAGAGCGAAGGTCGTTGCAATTGAGAAACTCCCACCTCCAACAAACGAGAAGGCCATTAGAAGCTTTTTGGGGCACGCCGGATTCTACAGAAGGTTTATCCGTGACTTTTCTAAAACCACTAAACCTTTAAGTCAGTTATTAGAAAAAAGATACTGCTTTCAATTTCTCCGATTATTGCTTGCAGGCTTTTTAGATTCTGAAGAAGGCTTTGGTGACAGCACCAATTCTAGTAGTTCAGGATTGGAGTCAGCCCTTTGAGTTAATGTGTGATGCCAGCGACTTTGCAGTTGGGGCTGTTTTGGGTCAGAAAAGAGACAAGATGTTCAGATCCATCTACTATGTGAGCAGAACGTTAGACAGCGCCCAGCAAAACTACACCACCACTGAGAAGGAAATGCTGGCAATCGTGTTTGCATTCGATAAGTTCCGATCATACTTGATTGGAACTAAGACGATAGTCCACACCGACCACGCGGCGATCAAATATCTATTTGATAAGAAGGATGCCAAACCGAGACTGATTCGATGGATCATCTTGTTACAAGAATTCGATGTGGAGATTCGGGATAGAAAGGGCTGCGAGAATGTAGTAGCCGATCACTTGTCCAAACTGGAATACTAGGAGGAAAAAGAAGGCACAGAGGCAATTAAGGAGGAGTTCCCCGATCAACAACTTCTGATGTTACAAGCTAAATTCCCATGGTATGCAGATTTTGTTAATTATTTGGTTGCAGGGGTCTTGCCTCCGGATTTATCATCTTATCAAAAGAAGAAATTCCTCTATGATGTCAAGTTCTACATGTGGTACGACCCCTTGCTCTTTAAGAGGTGCACAGACACAATCATTCGACGATGTGTGCCTCAAGAAGAGTGGGAGGGAGTTCTACAACAGTGCCATTCTTCACCTTCCAGGGGACACTTCGGTCCGACACGTACGGCGGCAAAGGTATTGCAAAATGGTTTATACTGGCCTACGTTATCTAATGATTGCTATCTATTTGTACATCAGTGTGATAGGTGTCAGCGGATGGGGAACATCTCGAGGCGACATGAGATGCCCATGACCAATGTGATGGAGGTCGAGCTTTTTGATGTGTGGGGGATCGACTTCATGGGCCCCTTCCCATCTTCGTCGGGTTATCAATACATTCTACTTGCAGTGGAGTACGTATCTCGATGGGTTGAGGCGATTCCGGCACAGACCAATGATGCGCGAGTAGTGCTCAAATTCCTAAAGAAAAATATATTCACTCGATTTAGAACCCCAAGAGCTTTGATTAGCGACGGGAGGTCACACTTTGTGAATAAATTGATGAGCACTTTACTTGCGAAGTATGGGGTCAAGCACAAGGTGCCATTAGCATACCATCCGCAAGCAAACAAGCAAGCAGAGGTAGCCAATCGCGAGATTAAGCAGATTCTGGAGAAGACGGTAAATATAAATCGCAAGGATTGGGCCATGAAGTTAGATGATGCGTTGTGGGCATATCGGACTGCGTTCAAAACACCATTGGGTACATCACCGTATCAGTTAGTATTCGGGAAATCATGTCACTTGCCCGTAGAACTGGAGCATAAGGCGTTTTGGGCTGTGAAGAAGTTAAATTTTGACTTCCAAGCAGCGGGTGAGAAGAGGCTCTTGCACTTAAATGAGATGGAGGAATTCCGGGATGAAGTTTATGAAAATTCTTGGATTTACAAGGAGCGAACCAAAAGATGGCACGATCGAATGATAAAGAAGAGAGAGTTTTTACCGGGTGAACAAGTCCTTTTGTTTAACTCGCATCTTAAACTCTTTACGGGAAAACTTAAGTCTAGATGGTCGGGGCCGTTTGTGATAAAGAAGGTGTTAAATCCTCCGGGAATAGTGGAGTTGTTGAGCCGAGATGGGGAGACGTTCATGGTGAATGGCTAGAGGATCAAGCATTACCTGAGCCGGGATCAAAAGGAAGAGGTGACACGCCTCACTTTCCTAGAGCCGTGATCGAGTAAACAGGCGTCAAGCTATAGACGATAAATTTAGCGCTTGTTGGGAGGCAACCCAATGGTTTTGCTATTTTATTTCTTCTCATGTTTTCTTGGTTTGTTTTCTAAGTTAGGATTTAATTCCCAGATTTACAAGGAGCGAACCAAAAGATGGCACGATCGAATGATAAAGAAGAGGGAGTTTTTACCGGGTGAACAAGTCCTTTTGTTTAACTCGCGTCTTAAACTCTTTCCGAGAAAACTTAAGTCTAGATGGTCGGGGCCGTTTGTGATAAAGAAAGTGTTAAATCCTCCGAGAATAGTGGAGTTGTTGAGCCGAGATGGGGAGACGTTCATGGTGAATGGCCAGAGGATCAAGCATTACCTGAGCCGGGATCAAAAGGAAGAGGTGACACGCCTCACTTTGCTAGAGCCATGATCGAGTAAACAGGCGTCAAGCTATAGATGATAAATTTAGCGCTTGTTGGGAGGCAACCCAATGGTTTTGCTGTTTTATTTCTTCCCATGTTTTCTTGGTTTGTTTTTCCCTTTTCTAAGCTAGGATTTAATTGCTTTCATAGGATAGGATTTTCTTGTTTTTCCATAAAAAAAATTGAAAAAATCGAGCTGGAGTACGGTGCCCAGCACGGACAGGGCGTGCGCCATGCGCACGGCCTATGCTGGTACCAGCCCAAAGAATACAAGTTTTGGCACCCAGCACGGGCAGCCCGTGCCATATGGCATCGCCCGAGCTATGCCTAGATTTTGGGGTTGTAAGTTCGGCCCCTAGAACGGGCCGCCCGTTCCATAGGGCACGACCCATGCTCCCTTCCGCTGAAGCATACTAAAGACGGGCAGAGGGTCAGTTTTCTCACAAAAAATCAATCCTCTCTCGCGTGGACTTAGCAAGAACTCGATCCCCCCTCAATTTTTTCGAAAATCTCTCATAGATTATCACCCCAAATCACTTCTCACACTACTCTAACACGATTTACACCTGTGAAATTGCTTTAAAGCAATGATTTGGGGTAGAAAAGCACCTAGGGTTTCAAACTTCAACTCTTTTTCAATTCTCGGGATTTAAGGTATGAATTGCACTTTTTATTTCGAATTTCTTGAGGATTATGGATTAGGGTTGCTATATGATGCTTGTTTGATACTTTTGCCATGTATTTGATTGAAATTTTCTATTGGGCATTTTATCGAACACCTTGTGGGTTGTTGAATTAGGATGATTTTGGTTGATTGCTTGATGAATTATACATGAGCTCGATTGTTTATGGTGTTAGTGACTAGGAATCTCTACAATTATATTGTTGTTTGGGCTTGGAGGCTTAATTGTGAATTGAATTGTTGAGATGAGATACTATGCCTTACGTTAATTGTTGTATGTAATTTATCGTTTGTTTTACTTAGCACGTACGGATTCTCACAATTGCTTTGCCAGGTACTCATTCAAACAAATGGATGAACCACAGAACCAAAGAGGTCGGGGTGGACGTCTAAGGAGACCCGCTCGGGAGGTTGATCCAAATAGCTACTTAGCTTATGGATTCACCTTCACAGAGCCAGAATTAATGGAAAAATGGAATCGGCTGATCACTCATAATTTCACGCCCACACGCTATGCTAACGATGAGTGTACCCGAGCCCTTGGGATACATGAGGAGGTGTGGCTCATGTTTGAACGAGTGGGATGGACCGCCATCATGCAAGGGCGGTGGCCGACATTCAAAACACTCGCCCTTGAGTTCTTGAGCACTGTGCAAGTTACGGAGACTTGAGCCAGAAACGAACCTCAGAAAATCCATTTCAGATTGGGCAACGTATGGAGAAACGTCACTATCACCGAACTGAACCAGATTTTTGGGGTACCATCAGACGCCCTGTACCAGACCGCTGCAAATTATAACTCACATGAATTTTGGCGAGTGTTGACTGAAACCCCAGAAACTGGCCTAATGCAATACGCGACGCGCACATCCAAGGCCTCGGCACTCCGCAACCCCGTATTCTGTTACATCCAAAAGGTGACGGCCCATTCAGTGTTCGCTCGGTACAATAACGGGGGTATGCAAGCGAGAGAGCTATACCTACTATGTGTAAGTCCAAGCGGCTACGATAATCTAGAGGGGGGGTGAATAGATTATCTCCATCTTTTCGATTATGCCCTCTTTTTCGAAACAATTACGCCAAGACAATAATAAAGGTACGGGAAGTAAACAACACGCGTCGATTTAAAGAGGTTCAACCCACCTAGGGCCTAATCCTCTACCACCCCAGTATATCCGGGATGGATTTCAAAAAGAAAAAGAATTTTATTAATTACCACAATTAATACAAATTCAACTTACAACACCTTGAAGAGCACCACACTCTTCTTCAACACCACCTTTGGAGATTACCACAATCTCCCTTTGAAGATTACCACAATCTTCTTTCAACGGCACCTTTGAAGATCACCACAATCTTCAATCTTGAAAAATACCAAATTCTTCAACACCTCAAGAGCACCACACTCTTGAAATACCTATCACCTAGATCACCCAAGTGTATTCTTTCCACAAGAATACTCACAAGGATGTCTTGTGTTGAATGAGGACAAAAATCAAGATTACAACTCAATAATGAATATTACAATTTGAGTGCAAGTGTAATCAAGAAATAAAGCCTAGACCTCAAGATGTGAAAGTGAAATCCTTAGGCTATAAATACAACAAGAGTGTTGAATATGAAAGCTTGGAAATTTGCAGATTTCTTGTTGTGAATTTGCTTGTGTTGTTATTGCTTGTGTCTTCAATTCATCCTCTATTTATAGGGAAGTCTTCACCAATATAGGCTCCCAACATAGGCTCCTTCTTCTTCACTTTTGTCTACAAAAAGAGGGTCACAAGATGTAGAAATATTGTACAAAATAGAAAAGCAAATCTTGTTGTCACAGATTGCAACGGTTGGAATTTTGCTGTCACAAAATAGCATAGGGCGACCGGTTGCCCTGTTGAAGATTTCGACCGTTTGAAAAAAATAGTGCGATCCAGGTAGGGGTTGCAGGGGGGTGCGACCGGTCAAGGTGGGGTGGTGACCGGCCGTCCCAAAAGTGCGACCGGTCGACCTCACCCTTGACCGGTCCCCTCCCTCTTTTTTCAAGACCTGTAAGTTCTGTTTCGTGTTTTCTTTCCTTCAGGTACAGGTCGACCATTTGGGCGACCGGTCGACCTCCCCTTTGAAATGTTGTCCGATTTTTTTCAAAAATAAACTTCAAAAAAATACTCCAAAAAATTAGTAAAAACATTTTAAATCATTTGGGAGTATTTAGACAACATTTATAAACATAGTTTTGGTGTAAAAACCAATTTAAACAAAACCATCAAAAGTGTTGTCCAATTTTTATCAAATTAAAAACTCTAAGAAATACTCCAAAAATTAGTAAAAACATTTTAAATCATTTAGGAGTATTTGGACAACATATGAAAACTTTGTTTTGGTACAAAATCTACTAAAACAAAATCATCAAAATCTTGATAAAAACATTTATCTAACAAACTCCCCTTTTTTGATGATTACAAACCAAAACAATTTTAGAAGGTCGATTTTAAAACAAAACAAATTTTCCGGTCTTAAAACAACAATCAATAACAAACAAGATACATCATAAGTACAAGCACACAAGGATAGGAGCAAAGATTTTTCAAAATCATTTTTGCACAAGCTCCCCCTATCAACATGCATATAAAGAACATGTATACAAGCAACAACTAAAAGCTAAAAGCTTAGCTTTCACAACTTAAGCTTGAATTCCATGAGCTTATAAGCTCCCCTGTCACAAAACATCATTAGTCAAGCATAAAAGTCCACAATACATCAAATGGACTAAGTATTGTTCACAGCTTATGACTTTCAAGAGCCCTAGCTTATAGCTTTTCTTGCAAGCTTATTTTCGCTTCTTTGAGCGTATGAGCATTTTTCCTGTTTCTCCCCCTTTGGAATCATCAAAAAGAATGCTAGCACGATAAAAACATCATAAATTCATATCAAAGTGCGCAAATTTATCGATTTATCGAGCTTATTGAAAATTGAAGCTTAAATTCCAAATAAAAGGGAAAAGTTGATCAATTGACTTGCAAAAGCTCATTTGATTGATAAAACATGATCGCTATAAACTTATATGACTTTTCAAATCGAGAGAATCACGTAGGTGATGATTTTTTCATTGAAACATTTTGTCGAACACTTGGCGTGCGTCGAATAAAACTAGAAGTATATAACGCCTTTGAAATTCATTTAAGCCAAAAATTTTCATCACCAATTCAGTTCAAACAACATTCAATACATCATAAATATTAAGCTCATCACATTCATATGAAACTAGCATCAAGAATTTTGCAAATAAGTCAAAATCTCAAGGGTTCAACCCAATTGAGCAAATGGAGTAGAATTCTTACCATTTGATCGGAAAAGATGAGCCATAATGATGATAATCATGATATATAATATCCATATTGTGAAAAAGATGCATGAAAACCATTTTTGAATGAAATATGTGAAAATTTGGCAAAGGGGACGAAAAATGGCCAAAATATGTTAAAGTTGCGAATGCTGAAGACAGAACCATTTTAATCCAAGAAATGGCTTAGGGCTACCGGTCGAGGGCGAGGGCGACCGGTCGACGTTGAGGGCGACTGGTTGCCCTCAACCCTTTCAGCCTACTGTCTGTCAGTTTTTCCAAAATCCGAATTTTCAACCAAAAATCCGATTTTTCGCCCCTAAGTTTTAAAAACGTGCAAAATGCAAACATAGACCTCATTCAATATACATTATGTCATAATCAAGCTCGAAATGAGGTGAAAAGACTCGGCGGTAAATGAACAAATGTCTGCGAGTTAACTTTGAGACGGAATTAAACACATCTCAAGTTTTTGTTAAAAAAAAAATACAATCCCTTAAAAAGATATCAAATCTCAATATGTTTAGTTCGATTATGACGAACCATATTTTGAGAAATTGTTAACACCGAACTTGTTATCCCGGAAAAATAAGAACGTTTTACTACTTTGGATACAACAAGTCATAAGAAGAAGTGCCTTTTAAATATTTGAAAATTTCTTTTAACGGCACTTTAATGAGATTCGTTGGGATAGTTTTTGAAATCGAGCATATAGACATAAGGCATATAAAATGTCGAGTCTATGGGAATTATACAAGAAAACATACCTTGAATTTGTTTGTCGGCCGATATGCCTTTCTCAACCTTTGTCGATCTTTAGCCATAGAGGTTGAGATGGTTCTTCTTTCTTCAATGCTTAACTCCTTCAAGAGTTCTTTTGAAATATAGCCATCTTCTTGGTCCAAGCAAGAAATTGAGCTCCCCCATCATACTTATCTCAAGCTCACCTAGCATTGACTTGGAAAAAATATCTTCTTTTTGAAAATACCTTCGAGCTACTAACCTCGCCTTAGTTCGACCAATGTTGCCTTGGTCATCGAGTTTGTTCCGGAATACCCTTTTTGTCTTCTTCATCACTATCACCACAGGGCATCCAATTGATCTAAGGTGTTCATAATATTTTGAGGTAACTAATATTTGGAGTACTTCATTTCTCATCTACACAACTTAACAAACTCATTAACGGCATCGCTTAAATAAGCAAGAAAAAATATCCCAAGTGTAAAAACATGCATCAATCATTAATCACAAAATATCTTGCATAAGAGCATAGTAGAAATAGACACTATATATATAGACCATGAAGCAAGAAATACATACTATGCATTTAGAAGATCATCAAGAGTCTACTAAATCATGCAAGTTCAAATAAGCTTAAGAAGGCTACAAAAGGTCTCTTTTGAAATTTGAAAATCCGATAGCATATAGTTGAGACCTCATTTAAAAGAAGTATTTGAACAAGAGTTGACAAAGCAAATATGTGCAATCAATTATCGAATAGTGCCTTTCAAAAAATCCTCTTAATGACACTTGTATGAAATACTATGAAAAACAAGCACATAGGCACATGACAATACATATATCGAGTCTATAAGAGTAAGAATAACACAAGTAAACGTACCTCGATAACTAATGCCTTTCTTGACAATTATGGCCATTTGTGAAAATATGTAAATCCTACACAATTCTTAAAACAAATCTAGCACAAATCATAATGATAAAAGTGTAGGCAACAAGATATCACAAGTAGGCTCATGCCATAAAAATCCATAAGAGATGATAACACACTATAGTCTACAAAAGTGCACAAGAGTTTTAAAGACATCATATAAGGTCTTCTTTTTCAAAAATATTTTAAAAGCACAAATATATATTGAAGACCTTAATTAAAAAATAAATACTTGAAAACTCATTTTCAATTAAGACACAAATAAAAACATGCATAATAACAAAATAAAATGCATATTTAAATGGGGAGATACGGGTTACCAATTACGCCATTTCCATGGGTTGTGTCGTTCCCATTATTGATGATATCTTCCCCTTTGAAAATCTTCATGTTGATGGTGGATTCTCCGATTACTCCATCTCCAAGGATTATATCCTTTCCTTTGTTGATAATATTTCCTTCTTGGAAATTCATTTTGGTGGTGTCTTCTTCTTTGATCAAATGAGATGGTCATTTGATGTCTTCTTGGCGGTATGTATTTTCCTCGATTATTATTCCGCCGGGTACTTAATATGACATTGTTTTGTGGTACCCTCAAGTGTTTGGGTCCTTTGGAATTAGCTTTGAGACTTTTAGGTCTCCAATAATAATTAGAGCTATTTCTAGCCCGACAAGTATTAACCGTGTGACCCGTTTTACCACAATAAAAACAAGTAGTAATTTTGGGAGCATAATGACCAACATGCATAGGGACTTGATTTCTTTTCACATAATTAACAACACTAGGTTTATGATCAAGTCCTTGTTTCAAATTATCACAACTATGAACATCAATAATATCGGTCATTTTATCGGTACTCAAGTTGGATTTTGATAAATCAGTTTTCATGCAGTTAACATCCTTAACAAGAGTACTATTTTCTTTTTCAAGGTTTCTAACCTTGTCAAGTGTGGTGGTGTGATCACATGAAAGTGATTCATAAGAGGAAAATAAATTATCCTTATCAATTTTTAAAATATTGAATTTCTTTTTCAAATTTTTGTATTTAACAAGTAAACTTTGGAATTCATTTTGAAGCTCATCAAAATCATTTTGCAAATCACTATAATCATTTTGTATTTCATTATCATAAGAAGTGGAGGGTTTTGAACTTACCTCGTTTTCTTCTTCGAAGCCCATAAGACATCGTTTGTTTTCATCGACGTCGGAAGTTGTAGGAAGCTCATCCCATGTTGGGTTTGTATCCATTTGAGAAGTAGATGCTTTTGAGTGGCTCCTTGCATTTGCATATACTTCTTCTAATTTTCTCCATACTTCATGTGCCGATTTAATTCCTACAATATGATTATATTCCAAAATGGTAAGTGAACAATACAAAATATTAAGAGCTTTACCATTTAAAGAGATGATTTTCTTTTCTTCATAATTGAGCTCTTTGAGGCCTTTGTGTAGTGTGTCCATCATTGGAATGGATTCTTCATTTACGACCGTGTTCCAAATATCGAACCCGCAACTTGGTAGATAGCATTCCATTCTTTCTTTCCAAAATGTAAAATTTTTGGAATCGAATAGTGGTGGCTTGGTGGTGGAGGCGTCGGTAAGGTAGACTTCGTTCGTAGCCGATGATCGTTCCTCTTTACTCGCGATGTGGAACGAGCTTGCCAAAGAGTTTGGCTCTGATACCACTTGTAAGTCCAAGCGGCTACGATAATCTAGAGGGAGGGTGAATAGATTATCTCCATCTTTTCGATTATGCCCTCTTTTTCGAAACAATTACGCCAAGACAATAATAAAGGTGCGGGAAGTAAATAACACGCGTCGATTTAAAGAGGTTCAACCCACCTAGGGCCTAATCCTCTACCACCTCAGTATATCCGGGATGGATTTCAAAAAGAAAAAGAATTTTATTAATTACCGCAATTAATACAAATTCAACTTACAACACCTTGAAGAGCACCACACTCTTCTTCAACACCACCTTTGGAGATTACCACAATCTCCCTTTGAAGATTACCACAATCTTCTTTCAACGGCACCTTTGAAGATCACCACAATCTTCAATCTTGAAAAATACCAAATTCTTCAACACCTCAAGAGCACCACACTCTTGAAACACCTATCACCTAGATCACCCAAGTGTATTCTTTCCACAAGAATACTCACAAGGATGTCTTGTGTTGAATGATGACAAAAATCAAGATTACAACTCAATAATGAATATTACAATTTGAGTGCAAGTGTAATCAAGAAATAAAGCCTAGACCTCAAGATGTGAAAGTAAAATCCTTAGGCTATAAATACAACAAGAGTGTTGAATATGAAAGCTTGGAAATTTGCAGATTTCTTGTTGTGAATTTGCTTGTGTTGTTATTGCTTGTGTCTTCAATTCATCCTCTATTTATAGGGAAGTCTTCACCAACATGCTCCCAACATAGGCTCCTTCTTCTTCACTTTTGTCTACAAAAAGAGGATCACAAGATGTAGAAATATTGTACAAAATAGAAAAGCAAATCTTGTTGTCACAGATTGCAACGGTTGGAATTTTGTTGTCACAAAATAGCATAGGGCGACCGGTTTCCCTGTTGAAGATTTCGACCGTTTGAAAAAAATAGTGTGATCCAGGTAGGGGTTGCAGGGGGGTGCGACCGGTCAAGGTGGGGTGCGACCGGTCGCCCTAGGGTGCGACCGGTCGACCTCACCCTTGACCGGTCCCCCTCCCTCTTTTTTCAAGACCTGTAAGTTCATTTCGTGTTTTCTTTCCTTGCAGTGCAATGTCGACCATTTGGGCGACCAGTCGACCTCCCCTTTGAAATGTTGTCCGATTTTTTTCAAAACTAAACTTCAAGAAATACTTCAAAAAATTAGTAAAAACATTTTAAATCATTTGGGAGTATTTAGACAACATTTATAAACATAGTTTTGGTGTAAAAACCAATTTAAACAAAACCATCAAAAGTGTTGTCCAATTTTTATCAAATTAAAAACTCTAAGAAATACTCCAAAAATTAGTAAAAATATTTTAAATCATTTAGGAGTATTTGGACAACATATGAAAACATTGTTTTGGTATAAAATCTTATTAAAACAAAATCATCAAAATCTTGATAAAAACATTTATCTAACACTATGGTGTATGCTCACCCGCATCCCTTATAATATGGCGGCATACTTTGTGGAACACGCCGTTTACATATCTCAGCAGGAAGCGGGGATAATATTAATTGGGGGAATGATCACCCCCATTTCTCAACATTTTTGGGTTGACATGAGCCGCATGGAGCCGGTAGAGGGCAGCCGAAGCATCAACATGAGCGCCCTCCGCACCATGAAGATCATAACTGAAGAGGAGAACATCCTCTGTTTTTCAAGAAAAAGTCGGCCCCGCCTTCCTCCCTAACCCACTGTTTCTTGTGGTGGACAATCAAATTAATCAAGCATCAGACTCTAAGGCTCATATCAGGGCCATGGATGGCCTGACTGCACGAAAAATGAGGAGGGTAGCAGGGTTACCCGATGAAGAAGATTTGGTGATGGAGGCGAGGGAGTACGATCGCCATGAGAGGGGTTTCGAGCAGGACTTCCCGCAGGGGCGGCCCGACATTCCAGAGAGCTCTCACTAAGGTGAGGAGCGTGGGGGACATTATGATCAGGATAGATTCTATGATCTTGAGGAGAGCATGCGATAACATAGGGACGACTTCCGGATCCACCAGGATAAGTTCCGAGCTTTCCAAGCAGGGTAGGAACAAAGGCATCAGGCCCAGGAGCAAAGGTACCAAGCCCAGGACTTGTGGTACCAAACTCAAGAGCAGCGGGAGTTGGAGATATTGCAGACATTGCATCAAATTGAAAATTGGCATATCTCCCAGGGCCACATTCCGCCGCCACCCCCACAGTAATCCAGGTCCTATCCACACTTTTCCTTGAAATTCTACCTTTTCTTCTATGCGCTATAATTTCATTCAAGTTTGGGAGGAGAGGTAGTATATTTTTTGAAGGGTGTGGCGTTTTGCATTCATGTAGTTGCATTTAGAGCATGTAGTATGCATTGCATTAGTTGTTTTTGATTATTTTAGCACATTTATTTCTTTAGCACGTTTATTGTTTTCTTAGTTGTTTAGGGAGTGAGTTGACCGCTATTGTGTGTTTGTTGATCTTGGGAGCATGTGTTGAGCAGTTTATGTTGTTTTGAATTGGGTGTTGAGCGTGAGTTGACTGGGTTGAGAATAATTAATATGGAGCATGTGATTATTGGGATCATGGTTAAAATACTTGGAATTATGCACTTACAAGCCTGTGAGCTTTTTGAGCCTCTATTGCTTTCATATTATGCAGTCTTGTTAGTTGATTGAGTGTGTCATTCATGTTGTTTTGAATTCTAGAACTTGCTCTGGTATCCCTGTCAAGGTCACATGTTGTATGCATTCATGAAAATGATTTTAGGCCATTTTTGTTAAGCCTTTCAAGCCTTTTTGCCTACCTTATGGATTTGATTTCCCTAGTTAGCCAATTTGAGCCTATTGCCTGATTTTTTGATAGCCACATTTCAAGCCTTAGAACTTAATTTGATATATTTGTTACCCTAATCTTGAGCGTATAGCATTGAGTAAGGGGATTGAATAGGTTGAATGAAAGGGTATCGAGAAGTTAGAAAATAGTGTAAATGTTGGGTGATTGGGAATAAAAGAAGAAAATGAGGAGAAAGGAGGATACTCACAAAAGAGTCGGAAAAAAAATTCAAAAAAAAAACGATTGAAAAAGTGAGACGGCAGTACGAAAAATAGGCTGGAAATTGTGATGTAAGGTGAAGAATGATTCGAATGAAAAAGAAGGGAGAAATAGAGAGGTAATAGGATATAAGGCGATTGGGAGTGGATACTTGATTCGTATTAGAATAACTGTAGAGAAAAACGATGTGCTTACCAATCTATACGCTTGAGTTGAGTCACTTTATCCATATTTCCTTACCCTAACCAAAGAGCCTTCATTACAACCATAAGCAAAGTCCTTTCTGATTTGTGAATTGCATACAAACGAGTGGCGGAGATGTGAGACGATTTGCAAGCATATGGTAATTCTTCAACATTGATGTGACTTGAGCGAATACATGTCCCTTATTATTCTAGTGAGTAGAGTATACGCTTTATCCCTCACAGGCATGATTTGAAGTGTTTTACCATGTTTTTAATAGATTTGTGCTCCGTGTTAGATATTTGAAACTTGGTTGGTTTGTGCTTGATGTCTATAGATAAATGACATGAATTGTGATGCAGTGTTCTTGAGTTGCTCTTTTTTACCCCATTTGTGTTGTCTTGTTTATAAAGTGTTGACCGGGACTGTCAACAGTTTAAGTTTGGGGGTTTGATTGACATGTATTTTGCATGTATTTTGGGTTTAATATTGGCTAGAATGTGTGGATATGCATGCATTATATGAGTAAATAGGGTTTTATTCCTATTTTGTGGAAAAGGATTACGCTTTGCTCGTTTTGTAGGAATTTATCGATAATTGTAGCATTTTGGCAACAATTCGGAGCATTGCAACCGCCAATACTTGACATGATAGACGAAGTTTGGAGTCGAATCAAGAAGAAGTCAGACAAACCGGGCGAAAAACGGAAGAAAAAGGCCAAGTGCTAGTTGCTACAGGTGAGCACGGGCAGGGCGTGCTCCCTAGCACGGCCCGTGCTCAACCTATAACTGAAGACTCTGAGTTCGGCTACCAGCAAGGGCAACCTGTGCCATCTGGCATGGCACGTGCCTCCTGCAGACTTCTGAACAATCCATGCGGCACCCAGCATGGGCTGGGTGTGCCATATAGCATAGCCCATGCTCCTCTGCGGGAAAAACATAATTTGATTCGTTTTCAACTAGGTTTTGACCCAAATGAAGTACAAATAGACACGGGGCGGCCACAAACAGGATCACGCTGATTTTTACCCTAGAAAGCAGAGAAAAGAGCAATTTCCCACCGGAGATTCGGAGAGATCGATCAAGACCGCAACCACACCTTCGAGGATTGAAGATAGATCGAGAGATCGTCATCATCCCCGAGTTCACTCATTCCATAGTATCATTATTTTCAATTAGTTCAGACATGAACTTTAATAATTTGTCTATGGATTATTTCTTTTCTATGTCTGGCTAAACACTTTGTGATTCCCGAGTTTAGGAGTAGGTTAATGGATACTTTTATTTGATAATTCATTGCAATCAAAGTTAATGTTTTCCAACTCTATTCAAGTACTTTGCTTTAATTCTTGTTTTATCAAAAAGCTTTTGGTTTAACTTGTTTTGATATATTGATTCATAATTCGAACAGATGAGTTTCAATATTAGATCTATGAGTACTTGACATGAATAGCTTGCATGATTGAGAAGTCTGTGAATATTCATGAGGCCTTTTAATCTTTTGATCTTTTGGGAGTTGGATATCTCATGTTGAGTAGAGATGCTAGCATACATATTCCAATCAACGCTTTTACATACATCTCGAGAGAGGGTAAATTACTTTTGTGATTGGTCTATAGAGAAGAATACATTTAACTTTGGTTTGATTAATCTGATAATAAAAGGAGATATTAACTGAAACCATAACCCATGAATCCATTCATTCATACTTGATCTTTTAATCAACTTTTTGCTTTGTTATTCTAGGATATTTTTCTGCTTTAGTTTTAATTAAACCAATCCATCTCAAATTCGATCATCTAGATAAAAATAAGGGCTATTATAATCCAGTACTTAGTACATTAATTTATAGTCCCTGTGGATTCGACCTTGCTAACCTTATCCTATAAATTGCACCGTACACTTGCGGTGAAGCTAAAAAATAAGGAGAACACCTTCATCTTCTAACTTGATGAATCCTTCTTGTTGAGGCACTCCTAGAAGATTATTTCTTGAAGAATTAAGAAGACCTAGACTTGACTCCAATCTTGAAGAAAGAAAAACAAATTTTAAGACTACTTGAGGACATTAAGGTAAGTAGTAGCCATTTGGTCTTAGTATATTTCTTTGCACTTGATTTTAACACCAAAATATGGTTTGGATGCCATAGAGGCTGACCTTCAAGAGCTTGATTCAAGAAGTTGTTACAAGAAAGAAGACTTCATTTTAGATCACAACCCGAAAAACTACTACGAGGTGGGTGAAAAATTTTTCTACACAAATGCATCATTCTTTTTACTAGATCATACAAGTGCATGTTCATGTGATAATATGAAATTTTATAAATTAAAGCAAGTATTTATGAGATTTATGTTTTCGTGAAATTTTGAGAAAATAAAAAGATGAGTATGATATTCTTTCTTGCATAAAATGTTGATAAAATTTCTCATCATTATGCTTTTATGATTTATGATTCTATGAATGTTAAAATATGTCTTAGAAATATTTAATATGAGTTTTTATATATTATTGAAATTCTGGACTTGTAACTTGAACAAGAAAATCGAAGCTTGGGTTGTTTTTGTAATTATTGTGAAATATGAGGCAAAAAGTGTAAATATTAAATATTGTGAATGCCACCTCTGGAAATTTGAAATATTGAACCCAAGACCCTGTAAATTTATATATAAAATGACTTGAAAGATTGGGACCCCTTCCAGGCAAGAAAACACAATAATGAATAAGTTTGACATCAAAATATAAAATTGTAAACTTTAAAGGATCAAAACTGTAATTGTCAAAATTTGGGCAGTCAAGGTGCCTCAATTTTTTTTTGACTTATTTATTATAGTATTTTGCACCTTTAGTAAAAATTTCATAAGAATCCGACTTGAAACGAACCTTTAACGACAAAAAGTCACTTTTGGGCCAAAATATAATTTCTAAAAATGAGGTACCTAACTTGCGAATTTTTCAAAACTGTTTTAACCACAACTTATTATTGTCCTAAGAAGTATTTAAAAATTAGAATCACCTCAAAAACCTTTCTGATTTAAGAGTTACCTAATTTTAAAATTTGTCCCGAGTCTCTGAAACTAGAAGGCGAATCTGCAAATTTTAAAAAATCTGTCCCGAGTCTCTGAAAAATATAACTCTCTGGGAATTTAATTTTTTTAAATCTACTTTACCCATGAATTGAAACTTATCGAATTTTAGAACCCGGTAAGAAAATATTCTCCTTAGTAAAAATAATTTTTATTTTTAAAATTTGCTAAGGACTTTGAAGTTGATATTTTCTAACTCGGTTACCTTATAAATATTTTAAGAGATGTTTTCATACTTATCTAACAAAAATATCGAGCTTGAACATAATGCACCGAACCAAACATTAAAACCGGCTAGATTATCCGCCCGATAACTAGACTACGAGTTTTATTTTTAAAAAAAATATCGGATGTTGTGTGACTTGTTAGAAAAATGTTTTTATCTTGATTTTGATGATTTTTCTTAAATGGATTTTTACACCAAAACAATGTCCCCAAATGTTGTCCAAATACTCTAAATTGATTTAAATGATTTTACATATTTTTTGGAGTGTTTCTTGAAGTTTATTTTTGACAAAAATTGATCAACACTTCTATTTGGAGGTCAACCGGTTGCCCTAGAGGGCAACCCGTGCTTGAAAGTTTCAAATCGAAATAGAAACAAAACAGAGGCCAAAACAGGTTTGGCCAACCGGTCGACCTCAGGTCCACCGGTGCCTGAGATGTCTTGTATTTCTCAAATTCTTCTCTCTTTCATTTTTGGTTGGGGCTGACCGGTCTGAGGGGTGGTCGACCGGTCGAAGCCCTGGGCGATGGTCCAACCCCCCTGGACCGGTCCAAGCCCCTGACTAATTAGATCAAATCTCAGATTAACTTTTTAAACGTTCGAAATTTCAATAGGTTAACCGGTCGAGTTATGATTTTTGACAGCAACATTCTATCCGTTGTTGAGCCATTATCTGTCATGATCTGCTTTACATTTCTTAATTATTTTTGTAGATCTTTTGATCCTTCTTTTGTAGACAAAAGTGAAGATGAATGAGCCTATGTTGGAGATCCAATCTTGAAGATTCTCCTATAAATAGATGAAGGCTTTGAAGGATCAAAAATAACAACACAAGCATTCAAACAACAAGAAAATTTTCAGCAAACTTCTTATTCTCTCTTGGCATAATTCTTGTTTTTTTTTAAGCTTAGTTTTACACTTGCACATCTTGAGTATTAACTTTTCTTCTTGATTACACTTGCACTTTTGAGTTGTAATATTTTTCAAACCAAGTGTAATCTTGATTGTAACTTTCAATCATCCAAAACAAGACATCCTTGTTAGTGTTTTTGTGGTAATAACACACTTGGGTGATTTTAGGTGTTGAAGAGTGTAGTACTCTTCATTGTTGTGAGAAGATTGTGGTAATTTTCATAGGTAGTGTTGTAAGAAGAGTGGGGTGTTCTTCAAGGTAAAGGTTTGTAATTGTTTGATATCAATAAAACTTTTTTCTTTTTCGAAATCCATTCCGGACATAGAGGATTATGCCCTAGATGGGTTGAACCTCTATAAATCATCGAGAGTTGTTTCCATTCCCACACTTTCATTTTTGTTATCATTCGTACATTCGAAAAAGAGGGCAAAAATCAGAAAATCGTGATAATCTATTCATCCCCCTCTAGATTATCGTAGCCACTTGGACTAGCAAGTGGTGTCAGAGCCAAACTCTTTGGCAAACTCGTTTAATCTTTGCGAGTAAAGAGGAGATTCATGGCTACGAATGAAAGCTACCTCACCACCGTCGCCTCCACCAACAAGCCACCACTCTTCGATCCCAACAATTATGCCTTTTGGAAGGATCAGATGGAATGCTTCCTACAAGGGTGCGGATTTGATATTTTGGATGCAGTCATCGAAGGAATTGCTCAACCAACAAAGAAGAGAACAACTCTGAAAGATTCAAAATAGCTCGTGGATAGCGGGTGTTCACGCCATATGACCGGAAGAAGAGAACTTTTTACCAACATCAAGCTGCAAGAAGAAGGGATGGTCATGTTTGGGAATAGCAAAGGAAGAATTCTTGGAAATGGAGAAATTGGTAACTCTTCTTTCTCTCTTAGTAGTGTTTTATTAGTTGAAGGACTGTAATTCAATTTGATAAGAGCCAACTTTGTGATTCTAATTATGATGTTATTTTTAATAAAGAAAAATGCCTTATTCTCAAAATTGATAAAATTATTTGTGAAGCAAGTAGCAAAGACAATCTGTACAAAATTTGCACAAGTGATTTGGTTGTCAAATTGTTTCTTGTCTTGTCACCCATAATGATTTAACAAATTTATGGCATAGGTGACTTAGACATGTTGGATACAAAAATTTGCAAGAGATTTACAAAAACCAACATGTTAAAGGACTACCCAAATTAAATTTTGAAAACCTTGGCTTATTTGTCACTTGTCAAAAGAACAAATTAGTTAGAAGTAGTTTTAAGCCCAAAATGAAATTTCCACAATCAAGCCTCTACAATTACTTCATCATGATTTGTATGGGGGTATTGGCACCAAAAGTTTAAGTGAAAAATATTATACATACACCACAACAAAATGGAGTAGCCGAAAGAAAAATCGGACTCTTCAAGAAATGAGTCGGTCCATGCTCAATGAATTCTCTATTCCAAAATATTTTTGGGCCAAAGCCATCAACACCGCTTGCTATGTCATAAATCGGGTATATCTTCGTCCTAAGTTAAATAAAACTCCTTAAGAGCTTTAGAAAGGAAGAACTCCAAATATTAGTTATTTCGAAATACTTGGTTGCAAGTGTTTTATTTTGAATACCAAGGATCAATTAGACAAACTTGATCCCAAAGCCAATGAAGGAATTTTTATGTGGTATTCGACTAAGAGTAAGGCATATCAGGTTTATAACAAAACGAGCAATGTGGTCGAGGAATCCATTCATGTTAAATTCAATAAAGTCTCGGGTGTGGAAAGAATACCCAATGGTGAAAGTGATGAAGAAGATGATATTGAGCCAATTGTTCCAAATATTGTTCAAAGTGATCAACCTTCCACATCAAATGATCAACCTTCAACTTCCAATGTTCCACAAGAAGATAAAGGTGACAACTCGGATCTTCCCATGGCATTAAAATTCAAAGGAGATCATCCAAAAGACTTCATAATTGGGGATCCTCTAGACAAAGTTATGACTGGAAGGAAATTTTCTGAGAAAGCTTTTATTTCTCAAAAGGAGCCAATATATGCAAATGAAGCCATTGAAGATGAAAATTAGTTTCTAGAAATGCAAGAAGAGTTGGATCAATTCGAAAGGAATAATGTTTGGGAATTGGTACCTTATCCTCCATCACAAACTATAATTGATACAAAATGGGTATTCCAAAATAAGCTCGACGACCAAGGCAACATCGTTCAAAACAAGGCAAGGTTAGTGGCTCAATGGTATTGTCAAGAATAATGTATTGATCATAATGAAATATTTGCACCCATAGCATGTTTAGAAGCTATTCGAATTTTACTTGCCTATTCTTGTTTTAAAATTTTCAAGCTTTACCAAATGGATGTTAAATCCGCCTTTTTAAATGGTTTTATTCAGGAAGAAGCCTATGTAAAACAATCTCCGGGGTTTGAAAAATTTTCAAGGCCAAATGATATTTACAAACTTAAAAAAGCCTTATATGGTTTAAAACAAGCACTCCGAGCATTGAATGATAGACTTAACTATTTTCTTTTACAAAATGGATTTTCAAGAGATAAAGTTGATACTACTCTTTGTTTTTTAAAAAGGGCAATATTGTATATTAGTACAAATTTAAGTTGATGACATTATATTTGGTGCTACTAATGAGTTTATTTGTAAGAAATTTTCTAAACTCATGCAAGGTGAATTTGAAATGAACATGATGGAAGAACTCAACTTCTTTCTTGAACTTCAAATAAAACAATGTCAAGAAGGCATCTATATATCCCAATCCAAGTATACTTTGAAGAATGAAGGACCGTTGCTACCCCGATGTCAACAAATATCAAGTTCGACAAAGATGAGAAAGGTAAACCGGTAGATCAAAAACAATATCGAGGTATGATTGGTAGTTTACGTTATTTAACTGCAAGTAGACCCGGTATTCTTCTTGTCGTGTGCCTATGTGCTTGATTTCTAAGCAATCCCAAAGAATCTCATTTAAGTGTCGTTAAAAGAATTTTTCGATATTTAAAAGGCACTACTTCTTATGGCTTGTTTTATCTAAAGAATGAATTTTTTTCTTTAAAAGGATATAGTGATTCGGATTATGCAGGAAATATTGATGATCGTAAAAGTACTTCTGGATCATGTCAATTTTTAGATGATTGCCTAGTATCTTGGTTTTCTAAGAAAGTCTGAGTCCCTTTTTTTGCTGTCTATAATCCCTTCCTAGTAAAACGCGGCGTGTTCGAATTCTGATCGCTTTTACGCGCCTTGTCTTACTTGAGAATGCACTGCTGCAAGTTTGCTATCTCTTTATAATAAGTTTCTGCTGCTGCCAAAAAGTACCTTGGCATACCTAAGGTGGAAGGAGAGTTTTGAGGTGTGCTGGCCGCTTCATTTTCAAGAGATTTACTATGAAGACCGATCTACGAGAGGAGCTGATAGATGAGTAGGATTTCCCTTTCGATTCACGAAATGTGATCTGGGATACGATGGGAGTTTGCGTGCCTCGGTAGGAAAGATATGGGTATAGCACAAGATTGCCAAAGCCGAATATATTTCCGCAACTTTTTGTTGTACTCAACTTCTTTGGATGAAACAAACTTTAGTGGATTATAAATGTTCTTTCGAAAATATTCCTATTTTTTGTGACAATACATCCGCTATTAATATTTCACAAAATTCGGTTCATCATAACCGAACAAATCATATTGAGGTTCGACACCATTTTTTGAGAGATTGTGTTTCTAAACAAAAAATTGAGATATGCTTTGTTGCGTCTCAAGATCAACTCGCGGATATTTTCACAAAACCGTTACCCCCAAGACTTTTACTTCAATTCGAGCTTGTTTAAGCATAATGTTATATATTTCCGTTTTGATGCATTTTGGGGTGAAAAATCTACTTTTTGCAAAATAAAAAAAAAAATAGAGGAAAAAAAATTGTATAGGTACCGGTCGGACAGGGGGTCGACCGATCGACCATAATATGAGGACTGGAGTCGACCCCTTCGGATTAGTTGCCGGCATTGTTCCGGATATTAAATTGTTTCTGTCTCTCTATGTCAAACAGAATCACCTCTTTTCTCCTTCAGCCTCCAAAACCCTTATTGTGCGAAAATTGTATTTCTCCTCTAATCCACTCATTTTTTCACCAAATCACTCAATTGTTGTTTCTAATCTCTTTATTTTTGTGATAATTTCAATCTTATGGCACCTCCCAAGAATTTTACTGGTCAAAATCTCAATCCCAATCCCAAGCGAAGAAGAGCCGAATAGGGTTCGTTACGTTTTTGCCAATATGAAGCCGAACAACGCAAAATGCAAGCTACCCAAAGGAATATAGCTCAAGAGCAAGGCGAGAATCCAAAACCCCAACTTTCTCGGGCCCAAATTTCCGAGCTCTGGGCTACAATCTCGAAGGACAATGTTAAATGGACAAAAGGTAAAAATTCCCTTTTATCTCAAGCTCCTAGTCATTCTAATACGATGATGTTCATCAATAAATTTGCGGCGAAAACATATGAGGATTTGGAGTTGAGTAATAAAATGATTGGGCGTACTAAAATTTATCGGTTTGATACTTTCTCTAATGAATTTCCTACTATTAGAGGATATTTTGAGACTCAAGGGTGGATATATTTGTGTGAACACCCTTTCGTGATGTATGATGATGAGTTAATTATGCTTTATACACGAATTTATCGATTGAGTTTGATATGGGTGATAAGCCGATTGGTATAAATTCATTTGTTAAGGGGCGTTATTTTCGTTGGATGCCTAATGATATTTGTCGGATGTTGAATGTTAGATAATGAGGTTGGGATTAATTTGGTTGCCTTATTGGAATAATGACATTTTTGGGGTGTCTTTAGAAGAGGTTAAGACATTTCTAGGTGTTTGGCCCGAATTCACACTTTTAGCTATGACAACCAAGCTCCGTCTAATATCCATGATTATAGCGTATTGCGTTTGTGGAAAATCTGTGAAATTGCCCAACAACATGGATTAATTTTTTACTTACAAAATCAAAAAGGGAGAGCTAGTAAACTTTGGAGCGATACTCATCCAATGTGTTATTGAGTCGGTTACTCAAGGAAATAAGAAATTTTCAATGGGAAATTGGATTTGTAAACTGCTTTAACAGTTGGGTCTACCTTCTTCTGAGTTCAACTCCCAAATTATCCAAGACGACTTTGACAATAATAATGTTCAACAAATGCTTAGTATGCGTAGGACAATGCCCAAACGTCCTACTAAGTCGGCTAAAGGTAAATCACAAGGTTCTTCTTCACATAACCCGAATGATATTTTTGATGATGAAGAAGCCAAAAGATTGGCGACGAGTGATAATGAAGGTAATCCGGAGGAAAATACCGGTGTCGAGGTTCAAAATGATGATGTCAGAACCAAAATTGGAAACCTTCAAGCTCGTTGTATGTCACTTGAAACACGAAATGTGGAGTTTCATTAAGAAAACTCAAGGTTAAAGAAAATCGGTTAGCAAATTGAAGAGGTTTATCAAAGAGCTACTTCCAACCACGTGTTTCTCTTCAGACGAAGAGTGATCCATTTCCTTTATTGTTATTATCTTTTGAATTTTTGTCTTTATATTTCTAGCATTTGCTTAGTATTGACTCTTGCATTTTCCACTAGGTCTCTCTTAATGCGCTATTTTGATGCTAAATTCTACTGTTTTATTTAGAAACAATTGCACCCTCAGTCCCACAGGATTAGGCCTATTGCATCAATAGTCCCGTACTTTGCTTTTATCATCCCACTGTTTTCAGATGTTGCACTAGAAGTCCTATAGTTTTAGAGATATGCATAAATAGTCCCACAGTTTATAAAGTTTGCCATGTAAGTCCCAAATTACCTTATTTTTCAATGTATCACATATTGAAAAAGTTTTCTTTTTCTGACACCTGTTTTGTTCGTGACATTGTTACACCTACTTAGATCCAGTCTCTATTCACAGGTTTTAAATGGATCATGTCAGGTTTCCAGCCTATAAACTTAACAGGGCATACTTCTGTAAAATTTTTACTAACATGTATACATACTTCAATTTGCCTAAGTTTATTAACATAAATGGATATAGTCCATTACGACCATATCAGGCCCAACATGCTTCCGTAAAATTAAAATATCCCTTAAAATTCATACCTTCTTTGACCAAAACAGTACCGGGTGAAATGGCTCACAACACCACCAGTCGGAAAATTACTGCCCCCAGATCTTTTGACAAACAGCTCCTCACTGTTCAACCTCACCCTCAGGGAAGATGATCTGCAAGTTATCCGACTCCTTCAAAGAATCGCTCAAAGACATTGACCTTGGTTCATTTCCTACTCCAGGCGTACAAGTAATCTTTAAACAGGATAAATTAATAGAACATTATGAAGACATGTTGAAGCAGAAAGCCCCTTTTTATTAAGAACATATTGAAATATTTATTACATTAGTAATCCCCTTTTGGGAGGAGAATACCGGTTTAGCTTCTCATATACGAGGCTTGCACTCGAAAATACATAAAAACTTGAAAACTAAAACACTCAAAATATTACAAATTTTTCTCTCAGACTTTATTATAAGAAAACTAAGGAAAATATTCGATGTCCTCAGCTTTCTTCAAATCCTGCATTTTATAGAGGTAAGTCCGGACTTCAAAGGTGGACTTCAAATCTTGCTGATATCTATGACGTCACTGCTTACGTCATATCTTACATTATTGCCTCGCCAGCTGTTTTTCTTTTTCTTCCGCGTGACTCAGCCCATGTGATGTTTGTCTTTGATATACCTGCATTGGAGAAATCTTAATTTCGTCAGTTTGGACCTTAGATTTGCCTGTCTGTGGCCTAAGATCCAACTCTCCCTCTTTTATCCCAGAGGTGTTGGGTTGACTTGAAGACTCGGGTTGTGACACCGGAGCTTCAACATTTGTTACAGTTTGTACACCCTCAGGAGATGCATCACCTGCAACACTTGTGATTATGGTACTTGAATCCATAACCTCCGGGTTAGAGCCCCGTTCTCTATTCGCCCCTTTTTGCATCATAGGAGATGCAACCTGGAGGAGAGGCCCTTGCAGTGCTAAGAACAATTGTCCTTGAGCGAACTGGCATGCTAGTATTTGACTAGAAACGGATTTCCTGGTCACAGAAGTCGTCCAAAGAACCACGTATTGAGACATAAAGTCCCAAAATCTCGTTCTAGACTCTCCAGGTTTTCCCTGAGATGTCTTACTCGTTTAAGGACCTCGTCAGCAACGCGTCCTTCCATCTCGTGTCAAAAAATCTGCAAGAATATTTTTATGAGATTTTATAATGACAATATCATAATCATAATATTGACATTCAGCTTGCCATCTAAGTAATATAGCCTTTTCGGTTTTGATTCAATTTTGTTTTTGAAAAGCTTTGACACTTGAATTATCAATTTTTAAAGTAAACTTTTTAGCCGGTAAAAATAGAGGCCATTTTTTAAAAGTCTTTTCGTTTTGCAAAGAATTCTTTCTCGTTGATATGCCATCTATTTGCTTCATGGGTGTGAATAAACCACCGCACGCGATATCGCATGGCACTTCCTCGTTTGGTGTGACCTTAGTAAGGCTGCCGCCCACCAATCATCACCGCATCCGTGTAAAGAACCGGTTCGTCCTCATCTTGGGGAATCGCAAGCTTTGGAAGCTTTTTACAAACTTCTTTAAGTTGCTTAATTCCTTCTTGATGTTCATATTCCCATTTGAACACTGCATATTTTTTAAGCAATGGGCTAAACACCTTCTTGTAATATGCCAGATTGTTAATAAACATCCCGGCAAAATTAACAACTCCAAGAAAACTCTGAAGTTGTTTCTTGTCTTTCAGTGTATCTGGAAATCCCTGTATCTTTTCTATAATATGATTCTGTAGAATAATTCCAGATTCAACGATTTCAATTCCGAGGAATTCAATCTGTCTTGTTGCGATTACCGCTTTCTTTTCGAAAAGCACTAATCCCTCTTTGTGACACACATCTGAAAATATCTCCAAATGTTTGAGGTGCTCCTTCATGTTCTTTGAAGCGATAAGAATATCATCAATGTATACGAACATGAAATTGAAATAATCTTTGAAGAGATTATCCATCTTTCTTTGATATATTTGGGGTGCGTTAGCCAATCCCATAGGCATCACGTTCCAAATATAGTGTCCCTGTGGTGTAGAGAAAGTTGTAAACTTCTTACCTTCTTCCTCCATCTTAATCTGGTAGAATCCAGACTTGCAATCGAACTTTGAGAATATCTTGGCTCCTTTGATGCAGTTAACCAGATGTTCTCTGCTCGGGATATAGTATCCATCAAACTCCAGGATGTTATTAATTCCCTTGTAATTAATAACAAGTCTTGGCTTTCCTCTTTTGATTTCTCCATGGTTTATGACTAAGAATCCTGGACTGTTGTATGGAGAAACTCCTAGTGAAATCAACTTAAGGTCCAAATGTTCCTTAAGTATCTTATGCATATCCTCACGATCCTCCTGATTCATAAGGATTGGTTTGAATTTTACGAACTCGTACTCCTTTCCTAGTTTAACCTTTAAGGAAGCTTTAAGCTCGTTCTTGTCCCACCATGCCAAAGGATCTTCATTATAATTCCTTTGGATCTTCTTCTTGATATCCTCGAGGGATATTTGATCTTCTATGGTAACATCACTCTGTGGCTTCTCCATTAGGCTCATCATCAATTCTGCAATAGCCTTTGGAGGTATTCTTTCTGCTCCTTGTATTCTGATTGAATACAAGTTATTATCCCATCTTTTTGTATCTTTTTGCTTCGAACCATATTGTCGATAGGATAATAAGGCATCACCAAATCTTCTTCTATCCGCCATTTTTGGATTTCGAAGTTTGGCTTCATCACCACGCTTGCTGCGAAAATTAATAGGTATTTTTCTATAAAATGCTTCCCTTGATCTCGGACAATAATCTTATGATCACATAATGTTGTGAAAATAAGTCTTCTTGTCTCATTTTCCTGTGTAAATCGCTTGAATGTTTATAGGAAATTGTTTCCTAACAACACATATGCTCATGTATGATGGAAATAGATTGGTGGCGTCTTCACTTTGTACCATGGGGTACCTCCTGCGCCTCCAATCATGATTTCTGCTTGTTTAATTCCTCTATTAAGGATAAGAATCCTTTTAGAGAAATCTCTCCCTGCAATAGCTGGTAAATCTTCTCCAATTTCTTTAGGAAAAACATCCGGCTTTACAGTACATATTCTGGCACCTGAATCAATATAGGCGGCAGAATACTCGGCTTTGTATTCAGCATATAACATTCCAATAGAAATGTATATAGAGAATAGACTAGTGGTCATTTGATTATGTATCTTTTATTAGCCACTGTGAACTCCATTCCGTCTTGTAATCTTTCCCAAGGTTTATGATCCTCAAGAAATTCAATTCCCAGTATTAATTGTTCTCGGGATTTTTCCTGCAACTCTGTGATAGTCATTTGAATTTCACCTATCTTCGGGGCTTCCTTGATACCGTCAACTATTGGTTGTTGGAGATAATATAAAACATCACAAGGAAAAATATTATCCTTTTGAGTGATGTCGAATATTACTTCAACTTCTCGCCATCCTTCTGGGACATTTCACTCTCCTATTTTGTTTTGAAAACATCTGGGATACGCTGAACTGTACTTGGTCTCCTTTCTTCCCAACGGCTGCTACTCGTCATTCTGTCCTGTTGGAAAGATATCTTTCTTTGCTCAACTCTAAGACTTCGGCTTTTGTTGAAGACTGGTTGATCTTGTATATTCATACCGATCTCCTTGATAGTTGGAGACTCAATAATCTCTGGTAAAACCACCCTGGCAAAGTCCTCGAAAATCCTTGGGACTTCAATAAATTCCTTTCTCAAGAATACTTCTGAATGATGTGTATTTGAGAGAGCATAGGATATCTTGTATGTGATCGAGTAGGGTCTATTCCCTTCTTTCATCAAATCATCTCTTTTGAAATCTTGATGAAGAGTTAGGACTCTACTGAAATCTCGATCTCCCAAATTGTATGCAATTCTAGGATAGACATTAAATGCCAATTTCCCAGCATACAAATTTTCTGTAACCGCTCCAAGGCATGAATCCTTGAGGTTTGAGATTCGTTTATCAAAGATAGCCAGATTAAGTGGCGAATCTATCCCTTCTTTGAATGTTGCTTTAATGATGACTCTTATGGCTCCAATATGAATCCATGAGAGTGTATTTGCAACTTCTCTTTTAACACTACTTTTGATCTCCTGAATTTCTTTAAAAGGGACCAACTGCATCTCGATTAGGTTACCGGTAAACTCCATTGGAATAGCAAATTCTCCGGTTGTTACCCTGTGGATAATTTGGTGTTTTTGTTACGAAACCCAATTTTATCCAATGTTTTTTCCATAGCTCCAATTGTAAATCCATCATAGACTTGAAGCTTTGGATCTTCTTTCATGATTCTCATAAGAGTTTTATGAGAAACCGTAGTGTGAGAGAGGAATCCTGACATATCCTCCCTGACTGTCTGCTGAAGAATTTCTTCTTCACTCTGATTCTGAGCTGGAGTCACTTCCATCGTCAGAATAGATCTCTTCCTCATAGATGCTTTCATCTGAGGGTATATCCTCAAATTGATACACCGTATAAGATCTTGATAATGACATGCCTTCCTCGATTTCCGGTGTGGCCTCGAATCGACTCGACTCATTTTTGATTGTTTGGGCAATCTGTTGAGATATGCCCTCTTGCTCGCATGTCCAAAGCCAATTACGATCTTTGAAACTTTCATTTGATACGGTGTGAGCACGCTGAAAGTTCTCTTTCCTGGTGTTCTCTGGTACTTGCTTGATTAGACACGATGAAGAGGCTCTACTCCCGCTTGGTCTTTGGTCTTTGCCCCGTTTTGTAACTCCGGGCTTTTGTTTTGACCAAAACCTTCTAGGTCTCCATGAAGACCGCTTTTTTGTTTGCTTCCTCGGCGGTATGGATGGCTTCGCTCCTTCTTCTTTTTGTACCGCCTTGGTTGACCTCCCACAATTGTTGGGATGTCATTATCCACGTAACATAGAGGAACTGCTTTGTTAATTCCTCTTAATCTCTTGTAATTCCTGTACAGAGCTGCTTGGTAACACCATTCAGATAATTTGGCCTTTAGGAAAGACATTTTTCTGGCCACAGTTTCTACTTCCGCTCCATCTTTGTATTCCCTGATAAGCATTTCTCTCCAGGGACTCGGAATCTTGGCAAAGAATAGCTGTGCAGCTTCCTTTTCTTTAATCTTGGATTTCCATCGGTATTCGGTGAACAACTTGATATATTCGTCAATATGACAAATATCATGTAACTCAAGGCTATAGAGGGCTTGCTTATATCTCTTTCTTTTTTCATCCTCTAATCCCTCGAAATAACCTGGTGCCGATGAACGGATTTTGAATAGTTTTGCCATACCATCGACAATTCCTTTAAGTGATTCTCCTGATGTGACCGAACCTTTTGTACTAGCATCGGTCATATCCCAGGCAATCTTCACCGATCCTTCAAGACTCATTTCAAGGAGTAAAATGAATGAATCCTTTGTAAGATCGAGGGTTCCTGCTGAAATTCTCATAGCTCAAGCCCATTCATCAATAAGAACTTCTCTATTTTAAAATCTGGGATGTCCAGATTTAACATCAACCCATATGGATGTATTGGGTCGAGGAGCGATCTTTCATAAGGCGTCTGATAAACATTCGGCCTTCCAGTAGGTTGTCGAGTTCCTGCAAGAGGGTTTCAACCTCTTGTTCCTGCAAGTGGATCACTTCCGGTCGTGAAATCCCCAGCATGTGGCATCCTCTCGTCCCGAGCTCCATGATTCGAACCCGTACTTTCTTCGACGTTAGGATTAACTGGTGGTGGTGGTGGAATTGGTCTTCCTGTTGGATCATAGGTGACCAATGTTCCATCTCTTGTGTTCATCTTTAAATCTACAATTCCTAATCCTGCGAAGGATTCTGCAAGGTCATGTAGATCTTTAAGATTTATCTTTTCCATATCCATCGTTTTTAATTTTTGATGGATTTTCCTTTGATTAGAGCAATGAGCTTCTCCTCGTCTGTCATTTTTCGTATAACTTCGGTTGGTTTCCCTTTTTGGTGTAAATAGGCATCCCGAAATCTATACGCTTCTTTTCCTCCGGAAGAACTCGGCCTGTCCTCCAAGCTCTTGACTCGTTTCTGAATATCATGAAGGATTTCAAGAGTTTCCTTCGATATTTCACCATCGTCTCCATCTACGGTTCTAAATCGATGAACTTGTCTTGCAGTAAATGAATATGGCGGTTGCCATAATTCTCGCACCGTCTTCGGACTTCTCTAAGATCTTCGGAGAACTTAGATTTATCTGGAAGTATCTCGTTCCACTCGGTACTCCATCAGGAATCATTGTTTCGATGGGAATTTTCATGAACCGTTTCTTGAAGGTTCATCAAGTGAACGTGATAAGTCAGTTAAGCATCGTAACTACCTATAATATTCTCGCTCGCATTTTGCATTGCCTTAAGGTTTCCCGTCGGCTCCTGCCTGTTCTTTTTCTTCATGTTCGTATTCCCAATATGAAACCTGGTCAAGGTGTTCTTGTGCATACATCGTCAATATTTGACGATATGTCTGTAAAGGGGTACATCTCGGACATCGGTGGGATCCATTTACTGGGAGTAATTTCTCCTCACCAATTGTTAATTACATAAATATAATAAATATAACTAAAAGTTCTTAATAAACCTAGGCTCTGATACCATTTTGTGTCAACAATTCTAAGGCAAATTGGGTAAAATGTAAAATGAATTATTTTGGGACCGAAGGTGCAACCCTTGAAAATTATGGGACCAAATATGCTGAATTTAAGATCTCGGGACTTCTTTTGCAACAATCTTAATCTTATGGGACTATTGCGCAAACGTGGACTAGAATTGTAATGAAGAAAATCCTATGGGACCCTAGATGCAATTAACTCGTTTTATTTATGCTAATGATATTTTTGATGATTCCAAAAGGAGAGAAATATGCTTGTACTTAAAGTCTTTTTGATGAGGTAAAAGAGCTTGTAAAAGCTCACAGAAAAAGCTCTTGGACATAAAAGTTGGTTTTCAAAAGCTGGAGCTTTTGTAGCTTTTTTTTTATGATGAAACACTTTTATACTCCCTCATTTTATTTAGCTTTGCTTCTAACAAGTTCATTTTGACAGGGAAAGCTTTTAGGCTTTTTTAGAACTTCAAAAGCTCTTAAGAAAAGAAGTTAAGAAAATAGTTTTATGGAGCTACATTCTTCTTTATATTTTCCTCCTTTATTGATTAAGCATTGTTACTAATGATTTCTATTGACTGGGGGAGTTTTTAAGACGTATAGCTTTTAAGTTGTATTGTAAAAGTTGTAGCTTCTATGCTTTAAATTTTAGTTTTTTTGTGTTTTCATTAAGCTTATTGATAGGCGGAGCTTCTTCAAACTTATTTTGTAAAATTTTCCTCCTCTCCTTGTTAAAATTTTATTTTTGATAAATGTTGCTTAAAACGGATAGACTACTTTTTCAACCAGAAAACTTATTTGCTCTTGTAAAATTGTTTTGGGTTGTAATCATCAAAAAGGGGGAGTTTGTTAGAAAAATATTTTTATCTTGATTTTGATGATTTTGCTTAAATGGATTTTTACACCAAAACAATGTCCCAAAATGTTGTTCAAATACTCCAAATTGATTTAAATTATTTTTACTAATTTTTTGGAGTATTTCTTGAAGTTTATTTTTGACAAAAATTGGACAACACTTTTGTTTCGAGGTCAACCGATCTCCCTAGAGGCAACCCGTGCCTAAAAGTTAAAAATCGAAATAGAAACAAAACAGAGGCCAAAACAGGTTAGGCCAATCGGTCGACCCTGAGGCCGACCGGTGTGGTCGATCGGTCGACCTCAGGTAGACTGGTGCCTGAGATGGCTTGTATTTCTCAAACTCTTCTCTGTTTCATTTTTGGTTGGGGCTGACCGGTCTTAGGGGTGGTCAACCGATCCAAGCCCTGGTCGACCGGTCCAACCCTCCTTGGACCGGTCCAAGCCCCTTATTAATTAGATCAAATCTCAAATTAACTTTTAAACGTTTGAATTTTCAACATGTCAACAGGTCGACCTATAATTTTTGACAGCAACTTTCTATCCGTTGTTGAGCCATTATCTGTCATGATCTACTTTCACATTTCTTAACCATTTTTGTAGGTCTTTTGATCCTTCTTTTGTAGACAAAAGTGAAGATGGAGGAACCTATGTTGGAGATCCAATCTTGAAGACTCTTCTATAAATAGATGAAGACTTTGAAGGATCAAATACAACAACACAAGCATCCAAACAACAAGAAAATTTTCAGCAAACTTATTCTCTCTTGGCATAATTCTTGTTGTATTTTTAAGCGTAGTTTTACACTTGCACATCTTGAGTATTAACTTTTCTTCTTGATTACACTTGCACTTTTGAGTTGTAACATTTTTTAAACAAAGTGTAATCTTGATTGTAACTTTCAATCATCCAAAACAAGACATCATTTTTAGTGTTTTTGTGGTAAGAACACACTTTGGTGATTTTAGGTGTTGAATAGTGTGGTACTCTTCATTGTTGTGAGAAGATTGTGGTAATCTTCATAGGTGGTGTTCTAAGAAGAGTGGCGTGCTCTTCAAGGTAAATGTTTGTAATTGTTTGGTATCAATAAAACTTTTTCTTTTACGAAATCCATTCCGGACATACCAGGGTAGCAGAGGATTAGGCCCTAAGTAGGTTGAGCCTCTATAAATCATCAAGTGTTGTTTACATTCCCGCACTTTTATTTTTGTTACCAATCGTACATTCAAAAAATAGGGCGAAACTTGGAAAATCGTGATAATCTGTTCACCCCCTAGATTATCGTACCCACTTGGACTAACATGACCAAGATCACCCCATGCTAACTGATTTTATCAAATTTTTTGAATGAGCAAAATAGTAATTCGAAGAGAAATTTTGAAGTGAAGATTTAAGTGCAACATAAAGTGGAATTAAAAGTGAAATGAAATTTGAAGTGAAGTGCATATGAATTGAAATGTGAAGTGAAGTGAAATATGAAGTGAAATGTGAATGAAGTAAAATTTAAAGTGAAATGTGAAGTAAAATGATAAGTGAAAGTGAAATTGAGAATAAAAGTGAAAAGTAAAGTGAAATTTTAAAGTGGACTAACGGTTACATCCATATCCAAGTGAAGTGGGATATTGACTACGACCTTATCTAAATTAAGTGGGATACCGGCTACGGCCCTATCCAAGTAAAGTGGAATATTGGTTACGACCTTATCCAAATTAAGTGGGATACCGGCTACGACCCTATCCAAGTAAAGTGGGATATTGGCTATGCCCTTATCCAAATTAAGTGGGATACCTACCTATCCAAGTGAAGTGGATATGGGCTACGACCTTATCCAATTGAAAGTGGAAGTAAATTTAATAAGACAATAATAATGCTTAACTGATTCTAATCAATATAACATAATGGTTAATGAAAATATTTATACAAATAACGACATAAAGCCATATGCACTCTCATGCATTGATTTCCATGAAATCATTTTCTGTGCATAAAAACGAGCCATACTCGCACACTGGTACCCACCCACTGAGAATTTTTGTCTCCCCCCACCTCTTTTATCAACCAGAAGATGAAGAACTGTATCAGGATGCTGGTGACAACGGATCCCAAGACGTAGTCTAGTTCCATATTGTAATGTGGATTTAACAAGACGATGGATTTTTTAATTGTAATGGTTTAGACCTTGAACTTATTTGATGTAATAGCAGAGCGTAGGACCCTGAGGTACAATTATTATGTTGTATGACATTTTTTATTTCTTTTGTATTATGCTGCAACCATACTCTGACTTAGTTATTACCTTATTCATACTTAATTGAGATTTTATTGTTACTATTGATATATGTTGGAGGAGTATTAAGCCAGCTTGGTAAACCGGTATAAGTTTGGTAACTTGTGTCACGATTTTCGTTTTGGGGCATGACATTGAGAATCGTTTCTTTGATTAAGCGCGTCCATGCAAGTGATGCAGCACATGACTAAGAGTTAAAATAACGAAAAATAACTGAAACATAAATTATTATCGGAGTAGTAGTTAAATTACTGTCACGTTACTTTTGTAGGTGTTCTGTTAGGGATTGACAAGATGCTCAATTAATTTGAAGTATATATAATGTGAAAATGCCAAGAAATATTTCTTGATTTTCTGACGTCACACGAAACTGTAGTGTTTATTTTCATGATACAGAAAATATTTATTTTATTTCTTTTAGAAAATTATTTTAGAATTTATACTTACTTGAAAAGCAACCGCTACCTAAGATCATTGACGGAAGCAGGGGCCAATCTGTGCCCTAAAAAAATTACTAAGTAATTCTTTTAAGACAACTTTTTAGTTATATTCTATGGTTTTTCTTTTGGTATTTTACCGGGTCCATCCCAATTTCTTGTATCGGCCCACCCCGATATATTTTTTGGCTACGCCATTACCTGAGATCAACTTTGTGTTTTAATGATAGAACTTTGTGCTGTCAGGGCGAATGGCCTCGTTCTATCCCATATGAGTACGTATAATCATTTCCCACTACCAACTATTGTACGAAAAAAAAAAAAATAAACAACACTAGCATATAAGTAAGAAGTTTTTACCCATTAAGCAACAAGGTCAAAGTACCTTTAGCACAAAGAAGATTTATCAAAACTCAAAAGCGTGCACGCCTTAGAATCAGTGACCGACTACATAATTGTGAGTCTAATCAAATAATCAACACACCCCCTTCCCACCCACAACCCGAAGTACCTAACCACCTCCATTTTGGACCCAATATACAAACTCGATACGAACCTAACATGAAATTTATGAGTATGAGTCCTGATTTCATAGGTTCAGATCAAATTTGAGTCGAACCCGAATAACTGTCAATTAAACATGTTGAACTCGGGTGAATCTGTTATAACCCATTTAACATGTCTAACCCATTTCTGAATGTAAAAAAAACTAGTAAATAATTAATTGTAAGAAAAAATAAAAAATAAGGTATATCTTTAAAACATAAATGCTAAAACCTTTTTAATTATGTGTGTTATTATTATTTTGCATGTATTTTCGAATGTTGTACTCAAAATATGATTAGTATGTTATGTTATTTATGCAATTATGTTAATTCTTTTTGTATACTGTGAATTGTGATATTTTTTATTAAATGAATAGTGTCATAGTGATTGATTTTTAAAAAATTAAATTTATTAAGTTAAAACTATTAAATAGTTAAATGTATATAAAAATAATTTTATTAAATGGGTCGGGTCCGAGTTACTTGTGGCATAAACATGTCGGGTCCGGTTCAAAATTCTAACACGAATAATTAAACAGGTCGGGTCTAGGTTGGATGATTCTGACCTGCGAACCCACGAACCCAGACCCAACCCAATTGACCCGCTACAGTCAACCCCCATTCTCCTGGCAAATTTGTTCTTAAATTTAACCCATTCAATTTAATATCATTTGCTTGAAAATACAAAATGAAAACATATATTTATACAACTCAGTTAATAAAATAATTTTTCTCACAAATTGGACATGGTGCAATTTATATTTACAACATTATTTCAACAATATAACAACAATGAATAAAATAATTATTCCCACATTTTTAAAATAATCAAAAGAATACGTTTACAGTGAAAACCCCATAATATTAATCTATTTTTTTTAAAATAATATTAATTATTTAAGTTTTCATTTTTAACACTTACATGTTTGAGGATTGAATTTATCGCGTAAATTTAGTTTTGACAGAGTATCCCGATAACCTAATTTGTTAGGTGAATCTGGACACACTAAGATCTCCTATTTCATAAAATGTTTTACATGCATGATGTTTTAATTTATCGTGTAAATGATACATATGTAAAATAATAATATTAATATTATTAATGTAAGATCAATATTGTGCTCCAATGATAGAAACTTGTAAAAAATATTATTAATGTAAATGTGACATTTCCTAATTTATTAAACATTGAATGCATAAGATAGAAAATAAGAATGGGAAAAAGAGTTTTTTTGCAACCTGAATTTTGATATTTTTTACACACCCCATATATTTTCCTGACTCCGCCCTTGTTTGCAATCTATGATTAGTTGGAGTTGGAATATTCACACAATTTAGGTTGTAAAGTGTAAAAAAAGCGTATTGAAAAAAAATGTTTTCCCGATAAGAAATCCGAATTGAAATTGGTGAAACCGATTTGTCTTTATTGCTTGGACCGGCCTAACCGCAACTTAGAAATTGCGCCAAAAAGCATAGTTTATCTTTTGTCAATCAGCTTTGCCAGCTAAAACGCATTCGTTTCACTATCCCAATAATACACACATCTTTCGCTATCTCCATTCTCTCTATCTATATTTAAATGTTATAAATCAATATGCTCGTAATAAATAATTTAGTTCTCATAAATTTATTTAGCACTTAATTTAGGTTCTTGTCGTTGTACCATATTGGAACACACAAGTCAAAAGTATGAATTCGACAATTTGTCGCAAGGTCTTTGTTGTTTTATATTTTTAGCATAAAGACGATGGTACTAAATTAGAAAAAATTGATTAAACCAACAATTGTAGTTTGTACGTCAAATATTGTCAACGTCTCCTATTATGGATAAGAACAAGAGGAGCAATTTCAACCAGAAACCTCTTTTCCAGCTATCGAAAAAATGTCTGGTTATAAATTATAGAGAATTTAGTTCAAACTTTTGCTATTTTATATATATATCTTTCTCTCCTTCTTTAGTATCTAGTTTCTTATAGAAATCTTCATATGCCTTGGCCTAGATTAAATGCATAAAAGATGAGAATGAAAACATTTTAGTGAAAGACGAGGACATAAAAGATCGATGGAGGAGGTATTTCAATAATCTTTTTAATGAACCGAAGAGGAATGAAGTCACATTAGAACCAGCCAATCAATCGAATAAAACCGTACTTTTATCGTAGAATTCAAATTCATGAAACAGAAAAAAACACTAACAAAATGAAAATTGGCAAAGCAGTTGGCCTAGATGATATACCAATTGAAGCGTGGAAATGTTTAGGTGGAGTTGGAATATCATGGCTTACTAAATTATTTAATGTTATTCTAAAAACTAAGAAAATGCCTGATGAATGGAGAAAAAGTATATTGATACCTATATATAAAAACAAAGGGGATATACAAAATTGTGCAAATTACAGGGGAATTAAATTAATAAGTCATACAATGAAACTATGGGAAAGAGTTATAGAAGCAAGAATAAGAAATGAAACTAGTATATTAGATAATCAATTTGGCTTCATGCCAGGAAGATCCACAATTGAAGCTATACACTTAATTAGACGATTATGTGAACAATATAATGAGAGAAAACAAGATTTACATATGGTTTTTATTGATCTTGAAAAGGCATACGATAGAGTCAATTGTGATATAATGTGGCGCGTATTGAAAAAAGAGGAATAAAAATAGCCTACATAGATGCCATAAAAGATATGTATGATGGTATAACAACATGTATCGGACACCAATGAAATATCTAGTGAATTCCCAAACACTATAGGTTTGCAGGGGATCCGCTCTAAGCCCGCACCTTTTTATCCTAATAATTGATGAAATCACTAAACACTTACAAAAATCCATCCCCTGAATGTATGTTATTTGCGGACGATATAGTTTTAATTGATGAAACAAGGGAAGGAATAAATGCAAAATTGGAAGTTTGGAGAGAAGCACTAGAATCAAAAGGTTTTACTATAAGTAGGGTTAAAACAGAATCACATGGAATGCCACTTTAAAAAAAAACAACAAGAACAATGAGACGAAGGTTAAAATTGATGGGACATGAAGTGAGTATAACAAAGAGTTTTAAATACTTAGGATCTATAATTGAAGAGAACGGAGAAATCAATAAAGATGTCACACATAGGATCCAAAGCGGGTTGGAATAAATGGAGGAGTGCATCTTTCTATCCTTTGTGACCATAAAATACCATTAAAATTGAAAGGAAAATTTTATAAAACGGCCATAAGTGCCCGCAATGCTTTATGGAGCGAGAATGTTGGGCAACTAAATATGAACACGAAAAAAAATGAGGGTAGCGAGAAATGAGAATGCTAAGATGGATGTGCGGACACACTAGATTAGATAGAATAAGAAATGAACACATTAGAAACAAAGTGGGAGTAGCACCAATAGACGAGAAAATTAGAGAAACATGATTAAGATGGTTTGGACATGTTTATAGGAGACCTTTAGATGCACTTGCGCGGACGTTTAGAAGGTAGAGAATCACTCACACAAATCAAAAGAGGAAGAGGTAGGCCTAAAAAGACTTGGAAAGAAGCTATTAAACATGACATGTTATACCTAGAAATAAACGGAAATATGGCTTATGACCGTAAACGATGGCGCGATATGATCCGTATAGCCGACCCCACGTAGTGGGATTAAGGCTTAGTTTGTTGTTGTTGTAGTTATATGAGTTTTAGGATTTTTTATTTTTTATTTTTTAAAATTTACAGATTTTATACAATACGAAATAGGACTTTTTTTTAAAAAAAGAAATCTGAAATAGGACTATTAGGTGAGAACGTCAAATTTATTATATTTAAAGTACAAGATGAAATACATATTAAACTAAAGAATTTGAACTAAAGCCAAAGTTCATGTCACCCTGAAAATAAAAAAGAAGAGTACTTATTACTCGTGATTATCGTGGTATAAATTACAAATTAGAGGTTCGGCGGACTACAACTAACAAAAGGAGCCCAAGTTGAATATTATTATGGATTCAATGTTGAGAACAAATAAAAGCCCCACACGTCTCAATCTATGTTTATTATTGTTCTGTTCTAGAACTTCCCAATCAGTTAGTTATTTTTTATTTGATAGATTGTTGTTAACAAAGTCGTCGTTGTGACTTGTTTCAAAATATTTTCTTCCTACTATGGCTATTTTTCCCATCTATAATTGATGATGTATAGAAATGTAAGGACTATAATATGAGAACTTACAGTATCAAAGTGAAGGTTTAAAGATTAGCACGGAAAGAACCAAATATCCGAGGTTGGTCAGATGTTGGTTGTATCTGCAAAACTATACATGGGGTTCCCATAGGTAGATATTCTGGTACTTAAATCAATGTTGGTTCATAAAAGAATGGTTTCGTGAGTAAGTATTGAGTTTTTCCTATTTCCCTTTAATTGGAGCCAATGTCTTCCCTTTATATCAGACTATTGATTCAAAGTACTTGATGCTGTATGAAACTAAATAGTGGGAGTATTTCAAAAGAATTCTCATATCCCACATACGAAGGATAATGAAATTTTGTTCATCTTATTAATAGAAAGACCTGAGTAGGCTTGTGAAAGTGGGTCAGGTGAATAAGATGGGCTCGCGCACATAAATAATTGAGCCAAATTTGCAGTAAGTGTAAATTCGTCGATTTACCCAACCTACGCAAAGGACAATTTCATATTATTTGCTATTATTATTTGTCGTAGTTGTGAATCATTAAATGTATACAAGATGATGTATGAGATATTGATAAATACAATTTGAATCTTCTATTCTCTATGGTATTTTGTACTATTTTTTTTATATCAATGTATTATGATATTTAATATACTAGATAAATATCATATCTATAATAATATTTTATACTATACACATGTGACATGATCACATGACATTCACTTAACTCGTGAATTGTAACATTAGATGAAATATCACTAAGGATAGAAAATCTATTATGTTGATAAACGTGCTAATTTGATTGGGTGGCGCCTAGGGATGACAATTTCGACCCTGCCCATTGGTACTCGTCCGTCCCGCTTCGTGACCTGGGGCAGGGCAGGTTTGAGTATCACTTCTGCCCCGCGGGTATCCGTCCCGCCTAGTATATTTTTATTTAGTATATATTTTAATATATATTTTGTATATATAATATAATTTTTATGTATTTTATATTAATATATAATATTTATAAATTGATAATAATATATTTTATAAATAATATTTTATAAAAATATATATATTTTATTTTTAAAATTTAATTTAATTCAATATGGGGCAAAACAGGTCGACCCGCCGCCCCGCGACCCGTGGTGGGTGGTCCCACCCCGACCCATTGTCATCTCTAGTGGCGCCTGATGCATGTCCACATGATTGGAGAGGGATACATCATAGGGGTGTTTACGGTACGGGACGGTTCGGAGATTTGAAAATCTCCAGAACCGTCCCGAAGTTCGGGGATTCTGAAAATAAATCTCCAGAACCGAACCATAGAAAAAAAAATCTATGTACCGACAGTTCGGGGCGGCTCGGGACGGAGATTCGGTTCTAATGGGACGGGACGGTACGGTTCGATTCGGGACGGAGATTAGCCATAAATAAAGCATACAAATTTGGAAAAAAAAAATAAATAAATATAAAAATCACCAAACGGAAATACTTCTAAAATTCTAGTATCTTTTTAGCGTAGTTTCAAAATAAAAACTAAAACTATAATAGGTAACACAATTTAAAATTCTAAACTTACTAACCTCTATAATACAATAATAGTATATTATTTGGGCAATTGTCATTCTATTGACATAGAACATATATAATTAACTAATAGTTTTCATAAATTAAAATACAATAAAAACTTGTATAAATTTATAATCTCAATGTCTCATACTTAACAACTTAACATAATCAATAAAATTATATTTATAATTTATGTGATATGGTAAAAAAATTAAATGATTTTTTATATTGTTATAATATGATATTATTACTTATTTTTCTTTTAAGTGCAATTTACTAATTATTTCACTAATTTCAATTTCAGATTATTTACTCTATTATTAATATCAAAGTTTTTAAAATTCATAATAGTTGCGATGATATGTTTTTTTCGTAAATATGTTTTATATTCAATTTAAATTCAAATAGTTTGTAGTTAATTCAATATCAAAATAAAAACAACATAGAAATAGTGTAATATTTATATAAAATCCTTAAAATCGGTTATATCTTCGGGTCCTCGGTTCGGAGTGGTTCGGTACGGTTCTCGGTACGGGTATTTGAAAAATCCCCAGAACCGTACCATAAATATTTTCGGTATTATGCGGTTGGGAAAGTCAAAAAGTCAACGGATATTTTTTCGGAGATTTTTGGTCCTGGATCGGTTGATTTCGGTAATCTTCAAGTCTCGCCCACAACCCTAATCAGGGACGAGGCCACAATAGGGCCAAGGTGGACCAGTATTTTTGGGTTTCTTCTATTATAAAAAGCTTGATAATATTTACAAAACTAAGAGAAGACTGATATGCTATGAACAAGAGAGGTTTTATTGCTCGAATGTGTGTTTATACAATTGTTGATCACCTCTATTTATAGGCAAGGAAACATGCCTTCCTTCTATACTAAGCTAGGACATTTGTCCTCTATCTATTGGGTATCATTTATACAGACTGGTATCCTGGAATTTTGAATATTTGTAGGGGTATTTTAGTAATTTTAATCTATAACCTTGAAAAAAAATACAAAAAAATAAGAAAAAGGGAACAAAGTTTTCAATTCCTCCATTCTTCATTCCTCCTTCCCATTTATGAATTTTGAAAAAACTTTGAGTCTTGATCATTTTTTCTAATTTCACAAAATTTTGTACATTTTTTTTGCTCCGTTATAAACTTGAACTCGAATTTTTGCATTATTTTCTTGTGTCTCTATTTGTCTCTTTTGAGATGATTTATGGTTTATTATCAAATTCTCATTAAAGAATTCAACATTCGAGATGAGTATGAATCGATATACGATAAATGTTATGATATGTTGATGTAATCATATTATGTTATTTATTTTTTAATATTAAGATGTAATTGAATTAACACGACTTTATCATAATTGGTTCGTATTTATAGTTTAATTTTTAGAGTTGATGTATTGTATTTATTTTTATATTAATGATAGTTGGGCCTAGGGCTGAAAAACGAACCAAATTACTTGATATTGGATTCGAGAGCAATTGTTAAAAGCTTGTTTGTGCTCGGTTAGTTAACATAATGAACTAAATTTGAACACGTTTTTTTGTTCGATAGACGTAAAGCTCGGGTCGAGCTCGATTAGTAAAAAATAATAAAATATATGTAAAAATATTAAGCTACTCGAACTTGATTTTTGCTCGACTCAACTAAAGCTTGTTGGAGCTCGATTTGATTAATAATCAAACGAAACTCAAACACAATTTTTAAATCTCGATAAAATTTCAAACAAGCTTGAACAATTCTATATTCGGCTCTACTCGACTCCTTACACCTCTAGTTGGGCCCCCCTACACATAATTTCTAGCTTCGTCACTGACCCTAATACATAATGCATGGTTCAGGTTCTCTGTCCTTTTTTCCCCATTTTGTTCCTTGTTGTTACGCAAATATGTTTTCAGTTTTTACGCGCCATAAGATAGTACGGCTCAATTACCAATTGATTACTGCATTGAATTATTTTCTTGGTAAAGGGCCCAAAACTTCTTGGGCCGCCATAGTCTTGTTGTTTCTGGACTATAACCAATGTGTCTACAGGCAACACCCTGACAGAGACAGGGCCTGGGGGCGAATGGGGGCCGGGGGCTCCAATTCTCCATTATTATATTTTGCAATTTTTGTTGAATAAGGAGGCCATGAGAAATCAACAATAATACATCATGTATGTGAATGGTGAATGTTGACGTACGTTTTGGTCAACAAGCAGAAATATGTAAAAGATTTAACACGTGAAACGAAAAACGCGTCGAATGTATCTTTATTTCCTCGGCTAATTATGCCTTTTTGTATTTTGCCGAGCCGGAATATTGGGGTCGGTCTTTCTTATGATTTGTTCCTATTTTTTCCTCCTCCCTCTGTTTTTCTCCTTTTCAGACTCTTTATACCCCTCTGAGTAAGTGGGTTTACAATAGTCATCTTTGCACTAACTATTCATTAATTAATAAAATAGTCAAAACACGACACATGTCCCTCTATAGTTGTGCATGATAGCAAAGTTTGCCACTTGTCGACTTCTCTTCATAATCCTCCCGACATGTGGCGGTTTCGATACCAATAAAGTGTTAAGTATGGGCATGTGTTTATTTTTACGGTTTGCCGCGCGTGCGTTTCATCTTGAAATTTGGGCTCGGGGGCTCTGTGAGTCGTGTTGCGGTTGGCCGGTAGCGGTTGGGCTCGGTAGCGGGCGAGCCTAATTCGTGACGTGTTGTCGTACATCATTGTTGACGCTCACCCGCAGTCGCCTATTCGGATATGTGTTAGGATCGATGACGTGGATTAATTTTTCACGGCTCGGCTCGGGTATCATCAAAGGCCCCCAAGTTTGATTCCGAGAGAAGAATTTCAAGTCGGAGTTAAACTTTAATGCTAATGATGAACAATTAATAGGGAAACGGATTTCTCAAAGGTTTTGTTCTTTCCTCGCACTGTCGCGTAGCAATTAATGCTTGAAACGGCGCGATTAATGGGTTGCCATAATAATGATGCATACACGTGGCGTCTTGTGGTTGGACCAATCTTGCGCAGAAACGGTACGTACGTCGGTTCGTCACGGGCGTGGGGACGCGGCGTTTTTGACATGTTTGACGGCTTTTAAGTTTTTAAAAGGCGTGTCTTTTCGAATAATCGTCGCGCCTATCGAACCCTATCTATAAATACCTTCGTTTCCTTCATCTTTCACTTTCGCAACCATTAACCTTTGAGCTAAAGCAAGTAGAACCAGAAGCGAGAAATTTGGTCGGCTTTCCAAGTTCGTGAGACTTCAAACTTAGGTATTTTTCCAAATACTCTCCCTTTACCTATAAATGTCTTCTTTTGAGGATAGTAGAGTCGTAGTTATAGTGTAGAGGTTGAAATCAAGATCCTCCCCTCCGAACCTTCATTTCTTTCTCACCAAAGACGGCGATCTCCGTCTCATGCCCGAGCATTATTCGGATATCTTCTCCGGATTCTCCAGAAGTGGAACGTCTTTGGGGCGGACTCATACTATCTTTAATCCGACGCCTTGATGACCGCTTTAGAGAGGAACGGTATATCACCGGATTGACACAAGCAAGTTCTAACGAAGAATCGCCAAGTGTTGATTCTAGATAGTACCGACAAGAAGAAGAAAATATGGACCCATCGGAACCGGAGCGTGACAACGAGGAACGGTAAACGAACCCTCCGGTGATTCGAGTAGGAGAGGCAACAAGGGCCTATGGGTCATCGTAATGGCAACGACCGTGCAAGGAGGAGGCCTCGCCGTGTTGAGTCTCGGTGGGACGCGAGCGATATAAATGATATCCCAAGCATCCGATGCTCGAGAGATGGGAGAGCTCCGGCGAAGGTATCGTATTCCAAGTGGTATCCATTTCGGGTACCGGATGGCACCGAGGTCCCCGCACCCGCCCGTGGGTTGCGTGGGTATACATACCTTGACCTTCTATTCGGATTGCGGTTTCATTTGCCGGTTTTTCTCACGCGGTGGCTTTGCAAGTGGGGTATACATCCAACCCAAGTGCATCCCATTACGTGGGGTAGGATTATTGGCCTCGTGGTGATGTTCCACCCAGAGAAGTACCCTCGCCCTAAGTTCAAAGAGATGAATGAACTCTTCGCCGCCTGGCGAGCGACTCCTTCATCAAAAGGTCACCGTCCGGATGGTATTATGTACAAACCCGATTGGGGTATCCGGATAGTTTAGTGGAAGGTCTTCCTTCATCGTTGAAGGATGGAAAGAAAAATGGCTCAGGTGAGCGGCGAGTGGCAATCTCGCGTGGAGAACGGGCGAAGGAAGGAGACTGCCCTTTATCCTCCTTCGATTTTGTTTTTGGTTATAGTAAGTCTTGTCTTTTTCCTTTTCTCTTTTTTTTTTTCATCATTTCCTTTTCGTAATTGTCTTTTCTTTCCACCTTTATAGGGAAGGGCATCAAAGGGCCTCTGTCGCCCACTTTTATTCGAAGGTCGAGAACATCCAGGCCCGGGAATCATGGATGACGGATTGAGAGGTTGGCCACCGAGGCCAACTTGGCCTTATTTGGTTTGAGGCTGCTCTACCCGTCGACCCCGGCCGGGGGGCGGCTCGAGATGAGGCGCCGAGCGGGAGGTGGAGGTCGAGAGAGGGCCTCAACAGAATCCTCTCGTTAATGAAGACGCCCCATTCTCTGGGAGTGGCGAGAATCGAGCGAGCCTGCGCCGCCTCCCGTGACTAGTCCGTGGGCAGATCATCCGCGCCGTAGGGGCGCCACAGACTTTGAGTCGCTTTGAGTGCGGGGCCGCCGTCGAGGTAAACACTTGTATTTTTCACATTTCCTTTTGAATTGTCTTTTTGTTTTCTTTTGATCTTTCTTCTAATTGGTGGTTGCTTTATGCGGGCGTGGCTTGATTTGCGTGCACGTCTTCGCAGCATGTGAGGAACACAAAGACGGCGAACCGGGCGGCTGCCGATCAACCTGCGGATGTGGAGGCGGCTCGGAGAAGATATCCGGGCAGAACGTCCTGCGATGGAGTGCTTGAGGCGGTAGGCCTCCTCTTCTTCAAAGGAGAAGAGGGGGATTGTGATGGAGAGAGCTCGATCGACCGAAAGGGTTGGTCGAGCGGCGCCCAACATCCCGAATGACCCGAAAAAGGAAGGTCCGCGAACTTTCTCGGATGACCTCGGCAGGAAGGTCATTTCATTCCTCCAAACCAAGCAAGAGATGAATATTGCGAGGGAATGGTTGGACTACGCCCTCGGTGGTTTGTGGAATTCGTTCGATGTGCCACGCCGACAGAGGAGCAATCGAGGTCTTACCAGGGAGGCAGTCGGGCCGCAATGATCGCCCCGGCTCGTGCCTGGACAAAGGCATCGAGCAATTTCGTCAGATCAAGCTTCAAGAACAAATTGAGATGCCATGGCCATGTCCGGGCGGATGATTGGGCTCTTATGGCATGCGGTTGGGGGACTCGCGAGCTAGAGAGAAAAATATGCCGACTGGAAAGGCGGCACGGGGATCGCAGGGAAGCCTATGCTACCCTTCAAGGGGTACAAGAATCTTTTAAGACTCAAGCGGATGAGGCCACGGCTCGGGCCAATTTCTCGAGAGAGAGAGCCTGAGGGCCGAGGCAGAGAGAGATCGGGCCCGCAAGGTCAAGAAGAGCTCGGGGTTAAGGTCGCGAACCGGGAACGTCGCCACCGCCCGAGCCGAGGAAATGGAGAGGCGTCTAGCCGATGTACGCAGTGAGGTGAAGAAATCGCCTGGATTGCAAACCGAGGAAGTTCGTAGAGAGAGGCCATTAAAGCTTACAAAGACTCGAGGAGTATGCATTCATGTTAACTCGTGGCCATGCGACCAGCCTCCAAGAAATTCTTGATTTACTTAAGGGCGGGCGGGCGATCTGTTGCTCACCTTGAGGAAGATTTGGCCCTCCGGAGGTCGATCTCGATACCCCCTTCGGCCGAATTTTGCAGAGGCTCCTAATGCGCAGGGCTCTCCTCCTCCAGACGTGGAAGAAGTCGCCTCTAGCGGTGCCGTCGAAATTCCACCCCCTGCTCAGTCTTGATGCTTTCATATGTACCCCTAGCTAGGTAAATTGGCTTCGTGCCTCGAGATGTAATGGGCTCCGTCTTCCCTTGTAAATACTTTCGAAGTAGAAATGAATTGTTATTTTCCCCACCTATGTATGTGTTTCAAGCTTTTTGTAGATGCTCGGCTCTTTTCCTTTCTGTAAGATCGTTGCCTGTCTTCTTTTTTCTTTTATATTCCCAAGTACGGGGCTCGGTTCCTAGTGCTTCTGAATAAGAGGCTTTGCTCGCCTTAATTGATTCTTGTACTCGGTACGTAACCAAGTCTTGGTATTGTGCTCGGTACGTAACCAAGTCTTTATTGTGCTTGGTGCGTAGTCGAGTCTTTGTATTGTGCTCGGTGCGTAGCCGAGTCTTTTTATTGTGCTCGGTGCGTAGCCGAGTCTTTGTATTGTGCTCGGTGCGAGTCGAGTCTTTGTATTGTGCCTCGGTGCGAGCCGAGTCTTTCAGATTGTGCTCGGTGCGAGCCGAGTCTTTGTATTGTGCTCGGTGCGTAGCCGAGTCTTCGTATTATGCTTGGTGCGTACCCAAGTCTTTATATTGGTGCTCGGTGTGTAACCAAGTCTTGATATTTTGGTGCTCGGTGCGTAACCGAGTCTTTATTTTGGTGCTCGGTGCGTAACTAAGTCTTTGACTTGTAAGGATAGATCCGCCTTGTGGGCGTGTTGTCCCTTTTTTCATTGTGCGAAGGATGTACCGAGATGACTTTTCGGCCTTGGCTTAAGCCGAGGCGATTTTACCTCGGCACATAGCCGAAGCCGAGTAAAAACTTCGTTTCCTTTAGAGAGCTCACGAAATATCGATGAAAAGATAATTACTTAGAATCCTATCTGGATCATAAACCGAGATCTTCATTGATAATACCGTTTCAGGTATGCTACATTCCATGGGTGCATAAATTTTTCTCCACTCAAATATTCTAACTGGTACGCCCCACCAGATAAGACGTGGCTGACACGAAATGGGCCCTCCCAGGTCGGCTTCAATGGGTTGGGTTGAACACCCGTTATCTTTTTTAACACAAGATCGCCGACCTGAAATCTTCTTTCCTTTACTTTTGAATTGTAGTACCTTTCACTCATTTGTTTATACACTGCATTTTTCATCTCGGCACTGCACCTTTTTTCTTCGAGCAGGTCTAGTTCGGTTCGGAGTGCAGCCTCATTACAGTTTTCTTCAAAATTTGCGATTCTGAAGGTAGGGGCTCCGATCTCAACAGGAATCACCGCCTCGGCTCCATAGGCTAAAGAAAAAGGTGTTTCTCCAGTGGCCGCTCGGTGTGTGTGCTCAGATGACCATAATACACCGGGTAGTTCCTCCGGCCAATTGCCTTTAGACTCTTCCAATCTCGCCTTCAAGGTGTACTTGAGTATTTTATTAACGGCCTCAACTTGTCCGTTCGACTGGGGGTGGTATGGAGTTGAGAAATAGTTTTTTATGTGGAAACCTTCACAAAAACTTCGAAACCTTCGGTTGTCGAACCATTTCCCATTGTGCCTCAGTAATAATCGAATATGGTATTCGAATCTCGAGATAATAGATTTCCATACAAAGCTCACAATCTTTTCTTCATCTATTTTTGCGGAGAGCTCCGCCCGGCCCATTTTGTGAAATAATCCACCGCCACAATGGCATACTTGACGCCCCTTCTTTGCCGGTGGGGAGTGGTCCGATGAGGTCCATTCCCATTTGGCAAACGGCCATGGGCTAAATACGGAGGTAAGTTGCTCGGGATGATATCTAACTGCGGCGCGAACCTTTCGCATCTCTCGCATCTTTGACGAGGTCGGTCGCATCTTTTTCTTAGGGATGGCAGTAGTATCCTTGCCGTATTAATTTATAGGCCAACGTTTGGCCCCGGCGTGGTTGCCGCGATATTCCTCATGAACCTCTCGAAGTGCATAATCATGACCGCCTTTAAAGGCAAGCGTAGAAGTGGGATGGAGTACCCTCGTTTGTATAGGATGCCGTCTACTAGTGTAAACCGAGCCGCTTGAGTTCGTAGTGTTTCGGCCTCGACTTTGTTTTGAGGTTGAACTCCTTTCTCTAAAATATGGATGATTGGGGTCATCCAAGTCTGCTCGGGCGGTTTCGGTTGTATATATTTTCTTTGCACCAAGTGACGGGCGATAGTTGTGTGACAATGACATCCCGTGATGACATCCGCCCTGGATCGAGCCGAGCCGAGCTAAGGCATCCGCTGCATGTTCTCGCTCGGGGCACATGTAAGATTTTTGTCTTAAAGTGTGATAATCTTTTCTTGACCAAATCCAAATATTGTGCAATTTTTTGCTCTTTTTCGTCCGTACTCGCCGTTGATTTGATGAACGACCAACCGAGAGTCACCGTGAACCATTAGTTGTTTTAGGCCCATAGAGGCCGCCATATCTAAGACTGCCAGAGCGCCTCATATTCGGCCGTTGTTCGTTGCGGGAATCGAAATCGTGCCGAGCAAAGTAGCATTTTCATTTGGATCGATTATCACGATTCCCCCGCCTTTCGGCTGCAGTGGAAGAGCGTCAACGAACAATTTCCATTCTTGGTCTTCCTTGACTTCCAATTGTATGGAAGACGTGAATTGCCACAAAATCGCTAAAGCCTGTCCTTTTATTATTAAAGACGTGGTTCGTATATAATGTCAAATCGCTAAGTTCGACGGCCCACTTAATCATCCGACCGAGAAGTATCAGTCGGTGTAACACTTGTTTCAACGGATAGTTCGTCAATACTATAATCTTGTGTTCTAAGAAATATGGACGGAGTTTCGCGCGCAGATGATTAATGAATAAGCCAACTTTTCCATCGGTGGGTACCGGAGCTCGGCATCATGTAACGCTTGATCGGTGTAATAAATCGATGTTGAATAGAGCCATCTAGCCTCGATTAACACCGGCGATGGCGTTCGGATCTTGATACCGCCAAGTACAAATACAAGTCCTCCCTGGGTCGGTTTTGTAATATAGGGATTGAAGATAGGTGTTGTTTGAGGATTCAAAGCAATCGTGCTTGCTCGGTCCACTCGAAATTTTTGCTCTTCTTTATAATTTCAAAGAAAGGTTTGCACTTGTCGGTGGACCGAGAAACAAATCGTTAAGGGCGGCCAATCGGCTTGTTAGGCTTTGTACCTTTTTACGAGTTTGGGGATTCTAGGTCGGTGATGGCTTTTATTTTGTCCAGGTTAGCTTCGATTCCCCTTTGGTGACCATATACCCCAAAAATTTACCCGAGCCGACCCCAAATGTGCACTTTCTCGGGTTTAACATCATCTTGTACTCTCTCAAAACAAAGCAAACATTTTATTAAGATCGTTTAGATGATCGGACATGTACTGATGATTTTACTAGCATGTCATCTACATAGACTTCCATAGTGTTACCTATCATTTTCTCAAACATCTTATTTACTAACCTTTGATAGGTCGCACAAAGATTCTTCAACCCGAAAGGCATCATCTTGTAATAAGTGAATTCCTCGAGTAGAGAAAAATGAGGTATTTTCTTCATCTTCGGGTGCATCCGTATTTGGTTGTAACCCGGTATGCATCCATGAAGCTCATCGGCCGTGTCTCCGCCGTGGCATCTACCATGTAATCGATATTTGGCAATGGATAACGCTGTCCTTAGGGCATGCTTTGTTGAGGTCGGTAAAATCCACGCATAGGCGCCATCGCCATTGCTTTTCTTTACCAAAACAGATTGGCGACCCATCGAGGATAGAGGGCTTCCCGGATGAATTGATTGTCTAAAGTAGTTTGTTAACCTCGATTTCAGTGTTGCCTGCCTATCAGGGCGAAGTTTGCGCTTTTCTCGATGATAGGCGGAATGTTAGATCAATATTGAGGCGGTGGCACGATACTTGGGGTCAATTCGGGCATGTCCGCATGAGTCCATGCGAAGACGTCAAGATTATTTCCTAAAAACTCGACCAACTCGCCGATATGGTTCGGAAGATCATGACCAATACGTAGTTGGCGCCCTTCGGCAGCCTACCGACATTGATTGTATCAACCTGTTCTACTCTGGTTCCGCTCGTTTTTCTTTTCTTGCTTTGCCCCTCCTTGATTTGCGGGGCAATTCGCCTTTCGCCGCCGGCTCGGTTTCGATTGTCGGCCGCTTTCTTCCATCATTGGCTCCTTTCCAGGCGCCGACGACCGGATTATCCTCCGAACGATCACCACTTTCCTCGCTTCGGACTCCTCTCTTCGTGCGGATTATCTTGTGTGATTCCTTTGGTTTGCCCTTGATCGCCACGCGTTAATCTCCACGGTCGGAGTTTAAGAGAGACACTCGTGACTCCCTTTGATTCTTTTTATGTATAGCTTCGCCATCGATGTTGGGAATTTTATACAAAAATGATATATTGAAACGATCGCTTTTATATGATAAAACAATGGCCTCCCAATGATGGCATTGTACTCCAATCGGCATTGATTATTTTGAATGTTGTCATGACAAATCCGTTTATGCAAACCTTGTCCCATTTGGATGGGCAAATCAACTTCTCCGAGCGGGACTATCCTTCCTCCTCCAAACCCTGATCGCTTTATCATTACATGGACGGATATAACTATCATCCACGTTTAATCTTCAAATGCTCGGACATAAATGATCGATTTAATAGCTTCCGGTGTCAATTAAAATTCGTGAACAGGAATACCCAAAATCGGTGCGGTGATGACCGGAGGGTCGAATGAGGATGGACCACCTGGCGGCATCGCATCCGAGAACACAAAGTGGCCGGTGGGTTGGCCTTCCTTGATTTCGCCACCCGAACTTGTCTTTCGGCATTGGTTGCCTGTCTAACATCGACTTTTCTTTTCCTATTGAGCGTCTATCCTCCATTGTGTTGGTATTAATCGATCGACACTTGACATCATGAGGATTTCCTCCCCTGGTTTTTCGGTGGGGCGGGAGAGAGAGGTTGATTACGTGCTCGGGTTGCGCGAGCCGACGCTGAGTCTTGGTGGGGTTGGTAGTTCGTGAACGTATCTTTTAAGGCCGCCGCCGAACAACCCGCATAATTTCCCTAATTAGATCTCGGCACTCGTCAAGATCGTGACCTATCGATTTATGATAGGCGCAGAATCGACGCGAATCTAATTTTGATGGCTCAATTTTTGAGGCGGCGAGAGGCAACAAATTCAGACTACGTACTTCACTCCATATGGCCGACGGAGTGTGGGTCAAAGTACTCTTAGCGCGGCGACTTCGGCTCGCCTCTTGGCGAGCTCTAAATCCGGTGGTCGGGTTTTCCGAGAACGCCAAAAACCCGACCCGCCCAACACCGGTTCTTTCCTTCCGTCCTTTCTTACGCTCCCTTGTCGGTGCTCGGGCGGTTACTTGCCATGGCTTCTTCCGCACAAATATGGCGTTCCGCGGATTAGAAATTCTTGATACGAGGTCGCCCCCGATTCGTGGATGGAGTAATTGAACCAAGTCTCTGGGGCTAGTCCGGCCCGTGGCGCGATCAAAATGGCGTCATCCGACACCGGTTCCATCTCTCGAACTTGTTTATTAAACCGAGAAATATAACTCTTCAGTGGGCTCGTCCTTCCCTTGTTTGATGTTTACGAGGAGTCTTTAGCGCGGCTCGGACTTTGGACGCGTTAAGAAATATGTCGTAAAGGCGGAGGCTAGATCCCCCCATGCTTGAATGGATCCCGCGGCAGGTCCTAAACCAACAGTGGGCTCGGCCGCCCAAAGTCGGGAAAGGCCTGCGAGAGGATGGCATCGCTGGATCGTATAGTTCCATCCATGCTAAGTATTTGTGAACGTGAGTGGTGGTCGGTTTCCCATTATAGAGACCGACCTGTGGGATTTTCAACTTTGGCGTAGAACGGGTCGCCAGATTCCAGGGAAAATGGCGACGGAACACCGGGCCGCTCATTACTTGGGGCGGTCTTCGAGATCGCTTCGCCATCCGGACCGCCTTCCAATTCGCTCGGGACGACGAGCGTGGCGGTGTATTTCTACATCCGTTCTCGCCATAAGCTAGGGCCTTGGACCGATTGACTTCGAGTTGTTCCCGCTCATCAGGAAACCCGAGCCGGAACTTATCGATCGAGCCGGGCGAAAGGGATCAACTCGATCGTCCGGCGAACATCGAGTGGGCACGACGATGTCGTGTTTGCTCGGGAAATGACTCGCTTATACGACTTTGCTCCTCCTCATCTTCTCTTTGCCGCCTTCTCACATGACGGACATGTTGTTCATTACCCGGCTGGCTTCTTGGGCCGTGGCGAGGAAGTCCGGAATTTGAGGATTAATGTTAACATTTAGTTGTGGGTTGAGTGGGTTAGTATTTGCAAGGAGTGGAGGAGGTGCTTGAGAGTTTGTGGTGGCGAGAGTTTGCGATATAAGTTGGTTCATTTGTTGTACAAAGGTTGGGTTGGCGATTAAGCGAGCGAAAAGGAATAAAGTAGTGCTCCTGCTTAGTTTGGAGCATATTGTGGCCATTCGTAGTTTGGCCAGGTTGGTTGTTCAAATGTTGCTCTTCAGTCAAACGGGCATTTCTCGACAGTTGACTCATTTTTTTCCCTTATCAAAAGGTTCAGTGTCAAATTTTACCTGGTTTTTGTTTCACTTGCTTTTGACTGGAACTCGGACTGGACCAATACGGGGCCCTCCTTCTAGCGCCAATTTGTTGACGTACGTTTTAGTCAACAGTAAATAAGGGTTTCGTTTCTTAAAAATAAGATTTTTTTACATCATTCAAGCACCCGACACATTATAGCCGGCATATCATAGATAACATTAAATTTATCAGTATTCTAAAAAGCATTAGGCGCTAGTCGGGCAGAAAAGAAGTCCCTAGCGCGGACTAATCGGGGCTAGATGGGGATTTTAGAACAATGAAACTTATCAATTAAAAAAAATAAATGAATACATGCATTGTTTCTTTTTTCTGTTCCTTCTTTTCCCATTGTTTGGTTGTCACAACATATGAATTATGGTGACATAAGGTTTTGATAGAAGCATTGCCATGATAATTTCCTCCAATGTTTCCTTTCCCTTTTCCAATGACATATTATAACCTGATCAATCTATGAGAGCAGAAATTGAAATCTATCAACCAGTTTATAATGTTTCATGGATTTTCTGTTCTAAACTAACAACTTTTCCAGGAACAAGGGATAAAATCTGAATTTGGGTCCGACAGACGAGGCTCAGTTTTGGGCCAACTCTCAATTCTCGGTAACCAATTTTCAAATTTCCGTAAGTTTCAATTTGCACTGGGCCAATTCATTTTAAAACATATGGCATATTTCCTCAAGTGTTCTTTTTTTTTCCTCTTTAGATTGAAAATATGAAAAAAAAAAAAAAAAGCCAAAAAATAAAAAATATAAAGCAGATATCAACTGAAAAGACAGACCACATATAAAACACTAATACTAGATTACTACCATTAATTAAAACCTTAGCCTAATACAATAAACTACCATAGATCCTTCCCTAACAAACAACCACCAAAGCAAGAGAAGAGTTCACCATCATTACTAAAATAGTAATAACATACATAGCATATATCTACTCCCAAATACCAACTTCCATGAACCCATCTTCAGTAGCACAGCCCCTAAACATCCCAACCGAATTAAACCCATAAGCCACTTCCTTTGCTAGACACCGCAATCAGCCCGGCCTTGCCGTCGTCCAGCCGCCGCTTGATCACGTAGTCCACCGCCTCCTGAAGACTCAGCTCCTTATATTCCATAAGGGCTGCCACGTCACGGGCGAGGGTCCCGCGTATAATGGCCTCACCTCGCCCGTGCACGAAACCCCACACAGGTCGCAGGCGTACGTGCCGGGCGCCAATCAAGGGCGAGTCCCCAATCCGACCGACCATTTTGTTCATCAGTCCACCGGTCGAGGTGGCGGCGGCGCAGCGGCCTTGGCTGTCGACCACCACGCATCCAACGGTCTCCGGTGCGTATACGCTGATTGGGAGGCCGTTCATTTGGATCGGCTTCTCCACCACTGCAGCGCAGGATTCCAGCCCGGATGTTGGAATCCTATAGTCGAACTACATAAAAAATTCGTATTTTAATATTTAACCAAATTTTCTAAAAGGGATAATTGCAAACATTACCCCTAAGGTTTTGGTTAATTAAAAATAATCCCTAGATTTCTGGAAATTACAAAAAATTACTTCGGGTTTTTTACGGCTTAATAAGCAAAAATATTTCAAACACCACTTATATTTGTAAAAATATTACAATTACTCCTTTAATTTTAACACAGAATCAAATCTTGACGGGATTTTTGTAATTTTCAAACATCTCTATTTTTTTTTCGTGATTACCCAAATATCAGGGTAGTTTTTGTAATTATCCCTTTTTAAAATAGAATCAAAAGAAATATAGAAATCTCTAAGGGTTTTTTTTTATAATTTTCAAACATCTCTGTTTTTTTTTTTTTTTTTTTTTTGCAATTAACCCAAACTTGAGAGGTGGTTTTTAATTACCCTTTGTAAAATAGAATCAAAAGAAATATAGAAATCAAACATGCATTTATGAAGATTGCAACTTACGAGGATTGAATTGGCTTCTTTGGCCAATTTGAGCATGCCAATGTTGTCCTCAGTGATGAAGAAATCATTGTCAACCATCTCCACACCTAATTAGTAACAAAATTGAACCACCAAGCCTAAATTACTTAAATAAGAACAAACAAAATATTGAAATACATGCATGCACATTTTAGAAACTGACAAAGAGCAGCCGCATGGACTCTCTCGGCACACGTGTTACACACATGACCCAGAAATCTACAACTGCTTTTTTTTAAAAAACAACTGATAATAATAAATTACTTTTTCCAAAATTTTCAAAAATAATAAAAATAAAATAAAACTACAAAACAGAGTGTGTGTTTGTGTGTGTGAGAGAGAGAGTTTCTAACGTGTTGTTTGGCGAATTCTTCGGCGCCAGAAAAAGCAAGGTAGGAATGGGGGATTTGTCCATCACAAGGCGGGCAAGGGAAATGGGGTTTCTCACGGTGGTGACACCGGAAACGGCGCCGCATCGCCTTCCAGGCCCATCCATGATACTAGCCTCCATCTCCACCGTCCCTTTCTCTGTCAGCGCAGATCCACGGCCGGAATTAAACAGGGGATCGCTTTCCAATTCTCGCACCTACACACACAAACACACAATTAACGAAAATCCTCAGTAAAAATTGAAAACCGATCACAAAAATCGCTTCCACTGAAATAATAATACATGCATGAAAAAGAAATCAAAATTATCGCGGTGAATTGAAAGGGAAAAAGGACAAACAATGAGGGGAAAATAAATTAATTCTTACAACGAGTTCAACGACATCAATGGCGGAGAGGGGAGGATCGAAGAGCGGATATGCCAAGGTTAAGGCAACGAGTAAGGAGTTGCTTGGCTTCTTCCTGACGCTCATTTGGGAGGTTTGGATCCACACCAGCGCCGCCGTGCACCGCTATAGCCCAACCACCCATCCTCTCGCTCTCTCTCTTCGATGCTTTGGTTATTATCTCTACTTTACTTATTTTATTCTTCTTATCTCTTAGGTTTTGTACAATGGCGAGGATGGTGGGGGGATTCTGCCGTGAATTTATAGGCGGATGCCAATTAGAAAACTGCCTGTAATTTAATTGGATTCCTTCAATTTAAATTTGATTTTATAATTTGTTTTGGGTTCCGGCTGGCAGCAGCACTCCCGAACTCTAAGGGGAAAACGAAAAGTCGCGACTTTCCAAAGTGCGTCGTTAGTATGCCTACTTTTGTCTAGACGCTTTTCTTTGGTCTCTCTCTAAATTATGAGAGGAAAAAAACTGCTATCATCTTTTGAAAGTATTTTTTTTTATTGATAATCGAATACCAAAACTAAGCAATTGAGTTTTAACCATTAGATTACTATCTGATTCCAAAATTATTTTCATCTATCATTATTTCACACACTTTTTTTTTTATAATAATAATAGGTTAGATTATATTTTTTTTTTATCATATCTTCAATTATACAACTTATTTTTCAGAGTTAGTCACAATATACTATTTCAATTGCCCATTACAAAACAAAGGTGCTTTTTTTTTTCTCGGAAAAATCTATTTTTGTTATCTAAAATATATTTTTGCTTTCGGATATTAACTGAGAAAATATTATGAGAATATTTTTAGAAAATTTTAGAAAATGTGAGAATAAATTAAGTACTATGATAACCTTAGAGTAATAATTGTTTTTTTTTTGGAGACAAGTTTTCTTGGGAATTTTAGAAATATTATTGTAACTCCAAATAACTCTCATCCAAAAAAAAAAAACCTGGCGGTCTTCTCATTTTTCATTTTCTTTACTATCTTTCTTCTTCCATTCTCCATAGAAGATGAGGGAAGTGATTTTCAACATTATTAGTCTCTTTTTTTAAAAGAAGTTTGTCTCACTTATGGCTTTTGTTTGTCTTAATAGGTGGATTTTGTTTTCATTTAAATAAATTTGTCCAAACATATGTGCTTTTGTTCAGGGGCGTAGCCAGCTCGACTGGTTACCCCTAGCCCAAATATTTTTTCCCCTTAAAAAACCACATATAATTTTTTTTTACATTTTTTTCCATATAAAAAACGGGACAAAAAAAATTTGGGTGTCAATCGGGGCCGAGGGTGGCAACCCCAGCTACGCCCTGCTTTTTGTTCAGAAAATATGAACTATTGAAATCAATTTCATTGATATTGTTTTGTCCAGCGACTTCTTTGTAATTTTCCGATTCTATGTATTTAGCTTTGTATATATTTAATATTTTATTTTACATCTATATAGGTTTTTGATTTGTATATCCACTAACTATTACATACTTAATGTTGTAATAAGTTGTATATTTCTTAGTGAATTGTATTTAATTTGATGCTTAAGAAAAGAAAAGAAATGTCAAGGGGAATCCCAGTGATCCGAATGACCAAACTAGTGTCAATTTTCTGATCACGTAATCCCACCACCTTCCGAGTTTGGAGGAATTTGGCCTTTTGAAAGAGGCTGTGCCCTAAAGGTTGGTGGTGGCCATGGTAGGTATAATAACTTGCATATTCCAAATGAAAAATTTAACATTCATTTTTTTCTTGATTTCCATACAATAAGATCTAGTTATTATATTAGAATTTTCTTTCAACAAAATAAATGTTTGACTCTTCCAAGTAATTTTACTCAAGTATTATCTCATTTTTTAGACGTTCGTCAAATATATATTTAATTAATTAAGAAAATATATATTATATCTTTGATTTGTATTTATTATATTGAATTACAAGCTAAAATACAATATGAACTGGAATCATAATCAGCTTGTATGTATATATAACGTTATGATGAATAGGATATGATAAGGATGATCATTGGATGGATTTTGCTTAGGCAGGTGATTAAGCTGCCACAAAAGCTTTGTAGCTGAGCATGGAATTGGTCCAAATTTCATATTAAATGTATGAAACAAAACCTACTTGCATATTATTCTTTAAATATGATGGCTACAAACCTGGGTTATTTTAAAAAAATTGATGGCCACAAATTAAGAACTAATGGTGTCTTTCTGATCATCATATAGTTAATAGGTAAGGTTTTTGAGTGATTGTACGTGGATTGAATGTGGCCAATAGTAATGTTATTTTATTAATTATATTGATGTGCGTGCAAATTTCACATTCTGACAATCACGATACGAAAAATGGAGGCTTTGGTGAAGATTTTAATTTTAAATGGTATTACGTGAGACCGTCTCATTGACTTAAATTAATAAGACGGATCCTACAAAACACGAAAATATATATGTATTTTGGGTTTGGGTTAAAATTTTATTTACATATATGACCCATCTCATAGATGCTTATGAGATGGCCTAATACAAGTTTTTTCTCATTTTTTTATGTTAATAAAATTTGTGGACCTCATGCATGTTATTTATACGTTGCATTGCAAAATTAGTGATGTATTTATCCAGTTTTATAATATTAGTTTGTAACTTTTGAAGTTACCATTTTAATTTCGTGACAATTTTGCCCCCTGAGCAAAACAAACTTTTTAATCATGTAACTTTTAAAATTTGACAATTTTAAACTTATACTTTTTTTAGTTATGGTAATTTGGTCGTATTTGTCAAAATAGCCAATTTTGTAATAATACATGTATAACGCGTATATCGTATTTCGATCCAAATTATATATAGTTCTAAAATTATTTTCTATTAAGTCTATAGTATAAATGATAAATAAATTCAACTCATAAGTAAATAAAACATTGGCTTTGATATTATTTTCTACTTGGTATTAGGTATATTGAATATTTTGGCTAACAAGGGTATTTTGGGAATAAGTGTAACATCAAAATAGCCATTAAGACCAAATTTACACAAATTTAAAACTTATATGACTAGAATTGCACAAATCCAAAACTTACTAGACAAAAATAATAAAAAGCAAAATATACAAAATAAAACTACAATTTCAAAAGTTATCGGATTAATATTATAGTACCTTTATAGATGGTGGACTAATTTGGCATGTTTCCCTGTTTTGATCCAATACTTGACATTGGACAGGTCACAGGACCCAACAGGAACAACTTTCATGCTTGATCTATTTTTAAATTAAGATACTTTTATTTGACATGTTTGTTTGGGCCATGATAAGCATTGTGCAAATATTAATTGAAATACTTTTCTTTTTATTTAGAAATACATTTTTAGTACATGACAATTCAACCCCAGACATCTAGCGTGGAGTTGAGAGTCTTGATCCTCGACCACTATTCAATTTCCATTGAAATACTTTCTAATAATTTTGAAAGGAATTTGAGTTTAACTATATACATATGTAATATGTTGCCTCTAAATTAACAATGAATTATATACCTCGGAGTTTACCTCATCGGCTTGAAAGATATAATTCATTTCCTTTTGAACAATATTTGAGAAAAGCATTGTAATTAAATTATTAAAAATTTAAAATTGTTTTTTTAATTTAATAAAATATTAAATTAGCTAGATCAACTATTAAATCATGTATATAGTTCAATATTATACTTATAAAAACCATCATTACTTGAGAGAGTTAAGACTTAATATATGATTAAAACTCTCAAAATATGTAATAAATAACCGGCCCTTATTTTTAATTATTATAATCTAGGAAATTATTAATCATTTAAAGACTTTATTAAAAATGGTAATTATCAAATTTAATTTGCTTCTTTCATATATAGTAAACTAAGTATAAGTTTTTTTTTTTGAAACCCACTAAGTATTATAAGTTTCTATTATGCCATTCTATGGTGGATTTACTTTAGTTAATTGCTTTACATTACTAAGTGCAAATAATTATTTTAAAATTTCAACATTTAAAATTCAATACTTCCTAAATATATTCAATAAATAAAGAACAAAATAAAAATTATTTATACTTCTTTTTCGTTTTTTAAGAGAAGAAATTATTCTTTTTATTAGAGTAGACAAAATGTAATTAATTCTAGGGCAAAGTAAAAGAAATTGGGAACAATGCAAGTTTAGCTCTGCCTCTATAGGGTGTTGCAATATTAGTCCTCTTAACTATTGAAATTACAAATTTAGTCATGTATGTTTTGATTTTTTTTTTTTTTTTTGCAATCTTGGTCCCGTAAGGTTTGAATTTGTGATTATGGTTATGGACATAGCCAGGATTTTCGGTCAATGCGGTTTAAATTCTTTCATTTTGGCGGTGACGAATGTCGAACCGATATTTGAAAAAAATAGAAAAAAGGCAAATATGAAGGCCGTACATTGAACAATTCTTTGCGGGTTTTCATAATCTCCAATTATGGTTTCTATAGAATGAACTTTTGGATAAATGACTTCTCCAAAAATATATTATAAATTAACCATCAAACAACTATTATTATTATGGAATAGATTTATATACAAAAATTCATTCAAAAAATACTCAAAAACTGCATTACCAAGTTTGGAACATATATCTCTGTATATAACAAACAAGACAATCATTTATCCAAATACCTTAACTAAACCAGGTAATTCTTAATATTTTGAGCCAAGACAGTAAAGTTTATTGGCCTTTTAAATTTAACTCAATTTTTTTTATATGAACTAGACCTTCGGTTGAATTTCCAGTGCGGTCCAACTCAAATTTAACAGGGTCACTCCAAAATCGAGTGCGATCGACGGACTGCACTCGTCCTAAGCTAGCTTCGCCTATGGTTATGGTCCTATAAGTTTTAAATTGTTGCGAATTTGGTTCTAAGGGCTATTTCAATATTTCACTTATTCCCAAAATGCCCTTAATTTGGTAGCAAAATATTCAATATATCTATCATATAGAAATGTTATCAAAGTCTATATTTTATTTACTTGTGAATTGAATGTATTTATCATTTATACATATATTGCCTAACCATGAAGAATTTTAGTAATATGAATCCGAATAAAACTCAAATACGAGTTCTACATGCATTATTTTCTAATTATGAAAATAAAATAAAAACACATAAAGTTAACAATAGTTGTTATTTTGACTAATATGACTGGAATTACAACAACTAAAAAGTATAAAACTAAAATTGTCAAATCCTAAATATCACAAAATCAAAATTATTATTTTTATTGAGGGACAAAATTATCGTAGAACTAAAATTGCAACTTTAAATGTTAGAATACTAATATCACAATAGCCCCGTAAATACAAGACCAGTTTTACAATTTTCCTGAGAACTGTGGAAATGGAGAAGGATGCAGCAGGCACATTCACAGTTGTTGCAAATCCATTTCAACCACGACCAATCCCATTTAAGCTAAGTTGAAGGTTAATAAAGTAGGCATCAAATCAAACTTCAATTTGCAGTGCGGTAGAAACTTGGGGTATGTTTGTTTTACATCCCCAATCACTCACTTCTCCCAATCACCAACCAAACATACATTACGTTTCCGATGCGATTTTCTACTAATACACAAATTTCTCAATAAATCACATTAAACCCCCTTCCCCAAATCACTCTCAATCACTAAACAAACATACCTCTAGGAATCTGCTAAGATTCTTTAGCCCATGACAGGGACATTATTAGATTCATGTCATTTTTCTAGATATCAAATTACCAATCACGTGCCTTTGCCTCGGATTCCACTCCTTGTTTTCTATTAGTTTTCACATGCATGTATTTGGCTTTCAAGAAGATAATATTTACACGAAGTTTTGGATTAAGACAACTTAAGAAAGAGTTTTTCTATTTTTATTTTTTATTATTATATTTAAAATTAATAGCTGAAAATTAGTACTGTTACTGCTGTATGTGAGGTCCAGAAATTTTAGCATATACTAGTTTTCCACCTTTGCGATGCACGGAGCGTATAGTAAAATAAAATAATTTTAATTTTCTACATATACAAATGGGTAGAAACTATATAAATAATGGAATATAACTATAAGTATAAATATAAATAAATTAATTAAATTATGGAATAATAAATCATTACACCATGACCAAAAAAATCTATTAAAGAATTAAAAAAATTAGTTTTAAATAAAATAGGAATTTAATAACAACAAATATATATGTGTATATATATATAGGTTATGGATCAAATAGGTCCTCTTACATGGGGTGAGTCCATGAGGACACATTCTAACCATAGATTAACAATTTTGGGTGGTCCAGATTTTTAGGGGTTTTTTATGTTTTTTTTGTTTGTTTCAGCAACTAAGAAGGGTAGTGTGGTCATTTTGCATTATAGAATCAGTTATTGAGATTTCATTCCCCCTTTCACGCGATTTCACCCACTCTTCAAACACACTCTCTCTCCAAATAAGCGTTTCGAGTTTCGCCAAAACATTTTTTTTTATGTAGTATGGGGTTGTTGCTTATGACTTGCTTATGTAGTTAATGTATCTGTGATGCATCTGTAGTGTATATTCGTTGCTTATGTAGTATAGGCTTATTGCTTATGTAGTATAGGTTTGTTGCTTATGACTTGCTTATGTAGTTAATGTATTCGTGGTGCATACGTAGTGTATATTCGTTGCTTATGTAATATAGACTTGTTGCTTATGTAGTATGAGTTTGTTGCTTATGACTTGCTATGTGCTTAATGTATCCGTGGTGCATACGTAGTGTATATTCGTTGCTTATGTAGTATATGCTTGTTGCTTATGTAGTATGAGTTTGTTGTTATGACTTGCTTATGTAGTTAATTTATTCGTGGTGCATACGTAGTGTATATTTGTTGCTTATGTAGTATATGATTGTTGCTTATGTAGTATGGATTTGTTGCTTATGACTTGCTTATGTAGTTAATGACATATAAAAGCACCATGACACGTCTATACAAGCAACAAATTACATCTCCATAAGCAAATTTCGAACTGAAGTCGAGCTCTAGCAACTATGGCAAATCGTAGTAACTTTTTTCACACAATAGTGCGTGAAGAAGAATGATGAATGATTTCTCATAGTAGTGATTGTTTCTTGTTCTCTCATGTACAACATTCGAAGAAGAAGGAAGATTAGATTTGTTCGTTGAATTTGATGTGAGATTTGGATAGATTGTGTGATCATAATGTGAATGGTAATCCCATGAATATTGGGTAATTTTGTAGGATGACTAATTTACTCTTTTCTCTAATTACCAATATTTAATCAATTTTTAGCTCTAAAATCACAACCATTGAAAAATCTAGATATGTGGCTAGGATTGGTCCCTATGAACTTACCCTGAGGTGGTCTCATATAACACCTCTCTCTCTCTCTCTCTCTCTCTCTCTCTCTCTATATATATATATATATATATATATATATATAAGATTACGTTTGTGATGTCGAGACATAGTGGAAATTGATGTTGACTACAATATTTTTTTTTTAAATAACCTTCATATTATATCATTGAAAATCAACATTTATGCAAAATAAATAATCCACAAAACTTCAAAATAAAAAACTGCCAAAAAATAATGACATTATAGGAATCAACAAACAATTGAGAAAATTAAATGATCCTATTTGAATCACTTACTTTGTTCTATCTTTATATTTCTTAAGATTCGGTTCTAGTAATGCAACCCCGTCATGCATGGAATATGACTTAAATACCAAAAAAAAAATTCTTAATGAGTGCAATGTATAAAACAAACATATATAATCAAAAAGGAAGAGAATTATTTCTAGTGCTATTATGGGCAAGCGCAATTTGGCCAAGACGAATAAAATCAAGATGTGATACTGCAGACAAATCATTCTGCTTTGCTTGTCAGGTACGAAGCAACATATTTTTTGGCATACATATTTCACGTACACTTTTAACATAATAACATTCATCACATATTCAATTCCTAAATTCATATTCTTAATGAATTTATGCAAACAGATAAATACGATGGAGTTTCAAAATTTAAGCTTTAGAAAAAAACAAAAATGAATAACTAATATTACTCACCTTTTGATGTATGATGTTGATCTTCATGACAATGATCTTCATAAATAGAGTTACAATGCTCACTGGAATTTGGTTGGATCAATATCCCTTACCAAACTAAATAAATAGGCTATTTTTCAGATATTCTTTTCTTTATGTTTAGTTGCTAACAAAGGTGTATTTCTGATGATTTTGAATCGTTTTTGCAGTATGGTTTTGGCGTGAGATTTGAAAGACGATGGGTCTATTTATAATGCAAAACTACACGCTTAATGGAGGGTTTTGTCTTCCCAATGCAAAATTTTAAATTATTGTATTCCAAAACATCATTATAATTACAATTTACAACTATATATTTCTATTTATTGTTTTGATCGAAAAATGTACAGTTATGCAGAGATACAAAAGTAAGTTTTGGGTTTGCATTACAATTAAATGACTTTAGTTGTCCAATGAGTCTTGATTCATGAATGACTGAATTTGTAAAATGGAACATAATAATTTAAAGATATTTTCTGTTAAAAAATATGGTTGGATTGGCTTCTCAAAAAGTACATAATGTAAATTTATATTTCATTTTTCCGTTTAAGGAATGAAGTTATAAGATATTTATTTTTCTGGTAAAGAATATCATTGGATTGGATTCTATTCATCATTCTTTTTCTATATGATAAAATAAAAAAATGTAGAAACACCAAAAACAAATGTAACTACGTTTAAATTTATAATACAAATGTTATGAGTGTGGTAGGGGTCATGGAGTTGAGACAACCGAGACATTGCCTCAGCCCCAAATTCTTTGGAGGCCCCTAATTTTGCCCCAAATATTATATGCACAAAACACACCTAGGAAATTTGACAGTAACTTACAAATTAGAAACAGTAGAAATAATAATTAAGAGTCTAGAAAATATGAAATTATTAGCTTCTTTATAGGCCTAAAAAGTAAGAATTAGGTAATAGGTAGGTGTTTACTTAATTTGTATTAGTTTAAAGGGAAATAATTTTTATTTTCTGTAAAATCTACAGTTCTAGACTCGTCTTTTTTCTCTATATTTGTGTATGTGCATTCCATATGTTATTATCCCTTCATCTTTATTCTTTACTCAAAAATAATTATCCTAAATCTTCTTATCCACCATAAAGTCATAAACGAGATTCATTAATTGATACCCATAAAAAATAATCAGTTTATAGAATAACAGAAATCATAAAAATCATCAGCTGCTTATGATAGAAATTCTTGAATATTGACACGGCCTGCAGTCCAGTTTTGAGCGCTCTGTTCTCATTTTCAGCTTTCCATATTTCGTCTTTCCTATCTCTAATATGTTAAAAATGAAAGTGAATATCAAATATTATTATTTCTCTTACTTAGGCCTCTAATAAAATTTTGCCTCAGCCTCGAATTTTCTTGACATGGCCTCAAGTTATGAGACTTTTTATTTTCTTATTTTATAGTTAGTTTAGGAAATATAATTTATTAAAAAGGTATTGCTATGAATTTTGATGCATCCATTAATGCTAAACTGTATTGCGTAAAAACAAAAAATTAAAGAAACGACATTAATATAAGTTAAAGTTTATTTTGCATGCGGCAGACACAAAGTAATGACAACAATTAATGCTGATAAAGAACAAAGTTAATTTTTTTTGGAACAAAAAACAAAGTTAATTAAAAACATGGAAAAAAACATGACTTAGCATATTTAGGAACAGATTTTTAATGAACTTTCTATATTTATCACTATTCTCCGTTTTTTATATATTATATAGATATATAAGATATAACTTCAATTCTCCGCCCACGTTTCAACTATCATTAATTCTCATGTTGGAGTATTAAAGAGGTAATTATTAAAAAGGACTCCATGAAAAAGAATGTATAAATATACCGAAAAAGCTTATAAACTTGAAAAGGTATATTTAATATAGTGGTCTTACACGCCTTTATGACTTAAGTTCAATAGATGGATCCTAAAAATACAAAAAAATATGGGTTTTCTATAAATTTGGGTTTGGGTTGTAATTTTAAGAATTGTGAACATTCATGAAAGGAAGTAATTTGAACCATTAGATTGCAATCAAATTTCAAGGGATGCGATTTAGATTCATTTAAATTAAGGGACATGGCTTACACAAATGGACACATATAAATTTATAAATGACCCTCTCATTCTATTTTCTCAATCCGATCAAAAAAAAATCAACTAATTGTTCTTTCTCTCCCCTCTAGCTCCGATATGGCCTTCTAAATAATCTTTAAAGTGAAGTCTTTGTGAGACTGTCTCTCATGGATTTAATCCGTGAGACTTTGAGCTCCAAGTGGTCCTTTCTCCGTTTTTTCTCTCTCATCTTAATGGTCATCACTCCACTATATCTCCTCACCTCCCACGTTGATATGCTCTTATTGTCCCCTCTTTCTTCACATATCATTTCTCTTGTGGTCTTTCATCTCTCTTCTCTATCTCTCTATCCGCCTCCCCCCACTCCTCTCTCTCTCTACACATAACATTTTAGATACAAAAATCTCACAAAAATGTAATGCTTTCATAAAACGTATACTTTTTAGAATAAAATTGATATTGTTTTTAGTAAATAGTGATACATTATTTTTAATAAAATGTAATATTTGTTTTAATAAGAGGTTATACTTTTTTAATAGCTATGGTATTTTTGAACAAAAATAATACTTTAGTTTTAATTAAAAGTAATATTTGTTTTAATAATAATACTTATTCTATAAAAAAAAAAATGATATTGTTTACATGAGAAGTGATATTTTATCCATAAAAATAATATATATTTTTAATAAAAAGTGTTATTTTCTTATATAAAAAGTGATACTTTTTCCATAAGAAGTGATTTTTTTCCGAGTCTAAATGTGATACTTTTTTCATAAAAAATGATTTTTTTTCGAGTCTAAATGTTATACTTTTTCATAAATAGTGATACTTTTTTCATAAGAAGTGGTTTTTTTTTCAAGTCTAAATGTGATACTTTTCATAAAAAATGATTTTTTTCAAAACTAAATGTTATACTTTTTCATAAGAAGTGATACTTTTTTCATAAGAAGTGATTTTTTTCGAGTCTAAATGTTATACTTTTTTCATAAATAGTATCTAATTAGAGAGCAATTCTTGTATATACCGGAAGAACTTTTCTTCCATGGTAAGAGAAAAAGTCGATACGGCTCCAAGGTGGATATGAGTATAACCTACCAATCTCCATCGTGGTGATGAACTCGGGTGGAATGGACCGTATGATATATCTTGCTTCTTTTGAGTTGAAAGAAGACCATAATGAACCATTCGGACGATTAAATATACTCCTTTGGTCGAGTACTCTTATTGAAGATAATAGATTTGATATGTTTGGGCCAAAATCTATGGTTTCGATATATTATGGACTAACAATTGGTGGAATTTGTTTATAAACAAAGTTACTTGGGATAGTAGAGTATCTATGGTATTTTCGATATGACTAGTAGAAAATCTAGGTAGGAAAAGAGAAGAAAATATACTATGTATCCGGCTAAAGGGATATTAAGAGAGCTATTCGAGGATTGAGATTCCATATCAAGGGAACGCCTCTTCTACTCACCATCTTAATTGAACCTAACCATTCAATTCTCATATGAGACCATCTCATTTATCTAAATTCACGAGATGTATCTTAATAAAACACAAAAATGGGAACATTTTTATCGGTTTACGTCGTAATCGGGTTGAAATTATATTTAAATATATGATGTCACATGGATTATATCCATAAAACTATCTCATATAAGTTTTTGTGTTTGCGAGTAGTGACAATAGCAAGAAATATTAATTTTAGGACATGGACTTAAATTTGGACACAATATATATATATATATATACACACACACACATACACTTTCTAAGTAATTTGATAGCAAAAGTTGTCGAATAATTGATTTCTTTTTCACCTACATGTCGTTATGCTTAAAACATACAATTTAATGGTCCCCCGAATCCCCCAGAAAAAAAAGATATACAATATATTAGAGTATATTCTTAATTATTTTTATTTTCTCATTTTTAATTAAAAGGCTTGTAGTTTTGCGGGCTTTAATTTTGTCTACCATATAAAACTGAAACTTAAAATAACTATAAGCTAAATCCGGTGCATAAGACAACCAGACCAGAGATTAAGCTAGGGACTTGAAAAAGTTGATGCAATGTTTTGACCTAATATTATTATTTACTTGATATGGTCATGCCTCTAGATTTAGTTAATCTATAAGAAATTATTTCTAGTCTTTAAATAAGTACATCTTATTCTTCGTAGTTTGAGCCCATGAAGGTAACAGATCTAAGATTGAACTGGGGAGGTCACCCCACCAATTTTACTAATAATTTTTTTGGAACATTTATTACAATATTGTTATAATAAGAAAGTTCATGAGCCATATGAGGTGGACTTTAGTATTATAATATACACAAGATTAGCTTATGAGCGGGGCGGGAGCTAGAGGGTATATTAGGGGCCGAAAAATTTTGGGGGCTAAATCAATAAAAATAAATATTTAGTACTAAAATTAATATTTTAAAATAAAATATACATATAAATATGGAAATTTCAAAATTTTTGGGGCTAAATCAATAAAAAATAAATATTTAATACTAAAAATTAATATTTTAAAATAAAAATCTATAATACAATATGAAGATTTTTTGGAAATTGGCTAAAGCCCCCATCCATGCCTAAGGAAACGCCCGCTTATGAGCCACATGGGTGTGACTTTAGCATTAGAATATTTACAAGATTACAAAGGGAGATCATGTCAAGTGTAATAGTAGAATTTTGTGTATAAATATGTGGAAATGAAACGAGATGAGATAAGACTGTGATTACAAAGCACAATCTTGCTTACATTGATTCATTGCTTTTCTTACTCTATAATTTATATTAATATCATATATATATATATATATATAAGTATACACATCACAAATATTAGATATAAAATAGAGATCATTTACAATACGTTATCAATACGAGTTATTGTCGAGAAAAAGTACACACATGGGAAACACCCCAGAAAAGATACTATCGCTTTACTTGATAGTGCAACAACACACTCAATATCAACAACAAAGTATATTTCTCGAGTGTAAATTATGCTGAGCACAAGTTACAACTATATCTAGTCCATTGAGAATATTGATGGCTTGGAATGCAATAAAGGTGGTGTTGCCTAATGGTACAATATTGAATATTGAAAATGCATTGTTTATCTAGTAGATCAAAAAGAAATCAATGAGTTTTGCTGATGTGCGTGATAATATATGGCTATCATTTGGAGACACTAAATGAAAATAATAAAGAGTGACTATGTATCACATCTTATAAAATGGGAAAAAGAATTGCTCATGAGAAATTTGAAGCAACAACTTCCGGGTTGTATTGTGTCCCAATTAAAGCTTTTGAATCCTACGCCATCATGCTTAGAAATCGGTGAATCTTGATATATTCGGGGTTATGGCATGATCGCCAGACACCAGGAACAATTTGATGCTTAGGATTGTTGAACATAGTAATGAACATCCATTAAAAGGCACAAAGGTGCCAATGCCTAAAGATTATTTATGTGAATGTTCACAAGAAAAATTTATTACTAAGCCTTTCATGGAAAAGGTTGGTTTGAATCACCATCGTTTTTACAACGTATTCATGGTGATATTTGTGGATCCATACATCCCCAAGCGGGCCATTAGATATTTCATGGCCTTAGTAGATGCATGCATGTAGATGGTCACATTATGTCTATTATCTACTAGAAATGTTGCATTTGCTAAAATTATTAAACTTTGAGCACATGTCCCCGATTATCCCATCAAGAATATAATGATGGATAATGGGAGAATTATATCAAAAAGTTTTGATGAATATTACTAAACACTGAATAAATAAATATTGAAACACCAAGAAAGACATGTTCATACTCAAAAATGGATTAGCGAATCTCGATTAAACGAGTTCAAATAATTGCTCGTACATTATTAATGAGATCAAAGCTCGTGAGTGCGATGGGTCAGGGCAAAGCGATTATACGTGATCAACACTCGTTAGATTACGCCAGCGATTATCATATGCACTCTCCAATGCAATTAACTCTTGGTTTCGAGCCAAATATTTCGCACTCACGCACTTTCGGGCGTCTTTGTTGCCGATTCCACCTCCCAAAGGGCGAAAATGGGTCCACAATGCGGAGGCTTGGTATACATATTTGGATTTGATTCTCCATCATTTATTCTTGATTTTAGAACCAATGATGGGAGATTTATTTACCGCTAGATTTGTGGATTGTCATTTTGATGAGACAATATTTCCATCAATGAGAAAGGATAAAGATATTTTAGATAAACAAAAACCAAAATGAGAGTATCTCTTGGAATGAACAAACTTATCCCATTTAGACCCAGTGATCTTCGAATGTGAACGTGAGGTGAATGAATCATTCATTTGCAAAATATTGCGAACATACTTCCGATGCATTTAATGATGCTAGTAAATTACCTAAGTCTCATATTCCAGCCGCAAATGCTCGGCCGGGATTATTGTTCAGGATGAAAACAAGAAAATGAATGATGATATCCACAATAAAACGTGGTAGACTTATTGGCTCAAAAGATAGTGTTCCTCCAAAAAGAAAGGGGAGAATTGATACTAATGAACATGCTGCTGCATTTAATAGAAGCCTAATATCTCGAGAAAATGTAATCAAAAATTAGCAGCACCGAGAATCCCACGAGCTATAGTAATGAAATGTGGGATTGAAATGAAATAATTATTGATGATAATTTTGCATTCTCACTCAAGAAATTTTAAATAATAATTATGATTGTGAACCACGCTCTATAATAGAATGTCGTCAAAGGCGTGATTGGCCTATGTGGGAGGAAGCAATAAAATCAATTACCTTCCCTAGAAAAGCGGAATGTATTTGGACAAATTGCTTAACTCCAAACAATGTAAAGCCCATTGGGTACAAGTGGGTATTTATTCGAAAAAGAAATGAGAAAAATGAAGTCGGAGATATAAAGCACGACTCATTGCTCAAGGATTCTCCTAGAGATCCGGATAGATTATGATGAAACAAATTACGCCTGATGACGGATCAATCACGTTTCGTTTTCTTATCGATATGGTTGTCCGAGAATTTATTACGCGTCTAACGGACGTAGTGAACGGCATATCTATATGGTTCATTAGATCCGATATTTATATGAGAATTCCGTAAGAATATAAATTGCCAAAATCGGATACTCCGCGTGATTTATACCCATCAAATTACAAAGATCGTTGTATGGATTAAAGCAATTCGATCGCATGTGGAATCATAGACTTAATGAATACCTTTCTAAGAAAGTTATAAAAATAATACCATTTGCCCATGTGTTTTTATCAAAAGATCAGGCATTTGTTTACTATCATTGTTGTATATGTCGATGACACTTAATTTGATTAGCACCCTCAAGAATTATCCAATGTTTTCTTTGAATATCTAAAGAAATAGTTTGAGGTGAAAGACGCCCGGCAAAACTAAACTTTGTCTTGGTCTTGGTTAGAACATAAAGATAACATGATACTTGTCCACCAACTGCTTACACTAAACAAATACTCAAGCGATTTAATATGGACTAAGGCTCATCCCTTGAGTACCCTATGGTTAGCAATACGTAAC